>JAKSZT010053764.1:38594659-39027762 GCA_026826555.1 Tolypeutes matacus | reverse complement strand
AGAGAGAGAGAGAGAGAGAGAGAGAGAGAGAGAGAGAGAGAGAGAGAAAGTATTTTGTAAAGGGAAACTCTGCCTGCTGATTTACATTTATAACTCACTCACTTTTGCTCACAGACCATTAGTAGCCAGAACTGGCCACATGGCCCCAATCTGCCTGCAAGGGAGACTGGGAAGAAGAAGGGAGCTTATAGATTGGGGATGAGCAATAATTGTCTCTTTCATGGAGATTTCACATAAAAATAAGAATTTCCAGCTTTTCTTGGAAAATTAGATGTGGCAAATTCAGCCAAACTTTCTGCAGGGCAATAATCCACTGGAGCTTCTCCACTGCCCCCTTTAGTCAGAAAAATTGATGTCCAGGGTGCCCTAGTCACCATGGAACTTCCCAGGCTTTTTGTGCTTGATAGCTTCAGAATACAGTTTGCAATGATTTCAGGAGTCTTTGCCTAAATTCTTCCTGATGAGCCTGGGCCACCTGTCTTGTAACTGAAGGTAGAATAATTTCTCCCTAAATGCACTGACTTCCATTTTCCTTGGTGAGTCTCTATTCTTTCTTTCACTTTGCCTTGTGAGAATGAACTTAACATATCGCTGTGGGGCTGCTATGTTACCACTCAAAGATAGCAGTAAACAGTTAGTGCATCTTTGGCATTTGAAAATAAGTACAAGAAATCTCTTCATTTTGCACCTTTTAATCAAGGCTTCATAAATGACTAGGTCTCCTCTTTTGATTGTATTCATAGAAGGTGAACGAAATTTGCAGTCAAAAAGCCTGGGTTCAAGTCTTGGTCCTATCACTTGTCATCATGGAGAAGTCTGTTAGCCTCTACTCCACCCCCCCACAATTGAGTATTTTATCTGGTAGAAAAAAATATCCTTTTCACTTATTTTCTTTGTTTTCAAAGTTGTTTTAAGTATTATTTTCCTGTTTTTTTAAAAAAATAATATATATTTTTTACTTTTAAAAAGATACTTAGGTTACATAAATGTTACATGAAAAATATAGGGATTCTCATATGCCCCACTTACCACACCTCCCACGCCCTCCCACATAAATATCCTTCATTAGTGTGGCACATTCACTGCAGTTGATAAATGCATCCTGGGGCATTGCCATTGAGCATGGACCACAGTTCACATTGTAGTCTACATTCTCTCCCACACAGTTCTGCATGTTATGTGCTGATATAAAATGGCCTATATCTGTCATTGCAATGTCATTCAGGATGATTCCCAAGTCCTGAAAAGGCCCCCTATTACAACTGTTTTTCCCTCTCCTTGTCCCCCAGAGCCTCCAGTGGCCACTGGCTCCATATCAATGCTGTAATTTCTTCCATTGCTAGAATCATAGTATATCTATAGTAGAATACCAGAAAGTCCACACTAGTCCATAGTTCTTTTCCCAATCCTGAGGATTCTGGGATGGTGAGGATTCTGGGATGGTGATGTCCACTCCACCTCTAATTGAGAGGTGGCTTATATCCCATGGGGAAGATGGATGGGACTATCTTTCTTACAGTTGCAGACTCTCTCTGTTCCTTGGGATTGTCGTTGTCCATCATCATCATCATAGTTGCCCTGAGTGAGTCCAATGAGCTGTAGATTAGGTGTTGCAACTCCACTAAGGTCCTGGACCCAGTTGGCACATGAATAGCTCAAAGACTCAAGTCTCTTGGAGGCACACCTACAAACTCCAGCACAAAGTATAGGTTTAAATTGGAGGGACAGATGAACCATGTGTGGGGAAGACATAAGTGAGTCCATCTCTGTCACTCTCAGGAGCACAAACTCCAAAGTAGGGCCCACTGGCAGTCAGCCTCTTGGAGTCCCCAGGACTGGTGTACTCATAAGGATTAAGTGAAGTGATGTTTGTGACGGCATTGTAAAGTACAATTCAGTTTCCAATATGGCTATCTTTCAAGCTTTGTTGCTTTCCATTTCATCTCAATTTTTAATGGTACTGTCTCCTCTATACTTTATTTCATTATTTCATTTGTTTTGTTTCATTTTATTTTATGTCATTTCATTCTATTTCATTTTTATGTCATTTCATTCTATTTCATTCATTTCATTTGAATTCTATTTTATTTACTTAAGAAAAAGAAGTCAAGAACTGAGACACAGTTCTACAGCTTAGAAGAGGCAACAGCAATTGCCTCCTTAAATAGTCAAAGAAACTGAGAGCACACAGACTTATCAGAGTTGAACAACCAAGACCAAATAAAAATGGAAAGGTTGCAGAAAAATTGAATGAAAAAGTAAATACACTGCCAAATGTAAAGCCTTCATAATAATTCATAAGTTTTAACAACGTTGCTTTCATTTTAGGTCCTCTTCAAGTACAGCAATGCAACCCATGGGGCGACCTGTGTCTTGGTCAGTATCCTTGACCTGCCACTGATATTATCAGCTAACTTTGGAAACCCATCGCTTAGCCATAGGTCATGTTTTTTCCAAGTCATAACCAGTTTTATTGCAAAAGGACTCTGTAAAAAAATTTTTTTTTACCAATTTCCATACCTTAATAGCTACCCAACAAATCTTAATATACAGAAACACATATCATGAGAAGCAAGAAATATCACCAATCCTTTCTGAATATTAACAGCTTGACACTCCTTAACAACAACCTTCACAGTCACTTTCTGCATTAATCTTGAGTGAAAGAAAGATGGAATGACTTTGGTACAAAAGCAGCATATTATAAAAAATTTTTTACCAAAAAAAAATTAAAAATTAAACCAAAATATTTTATGAATTTACTATAAAACACCATAAAAATTGCTTTTACTGAAACTCTCTCTTCCTGGATCTGGTGAGCCAATGGGATATTTTGGGCACAGTGGTGACTCTCTCAGAGTGGATGGCACACATACTAGGATCTTCAAATGAACCTACCAGATAAGCTTCACTAACCTCCTGAAGTGCACCAATGACTGCACTCTGAGGTCCCAAATCAGTTTTAAAATCCTGGGAGATATCCTTCACCAACCTCTGGAAAGACAGCTTCTGGATCAGAAGCTCTATGGATTTGTGGTAACGAAGAATCTCTTGAAGTGCAATGGCTGCCTCACTGCACCGGTAGAGGAGACGCTTTTCCAGGCAGCCTTAGTGGGCAGCTGTTTGTGGAGGGCTTTCCCACCAGTAGATTTACAGTCAGTCATCTTCTTTTACCCAAAGTCCAAGTCTTAGGCCTCTTCTGCTGCCCAGTGAAGAGCTGCTGTCACCAAGCAGCACTCTGCCAACAATGGACCACATCATTCTATGTTCCACCACAGGTCATTTTTGGTTCCGTACAAAAGTAGTGTGATTCCTTGTGGTTCTAAACTCAGAACTGAATTTGCTTCATTTGCTTTGACTTTCACAATCAAAATAAAGCAAAAGTTGAGTAATTTGTGGGTTTGCTTAGTGGGGCAATACATTATGGCTCATTCAGTTTCCTTATCTTCTTTTGACATGGTTACTTATATCTGTCTTTCTTGTTTTCCTTCTTTTCTTTCTTTTCTTCTTTTCCTTTCCTTTCTATTTTCACTCCTTTCTCCTCTCTTACTCCTTTCCTCTCTCTTTCTTTATTTTCTCCCTTCTCCTTCATTGTACCTTTTCTATGTCATTTCCCTTCCTTCCCACACAAAACAAAATAGAAACTTGAAAATTACTCATTTAATTTTATCAGCATGGGCAGCCAGCAAATCAAATACACTCTGAAAACTCTCACAAATAAAAGATCAAAAGATAATCTCAAAGAAGCTGTGTTTTGAAATAACTTTATATATATATATATTTCCCCCCCACAAGATGGCTCCCTTGTCAGTCTGCTCATTTTTCATTGTCTGTGCTCATTGTGTCTGCTCATTGTCTCTGCTCCTCTTCTTTACGAAGCACTGGGAACCTAACCTGGGACCTCCCATGTGGGAGTTGGATGCCCACCTGCATCCATATCTGCTCTCTGCTTGTTGTGTCGGCTCATTCATCAACTCATTGCATCAACTTGTTGCATCAGCTCGTCACATCTATTCATTGCATCTGCTCATCTTTTTTAAGAGGCACTGAGAACCGAACATGGGACCTCTCATTTGGGAGGTAGGTGCCTAACTGCTTGAGCCACATCCATTCCCTGAAATAACTTTTTAAACTCTAATTTGTTTTTCCTCATAGTTCCATGGAAAAGGATGAAAAATGATGAGAATATATCTTAAAGAAATCCGTAAGAGTAACCCTGTATTCATAGTTAATTTAGATCCCCGAAGTGACTTTTAAAACAAGTAGGTACTGAGGGCATTGAACAAAGTCTGGTAATGGAAAGAAGAAACCATTTTACTCTGCGATTGAGGGAGGAATTAGGTACATTTTGGATTTCATTTGCCCGTCTTGAAATATTTGCATGGTTTGCATCTGGGGCCATACTTTGTGTGTTTAGTAACTAGACCAACTTTGTTAAAGACAGGTATGCATTGGAAGGATCCTGCTCAATCTAGTATAGACCTATAGGGACACTCTTTTCCCCCTTAGAAACACAAGTTTCAGTTCCAACCCATCAACCCAGGATGAGAGCTGGAGAGCTTTTAGTTGAAGAGCAGCCATTTAGTCCATATAGAGGAAGTCTCTTTGCCTCTCCTTGCTTTGCCTGGAGTCACTTTAACGATGCAAGTGAGCACATAATGCACTTTACCCCGACGTTTCATTACTTTAGGCACTAACCCATTGTCAGATCCACCATCAATATCTTATTAAATCCATCATTATGTCCTTGACATTATTTTAATAGCACTGGCAACTGCATGATAGAAATAAATAAATCAAGAGCAAGCAGTATGGAGCCTGAATTGTCTTTTATGTGACTTCCTGACTCAATTCACCACTCATTTTCTCTTTCGTTATAAAAATACATTGCAACCAGTCACTCTTTTGCAGTCAGGGGCACGATGATGGAGGCTTTTCCTAGTTGTTTTCTGCACCATTTATTTTAATGATTGCAGATTTATCTTTGGAGTCAAATCTTTGGGGGAAAAAAAAAAAGTTCTAATAAGAACTTGGCCACAAACGTTCTCCAGATACAAACACCAATTTCAGATACCTGCTAAAAGTATGTCTTATGAATCCACCACACAGAAAAGTGGGGCTTTAAATGCTTTCTTCAATCCTTGCTAAACTGGAACAATGTTACTATTTTAAGCTTAAGCCGTCTGGATTTCTGTGTTTCACAAGCTTGAAAAAAATCGAACATCTAATTCTGAGAAGTTTTCTGCCCCTTCTTTCCTCCCTCCGTCCCTCCATCCCTCCCTCCTTTTTCCCTCCCTCCCTCCCTTCTTTCCTTCCTCCCTTCCTTCCCTCTTTCTCTCTTTCTTTCTTTCTCCCTCCCTCCCTCTCTCTCTTTTCCCTCTGGCCACATATTAGCCTTTACATTTTCCCACATCTATTGATGAAAATTGCAGACTTTTTAAAGAGCTATGCTGTGGTTAGCCTCCTTAGGCCATAAATACGCCAACTTGACTGTTTTAGAGACAGATAATGAATTTTATGGAAAACCTGGGCACTATTGGGGTCGTATTAGATAATACTATGGCCAAGCCACCATAATTCCCCCAAACCATGTATAGTACCCTCACACTTCCCTAGAATACTCCTGAGAAGTGAGTGTATTCACAAACTGATGAACTGCAAATGAAAAACAAAGTAGCACTGTATTTTTAGCTAGGCCTTTGGCCACACCTTAATAAAAACAATGAGTGAGGTGGAAATGGGCCACAGGAAAGCTCCCTTCTTTCTTCAGTTTAAACCCATGGTTCTCAAACTTAAGCATGCATCAGAATCACCTAGAAGTCTCTGATTAAAATACAGGTTACCGGGCCTCACCCCCAGAGTTTTTGATGCAGCAGGGTGGGCGGGGGTGGGGGGGGCTTAATTGCATTTCTAGTAAATGTCCAAGTGATGTTGCTGCTCCTGCTCTGGGAAGGGCACTTTGAGAACTACTCATTTGGATCATTACTCCAAGATAACTCAAGCCGTGGGATATGATTTACTCATAGGCTGAAACCCAACTTTTTGATCTTACCCCTCTAGAGTCAGGAAAATCCCCCTCAGTGCCTAGACTTGAGCTGGCCTTCACCCAGCACCCTGACCTCCTCACATTCCAGGACTTCAGGTCTGCCTGCTGCTCGGGTGAAGCTCACTATTAGGCTCCATGAGGGGAGAGAAGAAAGAAGAATGGCCACCTTCTCAGACGCCACTGTCAACATTGAGAAGCGCCCCCTTAAGGCAGTGGCCAGAAGTCAGTGTGATGGGCTATGACCAGTGGGCAATTGCCTTCCCAGGATAAGCAATAAGGAAGGGGAAGAGTGAGGACAACAGAGAAGGGTCCCAAACTATTCCCTTTTAGAAGGAAAATTATATCCCCATTTCTTTCTCCACCAGCAAGTTTCCTTTGCTAAACCAGAACCTGTGACCATTTACTGTACCTCTTTGCCCACCTGTACCAAAGGATCCTCTCTGAATGAGTGCTTCTATGTAAACTGCAGAGGTGTGCCATAAGGTTGCACAACTATGTTTGAAAACAGACTCAAATTCGAAATGCCTTTGCAGAAAATATCATTGAAAGTTGTCCTATGGTGAGTATTTCTGTAAAATAAACCCTCTGTCTTAAAGCATTCATCCTGTATATTTTCCCTCTCATGTACAGGGTTTGATTCAAGAGTGGCATGTAAATTTGTACATATATGCCTGTTGCTTTTTTATTATTTTATTGTGGAAGATGTGCTTTTGCTTTTTAATTAATGTTTAAGATATGATTCACTTTTAAAATGCTTTGCCCAACTTCTCTGTTGTTCCAACCTTGTCTGGTACTGAGGACAAGTGTGGTGGAATGAATTAGGTACCCCAGTTTGGACATGTGCTTGTGGGTGTGAACTCATTGTGGATGGGACCTCTCTAAGATGCTGTTTTGAGTTAGGGTGTGGCCCGACTGAGTGAGGTTGGATCTTGATCCAGATTACTGTAGTCCTTTATAAGCAGAACAAGTTCAGACACAGTAAGAGAAAGCCAAGAGGAGGAGCCAGAAGCCGGAAGTCAACAGACACCAAAAGTGAAAGGAGAGGGCATCACCATGAGAAACAAAACCCAAAAGTGAAAAGAGAGGATATCACCATGAGAAACAAGCAGGGACCCAAGCCAAGGAACACCTAAGGACTGCAGGCAGCCAGCACCGGAATGTTATAGACCTTGTGGAGGAAGCATCACCTTGCTGAAGCCTCGATTGTGGACCTCTCCTAGCCTTTAAACCGTGAGCAAGGAAATTCCTTTTGTTTAAGTCAACTCATCGTGTGTTTGTCATAGCACCTCAGGCAAAATGAATAAGCAAGTAATTATACAAAATTTGGAAAGATGGCTTCCTCCGGCTCACACAGTATTCCATTTCGGAGGCTTCAGGGCTGTGCTTTACTTGAGTGGCTGGTATCTTTTTATTGTATGAGTGATGTGACTCGTACCCTGATCATGTTTCAGTCAACATGGATTAGATTGCTGCACATACATGTGGCTCCAGCCCCACCACTGGCAGGGGAGGAGAGTGGGCAGTGCTTCGTCAGACTCTGAGCAACTGGGATCAGTGTTGGCCTGCATGGATTAGATTACTGCAAACACCTGCAGCTCCGTGCCCACACCTGTCAGGGGAGGAAGGTGTGTGGAGCTTCATCAGTCTCTCCAGGCACCTATAAACACTTTAGGGCCCCATGGCTTGAGTTATTGCCCACAGCCATGGCTTTGTCCCTGCCCCTGGCAAGGGAGAAGGGTGGGCAGAGCTTCATTGGTTCTGGGGCAATGTGAGCAGCATTAGCCTGCATGGCTTACAGTACCAACCACTCCCTCAGCTCTTACTCTGCCCCTGGCAAGGAAGAAAGGACAAGAAACATATGAATAGGTGCTGAAAAATTCTGATGGGGTAAACTTGAGATATTAAAAGTTCTAAAATATAAGTGTATTAAGTATCAGTGAGGAGTTTTAGCACAAAGCCAATCAACAAGAAAGCCCTAGACTAAAGAAAGAAACTGAGACCAGAATAAATACATGGTCAGATGAAGAAACACCAGCAAAAAATTACAAGTAACAGGAAGATATGGCTCAGTCAAAGGAACAAACTAAACCTGTAGATGATATGCAGAAGTTGAGACAACTAATCACAGATGTTTAAACAAATCTCCCTAATGAAGTCAATGAGATGGCTGAAGAGATTAAGTATATTAAGAAGACATTGGTGCATTTGGAAAAAGACCTAGACCAAGAGGGGGAAATATTAAATACAAATGAGTTTTTATGGCTAAGAGATTTCAAAGTGAGTCGGGAGGTCATTCCAGAGGTTATGCTTATGCATGTCTCAGGAGGATCTCACTGACTGCCACAGTGAACAGTACCTCAAGTAAGGGTGTTCCTGAGAGCTCTAGAGACATGTTGACACTGTAGACAGGGCAGACAACCCCAGGAAAGTGGCATCCTATCAGTGGACTTTACCTTAGAATATATGATAACCCATCTCCCCAATGTATCAGTTAGACTCATTTATAACTTTCCTACACAAGATTCTTCTGCCCCATTTATTTGAACCCAATAATTAGCACTATATCCGTTAAATAAATGTCCCAAAGGCTTAACTCTTTGGTCTGTTTATATGCCAGTTGAGCCCCGAATCTCAACAGAGTTGCAGCCAACAACTACTCTCCAATTCACTGGACTCACCCAGGGCAACTAATAAAATGATGATGATGGACAACACCCATCTCTAAAAAGAGAGAGTATCTACAACTGCAAGCAAGACAGTTCCATCCAACTGCTCCATGGGATCTAAGCCCCCTCTCTATTGGAAGCAGAGTGGGCATCACCATCCCCAAACCCTCAAAACTGAGGAATGAACAAACATAAGGGGGGAATGCAACTGTGGACTAAAGTAGATATTATTATTCTAGTGATGGAAGAACTTGTAACATTGATAGAAAGACAGTGGCTACCAGAGGTTCTGAGGGGAAGGAGAGGGAAGAATTGGTGTAACATCTGGCATTTTTTGGGACATTGGAATTGTTCTGCATGATACTGAAATGACAGATACAAGCCATTATACATTGTATCAAAACCTATAAAATTGTGTGGTGCAAAGTATAAAATATAAAATGGGAAAGAGCTGGCAAACAGTAACATCCAGTGTCTATCCTGTCTGTAGCTGTATCCCTGAATCCAGAAGTAGTCCTGGTCCACAGTGATTGCTCAACAAATGTGTATGGAATGAATAAATGACTACATGAAAGCAGAGAAACAAACATGAATGGTTAAAGAATGAGAAAATGTGTTCAGGAAGGAGGAAGAGACATGAGATTGATGTTTTTGAATAATGAGGAAAAGAGAAATGAGGAAGCAAGAAGCAAGGAAGGATGGCAGAAGTACGCATTTAAAAACTTATAAAAATATGCAAAAAAAGATCAGGCAAAGATCTATAATTAGAAAAAGAAGCCCGAAAGATTATTCTTCACTGGACCAAGTACCGGATTAAAAAATTAGGGAAAAGTGCTTGGAATCAACAAAATGGCAGACATAACTTCACAAAGAATAGAAAAAATAATAAAGGATGACTTTAAAAAAATAAAAATAAAAAATAAAGATCAGAGTAGAAATAAATGAAATTGAGAACAAAAATAAAACTGTTATAGAGAATTAACAAAACTAAAGGTTGGTTCTTTGAGAAGATCAGCAAAGCTAGACCGACAAAGAAAAAAAGAGACATGATTCAAATAAAATCAGAAATGAGAGGGAGGACATTACTACTGACCCCCAGAAATAAACAAGATTTATAGGATACTATGAACCATTGTACCCTAAGAAACTAGACAACATAGTTGAAATGGAAAAATTCTTGGAAACTCATTAATAACAGTGGCAGTTTGGCATTGTTTATGAATTCCAAAAATAGAGATTGGATTATGTTTGTAAACTGGTCTGAACCTGGATGTGATTAAATTATGATTAGGGCTTTGACTGGGCCATGTCAGGAAGATGTTGAGTCCCCACCCCCTTGGTGGGTGAAGACTCACAGACAAAAGTACATGGCAGAACAGAGAAGTGGGTTGGAGTTTTGATGCTGAGTTTTGAGCTGGAGTCTAGGAAGTGAACACACAGGAGAAGAACACAGAGGAATAGAGATGGCTCCTTGGACATGGCAGAAGTCTTAGGGAGAGAGAGCCATTCACCTGATAGTCTACAGCTGGCCTTGTGGAGAGAGAACAGCAGCTGAGCCTGGAGAGAAAATGAGTCCCAGGAAGAGAGGAACCCAAGAAGCCTGAACTCTTGGCAGAGGTCGGCAGCTATCTTGCCCCAGCACGTGGCAATAGACTTTGGTGAGGGACGTAGCTTATGCTTTATGGCCTGGTATCTGTAAGTTTCTACCTCAAATAAATACTCTTTATAAAAGCCAATAGATTTCTGGTATTTTGCATCAGCACCCCTTTGGCTGACTAATACAACAACCTATACTGACCTTAGAAGAAATAGAAGAGCTCAACAAACAAATCACAAATAAAGGGATTGAAACAGTAATCAAAAACCTCTCAACAAAGAAAAACTCATGACCTAAATATTAAAGGTAGAACCATAAAACTCCTAGGAGAAAATGTAGGGAAACATCTTCAAGATCTGGTGTAGGTGGTGGTGGCTTTTGAAAGCTTACATCCAAAGCATAAGCAATGAAAGAAAAAAAAAATGGATAAAGGACATCCTCAAAATTAAACTCTTTTGTGTTCAAAGGACTTTTTCAAGAAGGTGAAAAGGCATCCTACTCAATGGGAGAAGATATTTGGAAACTACATATCAGATAAGGGTTTGATTTACATGTTATATAAAGAGATCATATAACTCAATAATAAAAAGGCAAGCAATCCAATCTTTAAAAAAATGGACAAAAGACTTACATAGACATTTTTCCAAAGAGGAAATGCAAATGGCCAAAAAGCACATGAAAAGATGTTCAATATTACTAGCTATTACGGAAATGCAATCAAAACTACAATGAGATATCATTTCATACCTTATAGAATGGCTATTATTTTTTTAAAAAATTGAAAGTTACAAGTGTTGACGAGGATGTGGAGAAATAGGAATACTCCTTCACTGTTGGTGGGAATGTAGACTGGGGCAACCTCTGTTGAAGTCTGTTTGGTGGTTCCTTAGGAAGCTAAATATAGAACTGCCATATGATCTGGCAATCACTCCATTAGGAATATATTCAGAAGAGCTGAAAACAGGGATACTAACTGACTTTGCACACTGATATTCATAGTGGCATTATTCACAATTGCCAAATGATGGAAACAACCCGAGTGTCCATGAACTGATGACTGGATAAACAAAATGTGGTATATATATATATGATGGAATACTATGCTGCTGTAAGGAGAAATAAAATTGTGATGCATATGACAACATGGATGAACCTTGAGGACATTTTGTGAGTAAAATAGGCCAGACACAAAAGAACATACATTGCATGGTCTCACTAATATGGACTAAATACGATGAGTAAACTCATGGAGTTATACTATAGATTATAGGTTAGTAGGAGACGGACTGTGGGTTGAAAAGGGGCAGCTGATGCTGAATGTATGTAGAATGTTTAATAAGTTTGATTGTAAATGTGTGGAAATGGGTGGAGTTGATGGTAACATAATGAGTATAACTACCACTGCTGATTTATGAATGTGATTGTGGTTGAAAGGGGTAGTCTAGGGAGGTTAATGTCAATTGAAAAATAGCTAGAGAATAATCGAAGGACTGTATAACATAGTGAACCCGGTGGTGGATGAGGATTGTGGTTAACAGTACAAATATAAGAGTGTTCTTCTTTGAACTAGAACAAATGTACATCACTATTACAAGGTGGTAAGAATGTGATGATACATGGGAAAATACAATTAATGTAACTATGGACTATAGTTAACAATATTGTGATATTCTTTCATCAATGGCAAAGAATGTACTAATCAATGCTAAGGGTCAATAATAGGGTGTTGTGGGATCTCTTAATGGTAGTAAGGAAAATGTTCTAAAATTAACTGAGGCAATTACAGCATAACTCTGTGATGAAACTGAGAGCCACTCAGTGTCCACTTTCGATGTAGTGTACAAGGCATGGGACTGTGTAGCATAGTGAACCATGTGGTGGAAGATGGACTGTAGTTAACAGTACAAACATGAGAACATTCTCTCATGAACTACAACAAATGTATAATACTAATACATGGTGTTAATAATAGGATGGTTTGTTGAAAAAATACACCAAGTGTAAGCTTCCATGGTTAGCGTTAATATTTTGATGATGTTCTTTCATAATCTGTAACAAATGTTCCATGCCAATACAAGGTGTTGGTGGTGGGGTGATATATGGGAATTCTGCACATTATACATGCTTGTTCTGTAAGCCCACATTGTCTCTAAAAAATTTGTGCTGTATCGATACTATAGCATACTATGAAGCAGTTTAAACAAGTATGGTAGCTCTCTATGTGTTAGCATGGAAAACTCTTCAGAACAGACGGCTAAAAGGACAAAAGCAAGATGCAGAACAATATGAAAAGAATGAGTCCACATATGTAGCAAATATGCTACCACAAATAATGTTTGTATATGTATATATAAGAATTCAAATACACAGAAAAAGGACTTTTAAAAATAATTCTCACTAGGTAAAGAAGTGGAATGGGGGTGTGGGAAATGAGAGTGAAGAAGGACTTGCAATTTTTATTCTATAGAGTTCTAAACTGTTTGAAAATATTCATATTTGCACTCCTATATTGTGCAATTACAAAAAAAAAAAAAAAAAAAAAAAAACAACTCTTTAAAATAATGAGGAAAATAAAGATTAAAGGACTAAATAGCCACATACCAAAATGTAATCTGGATAATGAGATTATGGCTAACTTTTATTTTCTTTGAGTTTTTGTTTCTACATTTTTTTCAATGGATACAATATAACTTTTAAGACAAAAAATAATTTCTAGCTTTAATGAAGTTTCCCCTGTCCATGCTGGCACAGTGTATTTTAATCACTATGGTGTCCTTTCTCATTCTTTTCAACTGCTGACATCATTAGAGGGTGTCTTCCCCTTTTGTTCCATTACTGTACTTAATACACTCTGACAGACAGTTTCTGAATCAGGATCTCTATCATTACCCCAAAATACCCAGAATATGTTTCAGCTTGGAAGCATCTTATTCCTAGAAATGCTCTTCAAATCCCCCTTCCTCCAGGAGAGTGTAGGGAAGAAGCTGAACAGAGTTTTAACTTGTCCTTTCCATTGGCAATGGCATTACATCCCCATCTCCTATGGATTTACCTGGATGCCTAGAAATTTCTTTTTTAAAGAAACAATATTTTCTTCTAGTAGTGCCTTCATAGGCAGCCACCATCTCCATTTGACCAAGCTGAATTCCTGCCCATCTCTCATGGTTGACTCAGAGTCATTGTTTCTACCCAATATGTGAAGTACCTTCACAATATGGGGTACTTGTGAAGGATTTCTCAATGCCTGCTCCCCTTTCATTACATGCCAATCAAGGCATACACTTGCAGTACATGTTGTTGAGAGGCAAAGAGTATTTCACAGAAATAGATAAATGAGTGATCTTCCCTTCTCACCAGTCACCCCCTCTTTTCTCCCAGGGGGTTCTTTACTGTTGTTTTTAATCCTTTGTGTGCCTGACCTAATTAGGCGAGCCCTTAATATTAATATAAAGACAATGGTCACCAAAGGTTCTGAGGGGAGGGAAAGGGAACAATAGGTTTAACATGGGCCATTTTTGAGACTTTGGAATTGTTCTGCATGATATTACAATGATGGATACTAGCCATTATACATTTTGTTACAACTTCTAAAATTGTGTGGTGTCAAGTGTAAAACATAATGTAAACTATAGACCATGGTTAGTAACAATGCTTCAATATGTGTTCATTAATTGTAACAAATGTACCACACTAATGAAAGATGTTATTAATGGGGGAAAGTGTGAGACCGAGGGGGTAGGGTATAGGGGAATCCCCCTATATTTTTGATATAATATGTATGTAATCTATAGCTCCTTTTAAAATAAAGGAAAAAAATTATTTAAAGAGAGAGAGAGAGAGAGAGAGAGAGAGAGAGAGAGAGAGATACTCAGCCCTTTCTGAAGAAAGAGACTCAGAGTGTGAGAGAGATCCTCTCCTGTTGGCCTTGAAGGAACGAACTACCATTTTGTAAAGAGGATTACATGGCAGGGAAAAACAGGGGTCCTCAATAGCTGAGAACAGACCCCAGTTGTCAGCCATTAAAAGAGCAGGGACTTCAGTCTCACAACTACAAAGGAATGGGATTCTTCTAACAGAGTTTCCCAGCTCTAAAACAAATACTACACAATCGTTTGGCTTAACAACAGGAATTTATTGGCTCATGGTTTCAGCAGCTAGAAGGCTTGCTTCCTTCTAAGGTCAATATCTTCTGGCTGGCCTTGACTTTTCCATCACATGGCGATGTACAAGGCAGTATCTTCTTCTTTCTCCTCTGGGTTCTGTTGACTTCCAGCTTCTGGCTGTGCACCTTGACTTTGTCTCTGCCTGAATGTCATTTGTTTATAAAGGACTCCTGTAATCTGGAATAAAGCCCAACCTAATTCAGTTGGGCCACACCTTAACTGAAGGAACATCTTGAAGAGATCTTATTTCCAATGGGTCCACACCCACCAAAATGTGGGCCAAGACCAAGAACATGTCTAAACTGGGGCACATAATTCAATCCACCACAGTGTCCTTGCCTTGTGTCACTACCCTGGAAAGCTGAGGTCAGTTATGACAGCAAAGATAACAACAACCCCTTCACCTGCCCTCCTACCTACTTATTCCTGTGCCTCCCTCCCATCATACACACATAGACCCCTCAGCCTGTCCCTATCCCATTTAATCTTACTGCTCTGGCTATCTAATGGTGCTCGTTCAGAAGGACCCTGGTGTGAGTCCCAGTTTTGTGGGATCTTGAATATGTGACCTAATTTTTTCCCACTTTTTCTCCCCAATTCTAAAAAATATAATTATTGGATTCGATAAATTATTCACATAGTTCAAGCACCAAAAATATAAAAAAGCACAATAAGCATACAAAAACCTCCATCTGCACAGTTCTTATCCTGCACAATTATTAGTTTCTTGTTTATCCTTCTTTAGAGTTTTTTGCTTGTAACTACTTAATACAGATATTATTTATCCGTGCCACCTTTTTTATGTAAATGGGGACATATTACATGTATTTTAGTAGCTTGCTCTTTTCTCTTAAGATTTCCTTGGAAGACTGTGCTTATTAATACGAAATAGCGTCCTTTTTCTTCCTTCACAGCTGAATCTTCATGGTGGTCCGATATAAAGATGAACCATAATAACAGCTTCCTCTTTATCTGTGAATGCTTTTCCTCTGGTTGACTTTTCATGTCTGAAACACTTTCCTAGAATTTGACATAGGAGATTCAGGGTCAGGATAAGGGCTAAAACTGGATTTCAAGGTTATTCTGAGTTGGAGGCAAATCCAGAAATAGAATTTGATGGCTGGTGTACTTCAAGTCTTCAAGAGCCTGCAGACTCTGCTACTGGACTCAGCAATCACTGCTTTTAAGCCCTCTCATGCAACTACTCATAAATAAGCAGTTGAAGACCTGCCCTTCCCCTGTGCACCAAAAGGATGCAGTAGAAGCATTTGCGAATGTTAGAATTGTATTCGTGAACTGTGCTTAAGGAAAAAAAAATTCTCCATTCAAATGAACCCCAGAGTCCTCCATTCAAAAGTCTTCACATCCTTCAATCTTCAGTGATTGCCTTTTATCTTAATATCCTTCAATCTTCAGTGATTGCCTTTTATCTTAATATCCAAATAAAATATCTCAGCCCCCATTCCTCTCCTTCAGACTTGTCCCTTCCTAACCTTTCTGAAGATTTCTGGGGGGTTTCCTTCCATTCTTCTGATAAGTCCACAGGCAACCTATATTCAAATACTGTTTATGTGCCCTAGCTTTATCCCATATTGGAGACCACCCCAGTTTCCTTCACATCTCAAAGTACTGGTAAGCGTGACTAAACATCATTTCATATATTTAAGTGCTATTTTTATTTCCTTTTAAATAAATTCTATGTTGATAGTCTGTGCCCATTTTTCCATTGGTCTGTTGGCCTTTTTCCCTTTATTTATAATTTTGTTGCACTCCCCTCCCCCCGATTTCTAGAATCTCTTCTTATATTAGGAGGATTTGTTCTTCGTTGCTCTGTCTATGACATGACGGGCTTTTATCCTAATTTTCTCTTTTAAAAATTTTACTTTTAATGTTGTTTGCCATAATAAAGTTTTGGAAATTTATATCACCAATTTATTTTTTCTTTTCCTTAATGGTTTCTTGAGTTTGACTCATAATTAAAAGGACCGTTCCCAACCCAAGATCATAAAATAATTCTCCTATGTTTTCTTGTAATTTTCTTATGGTTTCCATTTTTTACGTCTAATTTTTTATGATTTGGAATTCATTCTGGATATCACATGGGGTGTGGAAGCAATTTAATTTTTCCCACATAAATTGTCTCCATTTCATTTACTAAATAGACCATCTTTTCCACATAATTTGAGATGTCACTTTTATTATATACTAAAGTCCCCTAAATATTAGAGTGTATTTCTAGATTTTAAAAATTTGTTTCCATTGTTTTATTCATCCATTAGTTTCATCCTGTTTTAACTATTGAGACTTTAGAGGAAATTTTAATATCTGCTAGGTTAAGTTCACTCTCATTACTTCTTATTTTTAGGATTTGCCAAGCTATTCTTTACTTATTTTTCCATATAAACTTTAAAATTGACCTATTAGCTGTAAAACAAAATACACAAAACCAAGACCATTGATCTCAGTTGAGATTACATTCAATTTATATATTAAATTGGGAGGAGTGTCATCTTTATGACACTGTGTCTTCCTTTCTAAGAGTATGGTAAACTTCTCAAATTTTTCACATTTCTTTATTTTTGTACCTTAAGAGTTTTCAAGTTTTCTTAAAATATCTCCCACAATTCCTGTTAAGCTTATTCGTATGTTTTAATCTTTTTTGTTACAATTGTAAATTGTTTTTTTCCTCCTTTGTTTTTAACTTCAAACTGCTCATTATTTGTACATATGAAATCCATTGATTTCTGTAAAATAATTTTATATCTCACTACCTTACTGAATTATTTTTATTTATAATTAGTATTAGTTGATAATCTTATGCTATCCATCTATATAATCCTAACTTCTGCAAAGATCCATAGTTTCCCTCCTCATTCACATTTGTTTCTCTTATCTAATTACATCGGCTAGTACTGCTAATACAAGAGTAAAATTATTGATAATAGTGGGTGTGACAATCATCCATTGCCATACAACTACAGAACAAATACCCAAAACTTAGTGACCTGCTACAGTAATCATTTATGCTTGCTCATAAGTCTACAAGCCTATGGGGCAGTTCTTTTAGTCTCATCTGGACCCCTTTACGCATCTCTAGTTACCTGGGGGTCAACTGGCTACCAGATGATCCAAGATAACCTCATCTGGGAAAGTTTAGATAAGTCAGATCTCCTCTTTGTGATCTCTCATCCTCCAGCAGCCTATTCTGGGCTTCTTTTATTGGATCACATGAAAGCTGGGACATGGAAGATTTCTTAAGGCCTTAGACATTCTGTTAGCCAAAGCAGGTCACAGAGTCAGAGTAGAATCATAGGGTGAAGAAAAACTTCATCTCTTGATGGGAGGAACTAAATATTCATATTGTGAAGTGTCTGCATACAAAAAGTGATGTATCAGTGTAACACAGAGAGTATTACTGCCTGATTCCTGACTTCCGTAGGAATGCTTCTAATATTTTCCTATTAAGAATGATGCTAGTTGAAGCCAATTGAGCAATTTTGGTATAATTTTAAAGCAATATTCATTGATTATCTCCTTATCAATGAAAGCTGAATTTTGTTAAATGCCTTTTCAGTTCTTATGGAAAACTTTATCATGTGTGTTTTTTTCTCCTTAGATCTATTAAGGAGAAAACATTAATTTAAATGTTTGGAATTTAATTAATTAACTACCTAATATTAAACCATCTTTAAAATCTTGACATAAATTACATTCAGTCATGCTATATTGTTTGATTGTGCTACTGATTTGTTTGCTAATAGTTTCTTTTTCATTAAATGCATTGGATTTTCTCAGTTTTGACAAAAGTATTATGCTTGTTGCACAAAAAGCTTTTTAAAATTTCCCCCCCTTTTTTTTAATGCTCTGGAATATTTTAAATAGTTCCAAATTTTCTGCTCTCTAAATATTTGGCTGATTTCCTATGCTTCCATCTGGGTATGGCATGTTTCCTTTTTTTACAGTTTATGAAATTCTATGGAAATCAGTCTGTTTAGATTTTTTTTGGTCTCTTCTGTAGTCAATTTTGTTAAAATATATTTCCTAGAAAATAGTTTATTTATCTAGATATTAATATGCTGCAAAAAAAATGAACAAAGTTGTCACTTCAATTTTTTTGATTTCCCAGTTTACATGACTATATCTTATTTTATATAATTGTTCATTTTTCTTGCTTAAATTACCTTGTGATTACCTGTTTTATTGTTTTTTCAAAGAACTAGCTTTTGAAAATTTGTGTTGATTTTAATGTTTTTATATTTTTAATGTATGTTTCTGATTTTATCTTTAATAATTCTTCCTGCTTTCTTTTGCTTTAAAATTTTTTAGAAATTTGAGTCAAATGGTTTCACTCTGATCTATTGATGTTCTTATTTAAGGATGTTAACTTTCCTCTGAGCAGATTTAATTGTATCTAATTATTTTGATAAAAGGTGTTTTATTTATAAAACATTTTGGTTGGCTAAATGTTGACTTTTTGATCCAAGAGTTGTTTCTGTAATTTCTAGGTGATAAAGGACTTTTGTTTTATGATATTGTTGGTAATTTTTAATTTTGTTACATTATGATCAGAGAATGTAATTCTACTATTTAATTTTGTGATCTCAATTGTTATGATCAATTTTTATGGCTGTTTTGTGGAAATTGCAAAAGACATTTTATCTCTATTTTAAGGGAACAGAATTTGAAATATAGCAAATTAATTCTATTATTTACAATTTTTGTACTTGGTCTTTATAGACTGGGAAAAGCTAATTAAGGTATTAAACTACATGAGTGTTACTTTTTCTCTATTTGTCTTTTGATTTTGAAGTTTTTTATTTATGTATGCTAATTATATGTTACTTGGAGGATAGGCATTAATAATTGTAATGGCATTATTGCAAAAATCCTATTTTAGCATAATGAAGTGCACTTCGTCTTATTTGATGTTTTGTGGCCTAGGTTCCACCTTCTTTAATATTAATGTTGTGACAAGTTTTTTAAAGGGGGGATGGTAACTGTCTGGTATACACAGTGTGCCCATTTATTTTTTTATTTTTAAAATTCTTAAATAGTTATGGATTCACAAGAAGTTGCAGCGAAATGTACAGAGAGATCCCGTGATGCCTTCACCCAGCCTCCTCCACTCACATAAATATACAACAATATCAAATCCAGGAAATTGGTAATGGTACAATCCACAGAGCTCACTCAGATTTCACTCATTATACATGCACTCATTAGTGTGAAAGTGCAAATATTTGTACACAATTTCATCACATGTGCAGTTTCGTGCAATGACCACAATGTTCAAGGTACAGACCTATACAATCACTGCAAGCCTTGCTTAGCCTACCTCTTTCTAGCCCGTTCCTCTCCTCCAGCCCCCGCCAGCTAACACCCTTGGTAACCAACCACTAATCTGTCCTTCATCTCTAGAGTTTTATTTCAAGAATGTTACATAAATGAAGTAAAACAGTATGCAACCATTTAAGATGGACTATTCTCACTCATCTTGAGGTTTATACAAATTGTGGTATGAATCAATAGCTTGTTCCTTTTTATTGCCAACCAGTATTTCATGGTATAAATGAACCAGTTTATTTAATTAGTCACAAACTGAAGAACATTTGGATAGTTTCCAGTATGGGACTATTATGAATAAAGTTGCCATGAACATTCATGTTCAAGATTTTTTAGTATGTTTTCATTTATCTGGGATTAATGCCCCAAAGTGTAATTGCTGGGTCATATGGTAAGTCAATTTGAAGTTAAAAAACAAATAAAAAAAACCTGCCAACCTGCATTTCGGAATGGCTGTACCATTTTACATTCCTACCAGTAAATTATGAATGAGCCAGTTTCTCTGCATCCCTCCTAGCATTCGGTGTTTGGTGTTACAACTATTTCTCATTTTAGCCATGCTGATAGGAGAGTAGTGATAGCTCATTGTGGTTTTTAATTTGCAATTCTCTAATGTTTAATTATATCAAATGTCTTTCCACATTATTCTTTTAGTTTAAACATCTGTTCATGTTTTTTGCCCATTTTCTAATGAGATGTTTGTTGAGTTTTGAGAGTTCTTTATATATTCTGTATAGAAGTCCTTTATAAATTCTGGATACAATGCTTTGTTTGATAGATGATTTGCAAATATTTTCGCCTAGTGTGTAATTTGACTTTTAATACTCTTAATGCGGACTTTGACAGAGAAAAAGTTTTAAATTTTGATGAGGTTCAATTTATCAGATGATCCTTTTTTGGATCATGGTTTTGGTGTCAAGTTTAAGAACTCTTTATCTACTTCTATGACCTGAAGGTTTCTATGATTATTTTTCTAAAAGTTTTATAATTTTATATGTCACATTTAACTTTGTATTACATTTTGAGATTTTTAAAATAATGTGAGACATTTTGGTTGCTGTTCTTCTATTGATATCCAATTTTTTCAGGGCAATTTGTTGTAAAAGTTCTCCCTCATCGATTCAATTGCTTTTGTATCTTTGTCAAAAATCAATTGGATATATTTATGTGGATCTATATCTGTATTCTCTATTATATTCTACTGATGTATGTGATCTATAGCAGTACCAGGTTCTCTTTAATACTATAGGTATATAGTACATCTTAACGTAGATTTATTCTTCCTACTTTATTCTTCTTATTCAAAATTGTTTTAGCTATTTTAGGGTCAGTGCTTTTGCTTATAAATTTTAGAAAAAGTTTGTGTATCTCTACAAAATTCTTGCTGGGATTTTGATAGGAATTGTGTTAAGCCTGTAGATCAATTTGGGTAGAACTGACATTTTTAGTATATTGAATCTTCCAATCTATGAACATGGTAGGTCTCTCCAATTATCTCTTTGATTTATTTGTTCAGCATTTTGGAATTTTGAGCACATAGATTCTATATAGCTTTTGGTAGATGCATACCTAAGTATTTAGCTTTCTTTGAAGCAATTGTATATGATATTATTTTTTTTTTTTTTAGTTTCCACTTGTTCATATTTAGTATATAGAAATGTCATTGATTTTTGTGTGTTGAGCTTGTATCCTGTGACCTTGCTATGCTCACTTATTAGTTTTAAGAGTTTTGTGTGTGTGTTTGTGGACTTCTTGGGATTTCATATGTAAGTAATTGTGTCATCTGCAAAAAGAGGCAATATTATTTCTTCTTTTCCTATCTCTAGGCCTTTTATTTTTTTCTTGTTTTATTCCAATAGTCACAACTTCTAATACTATGTGGAATATGAGTGGTAAGAGTGAACATCTTTGCCTTGTTCCCGATTTTAGAGGGAAAGCATTCAGCATGATATACCTGTTTGGTTTTTTTTGTGGATGTTCTTTGTCAAGTTGAGGAAGTGTCCCTCTATTCTTGGTTTACTGAGTGTTTTGTTTGTTTGTTTACTTGTTTGTTTTTTATCATGAATGGGTGTTGGATTTTGTCAAATGATGTTTCTGTCTCAATTGATATAATAAGATTTTTTTCTTTAATATGTTGGTATGGTGAATTACGGTTATTGAGTTTTTAATGTTGAATAAGCATTGCATATGTGGAATAAATTCCACTTGATCATGGTGTGTAATTATTCTTATACATTGCTGGTTTCAATTTGCTAATATTTTTTGAGGATTTTGTGTCTATGTTCATGAGAGCTATTGGGCTATAGTTTTCATTTTTTGTATTGTCCTTATCTGGTTTTAGTATCAAGGTAATAATAATCTAATAAAATGATTTTAGGAGGGTTCTCTTTTCTTCTATTTTCAAAAAAATATCGTGTAAAATTAGCGTTATTTCTTTTTTTAAAAATGTTTGGTAGAATTCTCTAGTGAAATGATATGGGCCTTAAGATTTTTTTGTGAGCATTTTAATTACAAGTTTAACTTCTTTAATGGTTATAGAAATAGTCAGGCTATCTATTTCATCTTGTCTGAGTTTTAGTCATTTATGGTTTTCAAAGATTTTTGTCCATTTTTTCTTAATTGTTGAATTTATGAGTATAAAGTTGTGCTATTTCCTTATTATTCTTTTAATGATGGCAGGATCTATGGCAATATTTTAGTTTAATTCCTGATATTGATGACTTTTGTCTTCTCTATTTCTGTTTTCCAGCATTGCTAGAAGTATATCAATTTTTTTCCCCCAAAACCAGCTATTTGTTTCATTGATTTTCTTTATTGTTTTCTTGGTCTCAGTTCTATTGATATACTACTTTATCTTATTATCTCATTTCTTCAGCTTACATTGGGCTTATTTTTCTCACTTTTTGAAATAGGGACTTTGTCTATTGATTTGAGACATTTTCTCTTTTCTAATGCAAGCACTTTAGTACTATAAATTTCCCTCTCAGTACTACTTTAGCTGTGTCCCACATATGTTATATCTTCATTCAGTTCTATGTTGTTGTTGTTTTTTTAATTTCCTTTGAGACTTCCTTTTTGTCTCATGGATTATTTAGAAATGTTTTGCTTGATATTCAAGTGTTTTGGAGATTTTCCTGTTGTCTTTGTAATATTGATTTCTAGTTTGATTCCATTATATTTAGAGATTAATGAGTTCAATTCTTATGTTGAGTTTTTCTGTGGTTAAGGATATGATCTACTTTGGTGAATTTGCCATGGGCTCTAGAAAAATAAATGTGTTTTCTGCTGTTGTTAAGTGGAATGTCCTATATATGTCAATTAGATACTGTTGGTTGATGGTATTGTTCTGTTCTTTCATATCCTTGCTGATTTTCTGTCTAATCATTCTATTGATTCCTGACACTGGGATGTTGAAGTCCCCAAATATAATTATGGATTTATGTATTTTTTCTTTTAGTTCTATCAGTTTTGATTTCATATATTTTGAGGCTACTTTTCCTGGTGCTTACACATTTAGGGTCTTTACATTTTCCTGGTAGATTGATCCCTTTTATCATTATGCATTATTCTCTCTGCCTCTAGAAATTTTCTTTGTTCTGAAATCTACTCTATCTTGTGGTAATATAGCCACTCCTATTTTAAAAATTAATGTTTGCATGGTGTATTTTTTCTTCACTTTTATTTCTAACCTTTTTATAGTATTTGGAGTGAGCTACTTATACAGAGAATATTGTCAGATCATGTTTTTATCCATTCTGCCAATCTCTGTACTTTAATTGGTGTACTTAGACCATTTATATATATATATATATATATATTTTTTTTTTTTTTTTAAGATTTTATTTATTTATTCATTTATCCCCCCCTTGCTGCTTGCGCTCGCTGGGTCAGCTAACCATGCCGTGCGGGCGGGCTTGCCTTCACCAGGAACCGAACCCGGGGCCTCCCACATGGTAAACAGGAGCCCTACCGATTGAGCCACAGACACTTCCCAGACCATTATATTTAATGTAAATTATTGAAGTTAGAGCTCAAGCGTACCATTTTGTTATTTGTTTTATGTTTGTTCCCTCTATTTATCATTCTTCTCTTTCTCTTTTCTTACCTTCCTATGGGTTATTTGAATATATTTTTAAGGATTCCAGCTCAATTTATTTGTACTGCCTTTGAGTATATCATTTTGTATAACTTTTTAAATGGTTACTCTAGGTGCAATTATATATATATACTTTATTATAGTCTACCGATGTAGTTGTTTCACCACTTCAAGGGAAGTGTAGAATTCTTGCTTCCATTAAGTCCCTTTTATACTCCCCATTTTTTTGTGTGGTAAAATGCACACAACATAAAATCTATCATTAGTCACATTTAGTACATTCACAATGTTGTGCAACCATTACTACTGTCTAATTCCAGAACATTTTCATCATCCCAAAGGAAATCCCATATTCATTAAGCAGTCACTCATTCTCTCCTGACCCCACTCGTGGCAACCACTAATCTGCTTTCTGTTTATTAAATAAATCATACCAGAAAATTTCCAAGATCTCAAAGACACATATCTCCATGTTAAAAAGGTCCAACAAATGCCCAGCCTGATGAATGATAAAAGATCCAAACTAAGTAATATGATTGTGAAATTTCAGAACACCAAGGATGATGTTATATAGAAGGGAAAAAAAGGAAAACAAATTGCAAACAAATAAATGACTATGAGAATGGCATCAGGTTCTTGATAGCAACATTGCAGAATGGCGGGGACATGGTTGGCCTGCTCCATGCTGGCTGTCTTCTGTGCCTCCTTGCAAATGGCTACAATAAAGTAAAAATAAAGTTAAATTACACCTATAGGTAATGTTTCAGGGAGAAATCTAAACCAAGTGGCTCTCCAATTACAATTGCAATCAAGAGGCTGAAATACCTAGAGTAAGTAGGCAGGTGAGCAACAATCCTTACAATGGTGTGTAAACAAGGATGTTGTTCTTTTGTCCTTTGTCCTTTGTCCATTTGGCCCATTTCACAATCATACCATGATAAAGCTCTACAAGAACTGGAACCTGGTCTATTTTGTGCACTATGGTATTTGCAGCATCTAAAATATCATGTGTCATTAATAGGTCCCCAGCAAAACCTTATTAAATCAATACATGGAATGGACATTTTATCTTGAGGCTTATCACTCATTGTTCTATGAGGAAGACAGGTACTATGTAAACAAAATACACATTTTAAATTAAGAAAAGAGGATCCTGTTATGGCATGAATTAGAACTGGCAAGGAGCACAGAGGGATCCAGGTATGTTCTGTGAATTTGCATGTTTGCCTTTGAACCATTTCATGGTACATATTGGTTTTAACTAGTAGCTGAGACTTTAATGAGACATTTGGAGGCATAAAGCTATTTAATAAAAACACGAAAATGCTTGCTGTTAGAAGGCCTCATTTCTCACACATGCCCCCTTATTACTTTTAGGTTTGCTTTTTTGTTTTCTAGAGAAGTTGGCACATCTATTTTCAGGGTTTAAAGAGAACATTTCTGGCATTTATATAGTTTCTGTCTCATTTTGGTGGCTTAATTTTTCTTTTCTGGAATTAATTTTTTCCCTACTTATTTCTAATTCCTGTAATGGATTTTATCTCTTCTTCCATATGTATATGCCTAATAAAGTGCTATGAACCTGGAAGTTCTCAACTAAATAACTTTTAATTTACTCATTTTCATTTCCATCCCTGGCTCAGTTTGGAGCAAAAAAGCATCCCCCTTTCTTTAGCAGGTGCCGAGGTGTCTGACAGTACACTTAGGCAGTCTTACAGAGTAAATTAAAGGCTGCTTCTTTTTACCTTAAAGAAATGTCCCAATTTTTGAACCACTCCCAGCCATATTCCCCCTGGCCTCAGGAAGAGAGAGCATGGCAAAGTTACACTATGTTTCTGCTTAAAATCTTGTTAATCAGATTTTCATTTATTTTTTAAAAGTTTTCCTTTGGTAAATGTACAAAAAAATTGTGTCTGATCTTTGGGGAATTTTGCATTAGAAACAGGCGGATTCTGTGAGTGATTAGAAAGTTTCCTAGAGGACCATTCTATGCAAATTGGACTTAGCACAAGATCTGACTTCAAAGGGCAAAATTGATGGTTAAGTGGAGAAAAATTATTCCCTTATGATTAGAAAGAAAATGGCATATTTTATGCAGACTAGCAGCATCATTCTGCTGCATGACTTTCATATCTCCTATTCTGCTTCTGCCTTCTGTGAGGAAGCCATGGAAGAGAGCAGAGAAAACTCATCACACCCTCATTGCCCCTCCCAGGGGAAGCTCTAGGCCGGTGTTACTTTAAGGGTGGTCTGTGGACCGACCTCTAGTCCTAACACTGCTGTTTACTAGTTAACAAGAAAAAGAACTTGCATGGGGGCATAAATCAATTACTAGGCACGCTCTTCGGTTCACTTGAAATTCACACAAGATTTTCTTGATGAAGTTTCCCATTCTGGTACAAGTTTCTTCTCTGATTAGGACTAGCACTTTGTTATAGTCCAGAGTAGCAGGAAAGCTGCCAGGTGCTGGACTACTGAAGAAGACACTGAACTAGTCTGGTTGCAAGCAACAGCAACACACTTAAGAGAGCTCAAGATAAAGAGTTTATTTTAAGGATACAATCCCATGGAACATCATGGAAATCCAAGAGAAGGAATCATCATGAAGCCGAGCCTTCCAGAAGCTACAGAGAGACGCCAGTTCCAGATCCAATATATTCTGGCAAAGGCAGCAGAAATAGTTTGTGGACCTACTTACTGATACTGTTCAAGTAACACGATTGAGAGACATTTCACTTCTTTGTTCTTACCTGCAGAGGCTGTTCCGCCTGGACATGGTACTTGATAGTAGCTAACACTTAACAGATTGAAGCTAAAGACAGTATTTGAGGTCATTCTTCCCTCATTGAAGCATATCAGAAAATAAAGGGAACTTGGAGTTCTAAATTTCTGCATGGGGATTTTGGAGAATTGGACGACTTAATGTATTGGCAAAATCCTTTACCTTCCACTGACAGTGATTAAAAAAACATTTGGATGAAGGTATATATCACAGTGCTAGTCACTATAGATAATAGAAGGATGAATAACATACACAAGATTAAAATAGACCAAAACTAATTGTCTGAGGACCAGTTCTACCCTACAGGTTTGCTTTATTTGGCCTGTAAGGTACTTTTGCACACACGCATGCATAAGCACACACGTCTGAATTACATGGGAGACCCGCATGTATTAACTTACTGTGGCTGTTGTAAAAATGACCACAAACTTGGTGACTTAAAATGACATACATATTATATTCTCTCAAGTTCGGGAGGCAAGAAGTCCGAATTCAGTTTCACTGGGCTGATATCAAGATGTCAGCAGGGCTGCACTGCCCCCAGGGGCTCTAGGGGAAAATCTGTTCCTGGCTTTTTCTGGCATCTGGTGGCTGCTGGCACTTCTTGGCTTGGATCACCTCAATCTCTACCTCCTTGGTCACATTGTTTTTTCCTCTTCTGTCTGAAATCTTCCTCGGTCTCCTTCTTATGAAGATACTTGTGGATACTCTTAGGGCCCATCTGGATAATCCTGGATAACCACCCCATCTCAAGTTCCTTAACTGAAAAACATCTGAAAAGATGTTTTTTTCTCCATATAAGGTCACATTCATTGGTTTCAGGGATCAGGACCTAGATATCTTTGTGGGCCATTATTCATCTTACCACATCATATAAAATTATGATGGACCTTTATTGACCTAAAACAAAATACGACTGTTTGATATGTAAAAGCTCTCTAAGTAGATAAGCAAAAGCTTGGAGATTGGAAAGCATTAGATGCTAAACCACGTCAGGGCAACTGAAGCTTTCTTCCTATAATCCCAAAAGGCAAGACTGGTCCCATATGGTGTGGCTGAAGATGGGCCGAGAATAAGTGAAACTAAGTGGTGGTCTCAGAAATTCCCATTCATAAAATCTTGCATCATAACCAACTGAATTGGGCAGCTGGCCCCTTCTACATTTGTCTTTATAGCACCTTGCAGACACAAATAATAATGCACAGATCTGATGATACTCACTGATGATGAGAAAGAAGCTTTTGTTTTGGCTCCTAAAATGCTTTGTGAGGAAGTATTCTTAGATATATATTTTTTGGCAGCCATATCACATTGATGTCAAACTCTATTACTGTTGCAATTGTGTATTACACTTTCTTGAAAATCTGTGGAGAACTAAATGGATTTCATTATGAAGGGGTAATACACTTTGTAAAAAATATCAATTCAATCACCTAAAAGTCAGTTTGCTGAGGTCAAGTTGACATTTTTGTACATTTTCCACTGAATCAAAGAGAGGGAGTGGGAGCAAAGTTGTACTACCAGGTGAAGTGGTGTCTTTGAGAAAAGTGAAATAGTGTGAATCCCTTCTTTCTTCCAGCTCTCCCCTCCCATTCCTTCCTGTTCTGCCCTTTTGGGTCTCATCCCTGAAACAAGTCTATTCCCTAATTTGGAAAGAAAAAGTGGGTGAGGACAAAGACCAGCATGTTTTGAATTAAATGGTAATGATTCAGGTTTGATGAGACAAGGTAAGCATCTGTTCTAACTTGGAGCTCTAGGGCAGGAAACTCAGCAGTTAAAGGTCCTGGCTATGACTTAATAACTGTGTTCTCTTGGGAATTTTAATGTGGGTGTCAAGGGCTAATGAATTTTTCAGATTCTTCTCTGGGGAAGAATAAGTGAAGAGTTAAAAGAAACAGTTTACCAAAGTCTTGAGCATGAAAATGAAGTTTTTTATATCCACCTTCTCCCCCACAACTTCAGTGAGTGTCTTTTCATTTTCTATTAATTAGTTAATTCAACAAATATTTATTGTGTGTCCATGAATGATGCTTTTAACAGTTTGGCATTGTTTATGAATTCCAAAAATAGATATTGGATTGTTTTTGCAAACTGGTCTGTTCCTCTGGGCATACCAGATTGTATTAAATACAGAGGATTCACTTTTACTAGATTAAATTATGGTTAGGGCTTTGACTGGGCCATGTCAGTAGGATGTTGAGTCCATGCCCCCTTGGTGCGCGAAGACTCACAGAGAAAATGACTCGGCAGAGGAAAGTATTGGAGTTTTGATGCTGGAGCCCTGGGAAGTAAACACACAGAAGAAGAACACAGGAATAGAGATGGCTTTATAGACTCGGCAGAGGCCCTGGGAAGAGAGAGAGCCTAACAGTCTACAGCTGACCTTGTGGAGAGACCAGAGCAGCTGAGTCCAGAAAGAATTGAGCCCTGGGAGAGAGACGAGACTTATCCCAGCCTAGGGCTGAGTTTGGAAGAAGCTGGGACCATGGAGCATTAAGAGGAAGAAGAAGGCTGAACCCTTGCAGTCATCACCCGCCATCTTGCTCAACACAAGACAAATGACTTTGGGTGAGAAAGTACCTCTTATGGTACCTTGAGTTGGACTCTTAGGGCCTTATGACTGTAAGTTTCTACCCCAAATAAATACTCTTTATGAAAGATTTCTGGTATTTTGCATCAGCACCCCTTTGGCTGACTAGTACAATGTTACATAAGATTCTAAGGATATCCGAGTGAAAAAAAATCGACAAAAATTCCTGAAACTTGAAGCTTATGTATTGGGAAGAGCAGACATTTAAGAATAAACCCAATAAATAAGGAGATTACCTCATATGTTAGAAACTGATAAGTACTAGAGGGAATAAAAGGAGAGGGTGCTGGAGGACGGGTTCTCATTTTAAACAGGGTGGTGAGATGGACCTCATTAAGAAGGTAACATTGAGGAAAGACTTGAAAGAGGAGAGGGTGTGAGCCATATGGATATATGGAGAAAGAGGAAGAGTGTTTCATACAGAGAGAAAGTCAGTGCAAAGGCCCTGAGGTGGGGAATGTGCCTGATGTGTTCCAGAAACAGGGAGGAGGCCCCCATGGTCTCTGCAGTGATGCTCTCAGTGGCACTTTTTCTCATCCTCCCTCCTCTCATTACCACCCCCAAAACAGATCCAATGACACGTGCATTAGCAACTTTTACTGAAAACGCCATAGCAAAACAAGAAAATGTATTCATATCACATATCTTAAGAGAAATTTCTTAAGACATTTTTGTCTTTTCCCATCAATTACTCTTCAGATACAAGTTCTTCATCTTCATTCTCTGTCTTTTCCCAGACCCTCATACAGGACTCCTTTACTGTTCAAGGGAGTTCATCTCTCAGCTTAGAATCCCCTCATCAAAACAAAAGAAAACAAAACAAAACCCAGCTATTTAGTCAACCCCTCACTCCTCAGATGCATCAGTGAACTACTGCTATTGTAATTCAAGTCTGACTCTAGGATCTAGTCCTCTATCCTAAACAGCTTATAAAAGACTTAACCTGACAAATTTAGATCTTTCCCTGGATTGTGGATACTAATGCTAAAAATTTAACATTTTCTACATATTGTTACAAAAGGAAGGTCTCAAGCTCATATCACAACCATAGAACATCAAACACTTCGGAAACTTTCTTCCAGACACAGAGAAATAGAGGAGGCCAAGAAAGGGTACACAGCTTGGGGTGTCTGTGAGTCAGTGCATTCTGGCTCATGAGAGCCATTTGTGCGCATCTCTTCCCAACTTTCACTCAGAGACATTATATTGGCAGCTTGAAATCGGTCAGGGTGGTAGTCTTTACATCACAGGAATTACAGCGCTGCAAATCAAAACTTTTATTTTTTTCCCCATAGAATCAATTGACCAAAATACCATGGCATACAGCTTATACTAGAAGATACAGTAGGAAAAAATTTATAAAAACCACACATTTATTTCTCTACTTGGAACAGAGCAGATTGAAGAGCTTAAGTAAAAAGTCTGGATAAAAATATGTGGAATGCCTATTTAGAATAGAAATCAAAAATGAAAAAGCTGTGTGTTAACTCTGTTTAAATACAGAATTAAAATTGAACAACCCAGGACTTGCAGTTCTTCCAAGATTCAGTAGCTCCAGAACTCTTGGGTCCTCCCCTTACAGCTAAAAAAACCCTGGACATAACACAACAGACAAAGTTATGGAGCTTCTGTAGCTGGAAAAAAGAAAGCAATTGCTTAGGATCCTTGAGGCCTGAGGGAACAATATGGCAGTGAATTCTCTGAGTTTCTTAATTGCCTACTAAGGATCCCAGAGAGCAGCTGCAGAAGCCTCCTACCCAGCACCACCAACAGGCATAGACAAAGTTCCAGGAAAAGCATGATTCCCTGAGCCAAAGTACTGGGAAAAGGGTGGCCTAACAGCAGAAAACCATTTTGGCATTACCTGCTCCACTCTAGTCAAACAAATAGGAAAACTGTATGCTCTCCTTCGGATATTTCAGTGGGCTGTGCGGGAAATTTGTTTTGAGCCTCCGTTCCAAGGAAGCAGGTGGCATGCTCTGCTTTCACTCGGTCTCCCCCTGCCCCCACTGGTGATACTGACAGGGCTGAGCACGGGGTTCATCTTCCATCCCTCATCTGACAGAAGGAAGGAGGCAATAGTAATCTGATTGCCCCACTGGGTAACACTGGGGGTGCTGAATGGACAGCTGACCTTCCACCCTGCCATTTGGTGGAAGCAGGCAGCACTCCAAAGCCCCCACCAGGGAAGTGTCCAGCTGAGTCTCTAGCCACATCCAGCAGAAATGAGATGCAGTGAGGTTGTATCTGGTGTCGGCCATCTCCAGTAGAGAGCTGAGCCTCTACCCCATTTTGACAAAAGAAGACTTAACAAAATGATGTGAAGCAGGACTCGTCAGTACACCCATGCCTGCCTCCGACCCCTCTTGCTATATCAGCGAGATCTGGTGGGAGCAGACACCACCCCTCTTGGAATCAGTGAAGAAGGAGGAACTTGTGCAAGGCAGGACCAGTTGGCACTCTGCCATCTTCCTTTCCTCTGGTGTCAGCCGGGAGCTGAGACAACCCACCCAGTTGAAGATAATGAGGGGGTGGAGTTGGTGCCTCACTTTTGCTGGGAGGGTGTTGGGGGGTGGGGGGGAGCTGAGCTCTCTCCCTGTTGGGCACACTTCATTGAGGCAGTGTGAGCCAATGGCCCATTTTTGTAAAGGTGGTATCAGCAGCACCCAGTGGGAAGTTGAATGTACTTACTAACCCGGCCCTTGTGCTACACTGCAACATGAGGACTGGCTACTGAAGAAACAAGATTAAATAGGACCCAGAGACTCAAAATATAACGTCCCAAGTACCCAAGGATGCAATAGAAAATGACTTGTCACACGAACCAGGAAGCTCACAACATGAATGATATGACACCAAACACATGAGCAACCAACCACAGTGAGGTGCACTTCACACCCACTAGGATGGCTATAAATTTTAAAAATGGAAATTCATTTTTGGTCAGCATATAAAGACTTTGGAACCCTCATACATTGCTGGTGGGAATGTAAAAATGTTCAGCCATTGTGGAAAGCTGTTTGGCACTTCCTCAACTAGTTAAGCATAGAATTAAAGTCCCAGCATTTCCACCCCTAGGAATATACCCTAAATAATTGAAAACAGGTAATCAAATACTGTACATAAATGCCCATAGCAGCACTATTGAATATACCCCAAACGTGGAAACAATCCAAATGCCCATCGATGGATGAAAGGATAAACAAATTTTAGTATATACATACAATGGAATACTATTCCTCTATAGAAAAGGATGAGGCACTGAGATATACTACAATGTGTAGGAACATGGAAAACATTATGCTAGTGAAAGAAGCCAGATACCATAAGTCACATATTGTATGATTACACCTCCCTGGGGCTAACAGGGAGAAAGGAGTGGAGAGTGACTGCTTAGTGGGTACAGGTTTTCTTTTGGGGTGATTGAAATGTTTGAAACTGGATAGACTTGGTGATTGCACAACATCATGACTATAGCAAATTCTTCTGGAATATCCACTTTAAAATAGTTAAAATTATGTTATGTGAACTTCATTTACAAATCAATCAACATAATCCACCAAATCAACCGGTTAACCGAATATATTTTCATGTTAAGTAGCACTAAAAAGGCATTTGACAAAAACAAGTATCCTTGATAAAAACCTACCAGCAAACTAGGAATTGAGGAAACTTCCTGAATTCAATTGAGGGCATCTACAAAACTCTACTATGAACATCATGCTGAATGGTGAAAGTCTACATGCTTTCTCTCTAAGATGGGGAACAAGACAAGGATGTCCTCACTCACTACTTAGTAAACATAATACTTGAAGCTCTAGGTAGCATTCCTACATAGGAAAGGAAGAAATAAAACTGTTTCTATTTGCAGATGACATAGTAATTTGTGTAGAACATTTTTAAAAAAATCTATAAAAACTAAAAACTCTCCTAAAACTAATAAATGAGGGCAGCAAGGTCATAAGTTATAAGACCAACACTCAAAAGATAATGGCTTTTCTATGTTTTAACAACAGACAAGTCAAAACTAAAATTATAATCATGGTATCATTTACAATTGCTCCACATAAAATGAAGTACTTGAGTATACATCTAGCAAAACACACATAGGATTTTATGTTGAAAACCAGAAAACACTGATAAAGGAGATCAAAGAAGACCTACATAATTGGAGAAATATGTTCATCATTTGGAATACTCAACATGCTAAAGATGTTAATTATCTCCAAATTATCTGTAGATTTACTGCAATAGTTATTGGGGTTTTTGGTAGACATAGACAAGCTTATTAAAATTTATATGGGAAGAGGCTGACCCTAAAAGGATGGATTCTATATAAGAACATGTTTTTCTATAAGATGTTACTGTTGGGGGAAACTTGGTAAAGGGTTCAAGGGCTCTCTCTGTATTCTTTTTCATAAGTGCATGTGAATCTACATTTAAATCAAAGTAAAAAGTTTAATTTACAAAAACACTTTCATGGGGAAAAAACTACTCTGGGATTATGGTTACAGCATAAAATATAAACAATAAATCTTTACCAGGTGAAAATAATACAATTTAGAAATCAGAAGTTTGAAATGGGTATGAGGGAGGAAGTTTAAGAGTGTTAATTTTAGCATCTTTCATAGAATGCAGTCAATTAATCTTAGGACACTCTTCAGGGAAATAATGTATCATGGGATAATAAACATTTGCCTAAGTATCAACAATTCCTTCAGTTTCTCTTTGTTAACTTTAATTGAAATAAAACACCATTTTATTTAAAATGCAACATGCAAAATTTAATCACATGTTGGTTAATTATTTCTGTCTCCTTGTTTCTCCTAATCTATGTAATGAATGATGTTCAATTGCTGTCAATGATCATAGTTTATAGGTAAAAAGATTTAGGATTAATTCTTACTCTTACTTTGTAATTTTCTGTACTGCTTGAATTAGTCTTAGAAAAAAAGCTCACTTAAAAATTAATTGATTAAAGAGGACATCAAAATATCAAAAGACCCATTGCACAAAACAACAAAAATAATATATCTAGAAAAAACATAAAAGGACTTAAAAACAGACAGCCTAGTAATTTAGATATTGGAATTAGCAGAAAATAATTACGATTAATACATTCAAGAAATTAGAATAAATGGACCTCTGCCAGAGGTTGTCAAGAGCTATTCTGAAAATAGTAGTAAAAGTCTGATGTGAAACTGAAGTCCCAAAAGCAGCTCAACTTGGGGGAGACATTACTTCAAAGGAGAAACAAGTAGGCCAGCAGCTAACTTCGCAAGAGAGACAATGGAAGCCAGAAGATAGTAGAATGACTGCTATAAATTGATGAAAGAATGAAGCTGCTACCTATCCAGAGAAAACCTCCTTAAAAAATAAAAGCAAAATAATAAAGATGTCTGCAGACAAACTAAAAATTGAGAGAATTTGTTGTCAGCCACCCTGAGAGACAAGAAATATTAAAAGGGGGCTTTTTAGAATGAAAAAATACCTAGGCTTCGAGTTCTGACTTAAAAAAAAAAAAATCTCTGGTAGCTGACTTGCAGAATGTTTGAGCTGAAAAGGCCATCTTTATGTCACCAGTGTCCAGCCCTCTCCTTTTACAGAGGGACTGACTTGCCACTTATCTGAACATGCAATGGAACTCATCTAGAACCAAGGCATTTGGCTTAGTTGTGGTTATGCACAATGAAGCCACACAGCTTCTCAACGTCTCATGGCTCTTCCTAGAGTTGTGGTTAGCATGCAATGCCCGTTCCCAGGCAAGAAGCTGGTCTGGACCTACACCCAGCTACATCTGTGCTGGGTTCTCATAGCTCCTGCCGTGCACCGCAGATCATTTCCCTCCACGGACCTCCCCTGTCCTCAGAGTCTCTAGGAGGATGCTTCACTTGGAAGCAACCCACTTGCAGCCCAGGTGAAATAAATTAATCTCCCTCCCAATTATCTGCCATCCTTGACCATAAAGATGATGCACTCATCTATCAGACTTGGGAGTCTCCCTTCTTTTCGTGCCAAAGGGTAACACTAAAATCCTATGTACCCTAGTCCTATGCTGCTGCCAGGATTTTAAAAAATTATGTTCCTTCCAGATGTCTGTTTATCATTATCAGATGGTTCTTCCATAAAATGCCCATGTGCATACATTGCTCTCCGAGGCACTATTCAAAGCAAATCTGACAAGTAGCCAATGCTGTTCTGGGAACAGAAATTCTAGAACTCAAATTCGCTGATTAGTAGCCAGATGCACTAAGGAAAGGGCTGCTCAGACCTGAGCCAGCACTGGAAGGTTTTTTACTGACCTTAAAAGCAGGCAGTAGGACCTGGGTGCTAGCAAGGAAATAAGGAAAGGAAGAGAGAGGGGTGAGAGCCTGCATTTACCCTGAGATTGAAGGATGAAACCAACTGATTCTCCTCACCTTAAACCAGAGCCAGAGAGCTGAGACTTTACTAAGAAGGGAGATCTAGCACGTGTGTGCTTAGGTGGGTGTGGAGGAGGGGAGCAGGTGCAGAGAGAGGGATGGAAAGGCAGCCCAAGCAGCCTAGGGAGAACGCAGACCTTGATTTAAGATTTCATTTCCCATACCAAGGGTGGAGCAGGTGGACGGAGCAGAGAGAGTCATAAGTTCCTGGGCATCAGTCTATCCTGGCACCAGACAAGTATTAGTCTGAGAATAGCAGCAGTGTAGTGGAGTGTATGCAGAGAGATCCCAACCTAGTTGCCTTGCTGTGGAATGCCCATCACATCTCTGTCTGCTGCCCGCTGTGAATTGGGTGCAGACGGGTGGTCTGCGAATTCTAGCCCCATGTGCCAAATCCATCCTGTGACCTGCTTTTGTACAGCCAGTGAGAATGGTTTTTATATATTTATACATGTAAAATGTCCATATTTAAAAAGAAGTTTAAGAAAAAACAACAAAGAGGAATATGACAAAGACTCTAGGTGGCCTGTGGCCCCCAAAGCCTAAAATATTTATTTTCAGACCCTTTACAGAAAATGTTTGCCAACCCCTGGTGTGGAGGACCAGGCTGTCTGGATAACTATAGAAGAATATGAAGTTGATTATCACATTGGGGAGTGTTTCCATTTATGCGATTACCTAGATGGCTTTGCCCATGGGTTCCCTCAAGGCCCAGGAAGGACCATACCCTGGCAGACCCCACTTCCTGGGAATTTGCATCCCGGAATTGATCTCATGGGAGGTTATTCTAGTATTCAAGATTGGCTTTATAAATGCAGTACATACTAAGGAGGTTTTTAAACATTAAACAGTATTTCTTAACTACAAGACTAATATATGCTTGTGATTTTTTTTTAAAATTGAAGAAATAATTTATAAAACGAAAGATTTCCTTCCACCCCAGATTCCCAATTAAAGAAGACTATCAAGTGTCTCATGTATCATTCCATGTGTATGTGTTTCCTTTTTCTTTACAGAAACGGTAACAGGTTATACCACTGTTCTGTCTCTCGCTTTCTTGTTTATTCTTACTTAGTGATATAATAAAGATCTTTCCACATCAGCAAAGACAAATCTGGTTCTTTTTTAATAGCAGCAAAGTGTTCAACTGATTGAATGTACCACATTTATATTAATTATTCCCTTATTAATAAAAGTTATTTTGTCGCCAGTGTTTGTCTATTATAAAACGCTACTAAATTGCTCACCGTTATATATTTATCTCTGTATGAATGAGTGAAAGTAACTGGAGGATAAATTCCTATCTATGGAATTACTGAGTTTAAGGGTATGTGCATTTTAGATTATGATACTTAATGGTTCACCAAAAGAGTTGCTCCAATTTACACTCTCACAAACAGGAGATGAGAGACCCTAACCTCCACGCCCTCCTTAATATCGTTCTATCTTTAAAAAAAAAAAATGTGTACCTGTTTGGAAGGTGAAAATGACATACCACTGTTGTTTAATTTGCAGTTAACATTTTGAATGAAATTGGTTATCTTTTCATATATTGTTAGCAATTGAGAGCTTGTTTAGCCTAGTGGCTAAAGAGGGTGGTTTCTGAAGGCAGACCATCTATTACTAGGTAGGTAATTTGGGGCAAGTTAAACAATATTTCTATGACTCAATCTCCACGTCTTTAAAAAGAGGATTAAAATAATAGTATTTATCTCATAGGGTTGTAAGGATTAATTGAGTTGATGCACATAAAGCCCCTTAGAACGCATTCAATAAATATAAATTGTCATCTTCTATATGCATTTTTTTCTGTGATCTGACAGTTCATGCTTTTGTTCATTGAAATGTCCATCTCGGCGTTGGTGTCTTTTTTTTTTCTTCCTTCCTTCCTCCCTCCCTCCCTTCCTCCCTTCCTCGCCCCCCCCCTTTCTTTCTTTCTTTCTTTCTTTCTTTTTTTTGACACCCAAATCTCTCTACTGGTACGGGTGGGGCTCTGGGAGGCAAGCCAGTGCGCTCCACTGCAAGGCTTGTTCCTTGGCGCTGCTTCCTGCGACTCCATCACGTCGAGCAGCTCAGGCAGGCTGGAGAAGGGCTCAATGCGCAGGGTCCCCAACGTGTCATCTGCCCAGAAAGCCAAATCCACCGAGGCTGGGGCCTGACGGTCGCGCCCTTTCACTAGCAAAGCCACACTCGCCCAGTGTTTTGTGGTTGTCCAGGAGTGGGTCGTCCTTGTACATTTTTTAGTTCTTGGGCGGCCGCCTGAGGCTACGCTCCAGGATGCGCTTGAGTTGGAAAACCCAGCTAGACTCTGGAAGATGGAGGTCTCGCGGGGTCGGATGGCGAGGAACACGTCCATCGCATCGCAGCGTCTGCCTCTTCTCCCCCCATTTTTTTAGTACGTAGTTGGAGTTTCTCTTCGTGCTTCATGCACACACAATCCAGAGTACAGACTGCAGAAGAAGGGGGCCTTTATCTGTTTTGCTGGCTTGCGGTCTACCAAGAGTAATGCCCGCCAACTGTGCCTGACACATAGTAGGCAGATAATAAGTATTTGTTGAATGAATGAACAATTTGATATAACATATAATATGTTAAGACACTTAGGCCCTTTGATGAGCAATATGTGCTGCAAATATTTTGTGTGTGTGTCATATTTCTTGTATTGTTATTATTTTTTTTATGCAAAATCACATACTTTTTTTTCCAGGGTTAAGGATATCATTCTTTGATTCACTTAAAATTTATGTGTTATAAGGTGTGAGGTAGGGCTCCAGCTCCATTTTTTTCTGCCTTGGTGTAATTTGACAGATGCTTGAATGGCTCTGCCTAGAACATCCCCCACATGGTACATGAAATCCCACAGTAAGTGTGTCATGGCTTCATCTCAAGGTTCTGGTATCCATTCTTGGAGGAGAGAATATTAACATTGTGGTCTCTTATACATTAGTGTGAACAAGTTCATAAGTTTTTCCTAAAGTAGATTTTACTATGATGAAATGGTGGCAAAAAAATTATGACCAAACTGAAAGGCTGGTTGGTATATAAAGAGAAGATCCCACCAGAACCAAATGTGCCAAGAGAAGGTATCAGAATTCCAAGGATAAATTTTGCTTATTTCCCAGTAATTCCAGGACTGGCTTAATTAGGTACCTTGCTTTTAAAGTAAGAGTAATTTTATTTTGGATTTTTCTTATGTGACACACAGATCTCAATTCTGAGCTTCCCTGCCCCTTGAGATCTAGGAGAGTTCTGACAGCCTAATACCCACTCAAATATTTCTGAGACTTCCTGGAAATCTAAGTTCTCCCAATTCCTTTACCTCTTCAAATTCAGCTTGTTCGCTCTTTGTCTGTGGGGTGTCTCACATGACCCCACTGTAAGCACAGACCCTTCTTCATTGTCACCACTGGATCACCAACAAAAATTGGCACGTCAAATATTTGCAGGTTCAGTAGAGTTTACTGAAGACTTTTTTTGGCAGTGAAACGTTCTATTTTCTTGCTTGTTCTCTCTTTCTCCCCATCCTAAACTCTCATATATCCCTCTTCCTCACTGGATTGTTCTATGAGCTTGCAATTATTCTCCCTCTTTTATGACAACTAACACTCACCCTCTCCATCTCTGAAGCTTTGCTCACCTAGAAGGAGAGAGAGGAGGTCACCTTTAATCCCACACACAGTTTTTCTGACCAAGACAATTTTCTGCCCAACTGGAAATCTGGTGTCAACTGTTAAAATAGTAAAATTTTCTCTACCTTGTTGCATTTACCTTGTTTGTTAACAGGTTCATTGTTCTCTCTCATCACCACTCCAACTGCCACCATACACAGCCTTCCACAGGCACACACTTCTCTTCTCACGTTTCCTTCATCTATTATAAAGCAACAACTGATATTAAAGCAAGTATATTAAAATGACTACTATTCTTTGGGATGAGGCTGAGTTTTTCCTAGTTCACTGCAGTGCAATTGATTAGACAGAAGCGTTCTAGACCAGATCCAGAAATTATAACTGCTCATTGGATGGGGCAGATGCTTAGGTCCCTTAACAATTTGAGGTCCTAGGAGAAATGTCAGGTTGATAGACAAATAGTCTACTACTTCCTCTAACACAGAGGGTGGGTGGGTTTCTGTATAGACTCGCAGAACACCCCAACAGGTGGGCAGAGGCTGGTGACAGGGAATCCAGCAGCTGATCACACATGGGTGGATTGATCGGGTGTTCTCAATTAATAGGAACAAAGCTACCTGGACTGCTGGTAGGGGGAGGGCATCAATGAAATCTGATAGTAGGATGCTAAGCAGAATGTTGCCCCAGAAAACAAGGTGAAACAGGTTGAAAAATGACAGCAGGCTACTAAAACCAGTACAAAAAAAAAATAAAAATAAAAATAAAAATAAAAAATAAAAAAAGGGAAAAACCCAAAGAGAAGGTAAACTTGATCTTGAGTCCCTAGATGAGGGAATAGCAAACTACGGCCCTCGGGCCAATTCGTGCTGCTACTTATGTTTGTAAATAAAGCTTTGTTGGAACACAGCTATACCCATTCATTTACATATTTTTTACTTTTGCTTTCTTGCTACTGAGGCAGAATTGAGTAGTTGTGACAGAGACCATATGGCCCACAGAGCCTAAAATATTAATATCTGGTCCTTTACAGAAAAAGCTTGCCAACCCCTGCTCTAGAATATGAGTTCACATTGTTCACATCTCTATTCCAAGGACCTACAATAGTTCCTGGCACATAATAGGTGCTCAATAAATAGTTGTTAAATGAGTGAATGAATCCCTGCATATTGGGAATCTCTTCTTTTCCAAGCTCTTCTCTCCAAAGAGCAGGACTGGTTATAGAAACTAGGATGGGTCTCTTCCAGCTGTGGAGAGAGCAAGGTTTGCAGAGAACAAACCAAGACCTGATAGAGCAAAGGGAGGTTTTTAGACATTCTCAAATACTTTACCAGAAACCTCCCCTGTGTGTCTATTTCTAGAAATTAAGGCTAATTTTAAATCTGCAGAATTAGCGAAGCACCCTGATAGTTTTCACTAATGAATTCTAACGGTTAATTACGCTTAGTGTCTTAATGGTTTTCTCCCTCCATCAGGACACTCAGTGTTGTTCTGTTTAGAGCACACAAAATGATACCTCCTGGCTATGTTTCTTCAAAAAATGCTTCGCGTATGCTACAGGTTTCTTTTCTTTTCTTTTTTGACTCCTCCTTGTTTTTACTGATAATAACCAAGAACTAATAGGAAAAGAATATAAGAATGGCAGCCAGCTGGACCTGTTCAGATTTCAGTTTTTAAAGGTCTACTGTTAACTTTTCAAACCTTGGCCTTGGGAGAAGGTTGTTGTTAAATGGAAACTCCATCCCACTCCACCCAAAATTTAAGTTTCCAAAGAAGGAAAATAAAGGCCTCATTCTTAGGACCTCCGTATGTGAAGCCTCTAATGAAATTTAAAAGACTGCTCAGAGTACCAATACACCTAAACAAGATGCATATACTCTTTTAAGCCTCCTGGGTGAGAGTGTATTGAAGGACACTTTGATCTCTTCATTGGCCATGTCCCCCAAGTTTTTCTTTCTTAAAGAAGAAGGGGGATATTGTGCTATGATTGGCAAGTCTTCAAGCCCTGTAAGCATGGCTGCCTCTCCTTCCTCATTAGAGTACTAACATTAGTAAATGAACCACATGCTTTTCCAGCCTTTCTGGCTACCTAGGAACACACTGATTGGTTTACGTCATCTGGGATCTTCAGTGAGAAGTCACTGGGTGTTGATTCCACTCATCATGGAGCCACTGTCTTCACTTCTGCACTCATTGTGCACTGTTGACTGCTAAAGTGGAAAATGAGGAGCTATAGTTATCAGAAACCAGTTGTGAAATTGGGGGAGAAAAGGGCAGTTCATTGGCGTGGGCAAGAGACCTGCATCCAGATCCTCTGTATCTGGTTATCTATGTGTCTGTTTGAGTATTTGATTCTTGCACATTCAAATCTGATACAATGTGAAATCAGAGCAACTTCAGTTGGTGGCTTTCCTTAAATCACCATGTTAGAAGGAACCCAGAGAGTCTGTGTGCTTTCATGCCTCGTAAAAAGTTAGCAGAGAAGGTAGTGGCATCTTCATTTCACCTGATAGCAACTTGGAGGAGGTTTTGTAACTGTCCTTCTTCCTTGGGTTGCCTAGCTGTTACCATATATATTAATTACCAAGACTCTTAGGTATTCAATAACTATACAGCTTAAGCCCTTTGTTATGCTTGAAGGTGACGCGTCACTGCAAGGCTCTTGCAACACTGTGGAAAAGTCAAGTTTAAAGAGTAAAACCACCTTTTGTGGTTAGGTAGCTTTGAGGTATGTATGCATATGTGTTAAAAGGGTGGTATCTTGCAAGGTATGTAAGACTGTCCCCTAGTACAGGGTCTGGAATACAATCGGTGCTCAATAAATGCTTTTTTGTTATTGCTGTGTTGTTGAAAGGGAAGTAATAAACCCTTACGTTTTTTCAAAGAGAAATGTTGTCATCGATATCCATTGTAAGCCCTTCACAACTGACAGTAGACATTCTGAGCCATCCCAGAAATCTCCGTGTGCAAAACCCTCCTGCCCCAGAGTGTAAACGAGTTATTCCAGATGATGCTTTATCATTGATTCATTTATTCTTTCAATTATTCATTCATTCAACACATTCAGGAATTTCCTGTTGTATAACAATCTCTGAGGACTGACAGAGGCAGCACCCACAAAGAAAAGTGTTAACTCAGGGGAGCTGATGTGGCTCAGTGGTTGAGCACCGGCTTCCCACACATGAGGACCCGTTCCATCCCTGGCCCTGGTACCTCAAAAAAAAAAAGGGAGGAGGGGCGGGTAACTGTGTATAGACAAGTGAAATGAGTAGTTAGACAGGAAGAATAGAATTGAAAACATTAAATAGAATATAGGTCTATTTTACAAAAATTATTATTATTAATATAGATATAGCTCTCTGCATTCTACACTATTGAATGGTCACTCAATTGCAGGCATTGAGTTTTTGAGCTAAAACATCATTTAACTTGGGCTTAAAACACTTTGAGACATAATAGTTATAGCCCCATTTATACCTGAGAAAACTGAGCACAGGAAAGAGAAGAGAGCAGGAATTGGGAGACTCAGAGGAGGTGGGGATGAGAACAGAGGAAAGGAGAAGGAGGATGAGGGGGCAACGAGGAGAAGAGGGAGAGCACAAGGGAGAAAAGGGGGAAATGAGCAACCCAGAATTTCTCCTGGATGAAACACAAAATCAGTGTCTAGGTTTTCTGCTACAAATAGAAATCCTTCTCTGTTTTGTGTTCAAATAAAAGTGTAAACAGCCCTTCCAAGGCACCATCACGGTATCTGACATGGAATGTACCATCTTAGCAGCAGCCTAACTACAGTATAATAACCTGGAATAGGAGTTACTGGAATACTGACAGGCACCTGAGGGGAAAAACGCTTTAGAAACTGATTTATGAGAGACTTTGTTTTCCTTACATCTGATATAGCATTTTGTTTAGGGATTTGAAATACATAATTTTGAACAGAGATGTGAGAATATTTCATGATGTGGACTTCAAAACCACATTCAGTTCTCTGACAAATATGGAGAGGTTCATTTTTTCCACAGGAGGAGGATGAGATGGTGGGGTTTTGACTACAAGGAGAGGATTTTATTTGGATATTAGGAAGAGATTCCTGACCACAAGATGGAAGGTCACATATGAAACAGTTTAAGATGTGGAAAGAGCCTTCAGTGCCCCAAAGTTAGGGTCCTAAATTTACATAAAAAGGAATATGACTTCCAGAGAGTCTGAGTGACGAGTCAGTATTTTTGTCAGGAGGCTTGTCGAGAGCCGATAGGAGTGGTTCAGCTTTGATGGTGCTGATTTGTAGAAAGTTCACTCAGGAGACAAGAGGAGTGGCTGGATGGAAGGGACCTTGAGGGTCCTTCGTCCACATGAGTGACTTTGGGATTCCTTCTGGGAGGTAAACTCTTTATCTCCCCTCAACTAGTTCTTGATGGTGAGTGAGAAGAGAGGAGGAAGGAAGGAAGAGAGAAAAAGAGTAGAGGACAGAGGAAAAACTGAGATGAAGTGACTAGACTGAATCCACGCTTGAACCCTTAACAAGTGCAGTCCTCTGATAAACTCTCTGAGGTCCATCTCACTTAATCCTGACAATCACCGGTGAGGTAAATATGATGGTCACTGTTCCACTGATGAGGAATTGGAGGCACAGAGAGGTGAAGAAACTTATCCAAGTTCACACAGCTGGTAAGTGGCAGAGCTGGGATTCAAAGCCAGGCAGTTTGATTTCAGAGCTCAAACCCCAAAAGGGAGACAGAGAAATAAGGGGAGAGAAGAGGGAAGGCAGGGGAGGAGAGGGCGAGACAAATTGTGTCAAGGAAATGTAGATATAGAGAGAAGAGGGAAAAGAGAGGAGAAAGGAAAAGAGAGAAACATTGAAGCAACAGAGAGGAGACAGAGGAGGGTTCTGCGTGGTTGCAGCTGAAGGGAGGAGCAGTCTGTCCACAGTCTTTCCTTGTGAAAGTCCTGGCAGGGTCCCATGTGTTGGTGGCGTGTCAGCTCCAAGCCCACTCCGATTTACAGCCTTCTGATGAAATTACAGTACACAGCTCCTCTTTGGAGTGGTGTCATGAACTGCATGTCTATAAAAGGATTCTGCAGAAGTCTGGCATTTAATGGACACGTTTAAATCCTTACCATGCTCCCAAATGTTTACAAACCGCGCTGAACATCTCAGATTGGACAAGGTCATTATGTTTCTGTTTTAAAGCAGCTCTGTCTCATGGAAAGACATTCTAAAGGGAATAGGCTGGGATGGGGAATGAAGAAGCCTGAACTTCTAAGGTAGATTCTTGTAGAAATTAGGTTTTAACACAGATGGAATTCTGTTACATTGCTTAATACATTTTATTAACCTTTTTGCATTTTATTCTTAAGCCTTCTGGCCTTTATACAAGCCCTCTCTGAGTACTTTTTTACGCCTCTATTTCTGGACTTTGCCTGCTCACCTTTCCTTAGAGTAACTCATGTGGCTCCTGATCACCCTCTCCATTCTCCTAGACTTTGTATAACCAAAATCATGGTAGCTAGGCACATAAATCATTGACAAAACTTGACAAAAAAATTTTTTTTTAAGTGCTGATAGTCTTTATCAATCTAGAAGCTAGAATGGGGGGAGGGGAGTATCTCCTTTTAGCACAGAGAAAAAGTATAATTTGTCAAACATCTATTGGAAACCTGAGTTTGAGCCAAAGTATTTGAAGTGGAGTGGCAAAAGTAGCTAATTGAACTTAGGTTGTGATTTTTAATGTCCTCAAGTAATAGGCATCATGGCATGAATGCTAGCTGCCTAGAGCCACATGGGCTGGGCCCTGAGCAGCTCCACGGAGGGCCATGCATCCCTAGGGTTGAGCAGTGCACAACTTGCACAACTGTAAAGGCAGTCCTGGATGAGCACCTACTATGTGCCAAACATGCACAGACTTCACCCTTCATCCTCCTAACAACTCTGCAAGGTAGAAACTACTTGAACAAATATACATAGGGAGAAATGTAGGATTCAAATCATGGCTTGTCTCTCCCCCAAATCCATACTATTTTCATGTATGGCATTGGCCACTGTGTAAGGGTTTATTAGGTGCCAAGAACACACAGAGATTTGCCCTTATACAATTGTGGGAGCTGCCGAAACAGTCTCTGTACAGCCGTCGGCATCTGATGCTGGAGTTTCAAGTCTACGGAGCAAGTGGTGAACAAAGGAGGATGAATGTAAATTGGAGAGCAAGAACAAGCGGGGATCCACACGCAGGAGCCCGTGGGGTTCCCAGAGCCCAGCACATTGCTTCTCTCAGCGCACATTGCCTGGTAATATGAGCTGGCTTGTTCTCTGTCTCACCTATTCAACTGTGAGTTCCTTGAAGGCAAAAATTGTTCCTTGGATTCATCTGTCCTCAGGTACAATTTAGGGAACTTGGGTGCCTGGCTGAGTAAAGACAGCTGCTATGTGAAGAGCAGGCTAAATCTGACTTTTGAGCTAGTGACCTTTTTATCACACATTTCTGGGTGTCGAGAACAGTAGAGAAGTAGGTGCTGAGACCTGAGGTGGGGCAGCCAGCCTGGTGAAGGACTAAGGACAGGTAAGTTCCTTAGTTTCTTAGGGCTCCCGTAACAAATCACCACAAACTTGGTGGTTTAAAACAACAGAAATCTATTATCTTGTGGCTCCAGAAGCCAGAAATCTGAAATCAAAGTGTCAGCAAGGGCCGCATTCCATCTGGGGGCTCTAAGGAAAGAATCCTTCCTTTCTTCTTCTAGCTCCTGGTGCCTCCAGGTGTTCCTTGGCTTGGGGCTACATCTCTTCAATATTCAAGGTCAACATTTTCAAATCTCTCTGCTCCATCTTCACATCATTGTCTCTTCTCTGTGCATCAAATCCCCTCTCTGCCCCTCTCTAAAAAGGACACATGTGATTGCATTGGACCCTCCTGGATAATACAGGGTTATTTCCCCATGGTAACAGCTTTGACTTAATCACATCTGTAAAGACCCTTTTCCCAAATAAAGTAACATTTACAGATCCCAGGGATCAGGCCCTGATATCTTTGGGTAGTGGTGGGCATCTTCAGTAGAATGACCTGCATTTCTTTCAATTTCCAGTGTGGGAGGGAGATAATGGCTCAACCCCCAGGGGATTTCCTTGAACCATGTCATCCTGCATCCCTGGATAGAAAGCCCGTGACTGTGACATTCCTCCCTAAAAAGCACAAGTGTTTAGTTCCCAGTCAACCAAGAAACAAACGTTTCTTGTGCATCTTCTGTGTATGTGACATACCTATTGCATGTGTGTGAGAGACACAGGGGTGAATAAAACAGGGCTACCCATCTTGAGAAACAGTGCAAGAGAAGACAAAACCCAGAGGTGCACATAGAGTTGTTGTCCATCACTAGCTTGACTAAAATCCCAAGTGATCTTAAAGTTCAGCCAAGTAGGAATTGAACTGAAAAACAGAATCTGTTACTATTCCAAATGCCACCAAACTGAGCCCTGTTGACAAGGGAGATAAAGTTGCCTTTGACAGCAGGTGAAAGATTCCAGTTCTCTTTAGCACTTTGTTTTTGCTAAACTTGATGTCAAAATAGTGCCTGCATAGGACTATGGGAACACATCAATGCCTGGATATTTCTGGATTGATCTCAGTTAGAAGAGAAAAGAACAGTGATTGGTTTGGGGTAAGCATTGATATCTTTTCTATGTCTTATTTGTAACTTTACCTGTAATTTTCTTGTATTCTATTTCCAAAGTGAATGTAGAATTATGCTTGAAAATTACTGATGCATATTAAAACCATACTAATACAGGTTTTACAGATTTAATAGAATACCATAAACTGATGAATATTGTATGTGGATTTTTAGCATAAAAGCAGACTCCAAAATTGGCCCCTAATGGTATTCACTATGGGGGGGGGGGGATTGTAATATTGGATGGGTGTTTTTTCGGACCAAATTACAGACTTTTAGTTTCTAAAAATAGCAACCTCTTCTATGTACACATTTTCAATCCATCCCTATTTCTCTTTGCTGAATTTCACCACTCAGGCATGGCTGCTTATAAAAAGCTCGCTTTCACTTCATACTGCCTCTTCTCACTTATTCAGCAGCTTTCTTCAATGAAGCCACCTCTTTCAAGCAGGAGAATGCCACAGTGCATTTGAACATGAGAAATCTGCCTTATGAATCTTTGGTTCACCATTAAACAAATATCCATTATGTGAGAATATTTTTCAATCTGCAGTTTGGTACGACTGACTGGTATTTGTGAAGGTGAATGTCAAAACTTAGGAGGCTGCTCAGGGAGCCAGAAAGGACTTTTTTTTCTGGACTCCCAGGCACAAAGGACAAAAGTCACAGAGACACACTGAAACAACAGGAAATGTGTCCATCGTAAGAATTTCAATTTGCATCCTGTTAAGAAAAAAAATTATCCAAAACTTAGAAATAAGGCAAAGAATGATTGTCACATACAGCTTTGCCTAACAAGACTGCTGGAGGGTGGACTGACTCTCTAGGGGATTGTAATTTAGTTTGCACAATTGATTAGGGTCCATCTATTTACAAATCTATGAAACTGATAAGGTGCGATTGTTTTCTTTTCTGGCTGGGGTCAACATTGCCCCAAAGGCAATGCTATGTGGCACATTACCCAGTTAGTATCAAATTTAGCAATCTTATTTTAGCACTCCTTCATTTCCCATTGGCCATGAAAATCCCAGTTTTTCCTATTCTCCTTTTGAATTTATTTTGCCATCTTTCTGTTCCCTCAAAATAAAATTTGACACATATTGACTATATGTTGTGTGAAATTGCCTTCGGTATTTTTGAAAATTATATTTTCCCACCTGTTGTCAGACCACGCAGCCTACAATGAACACTAATGTACTAATTTATTAATATTTGTAAACCTCTTGATACTCTTGTGAATGGCTCAATCAGATAGCATTGTGTGTGTGTTAAGAGAGTAAATTTGTTTGAATGAAGCGTTTAAATTATGGCATAATTTTTGTATTTCTACTTTGGCATTTCTTATTTTTAACATATCAGGAGTCTCAAAAAGTGAAAGAGGCATTGTCTTCTCAAGTTCTGTGAAGCCCTGGCTTATCACTAACTTCTGAAATATGGCAATAGACATGAGAAAGTTTCTCCTTGAAACTAAATTGTCCATGGACTTTTAAAGACTTATTGAGCATTGGGAAACATTGACACATACTTCTTTTTCTTTCCTGGAATAAGAACTCAAGGCTGTCCCAAGGGGAAGGAAAACTTTCCCTTTTATTTTGTGTTCTATGGTCTCCCTTAAAGCCAGGGTACTATTAACATCTGACATTTAAGTCACAGGTCAAAGGCATAACCCTCCTCAAAAGAATTCTAGAGAAAATTACCTTTCAACAATGGCTACTCATGCCCCCAAAATTTTGGGAACCTGGAGGTAGGGATGGGAGATCTGAGCCTTGCCGTCTAGGGCTGCCCTTTAGTACCTAACTGTGCCCTCTTTTTATTTTATTTTATTTTATTTTATTTTATTTTATTTTATTTTATTTTATTTTATTTTATTTTTATTATTTTTTTTAAACTTTATTTTGTACATTTAATAATTGAAAACATAAGCAATTAAAAACTAAAAAGTAAACACAGATGAATAAATATATACATTTCTCAATTAAATGTAATGGATACATGTAAATTTTTTTGTTGTTTTGTTTTTGTTTTTTTTTTTTGTTTTTTTGTTTTTTGTGAATCAAACAATATATTACACAATATATTTGGTTCATAGTAATGCATTCATACAGTATTTGTCCTTTTGTGTCTGGCTTGCTTCACTCAACATAATGTCCTCCAGGTTCATCCATGTTGCCATATGCTTTATGACTTCATTTCTTCTTACAGCTGCATAATATTCCATCGTGTGAATAGACCAGTTTGTTTATCCATTCATCTGTTGATGGACACCTGGGTTGTTTCCAACTTTTATCAATGGTGAATAATGTGGCTATGAACATTGGTGTGCAGATGTCTGTTCGTGTCACTGCTCTCAGTTCTTCTGGGTATATACCCAGAAGTGGTATTGCAGGATCACGTGGCAAGTCTATATTCAACTTCTTTAGGAACTGCCAAACAGTCCTCCATAATGGTTGTACCATCCTGCATTCCCACCAACAGTGAAGAAGTGTTCCTATCTCTCCACATCCTCTCCAACACTTGTAGTTCTCTGTCTTTTTCATAGTGGCCATTCTGATAGGTGTGAAATGATATCTCAGTGTAGTTTTGATTTGCATTTACCTAATCATGAGTGATGTTGAGCATTTCTTCATGTGTTTTTTTGCCATTTGTATTTCTTCTTCGGAGAAATGTCTATTCAAGTATTTGGCCCATTTTTTAATTGGGTCATTTGTCTTTTTATTGTTGAGTTGTAACATCTCTTTATATATCCTGGATATTAAACCCTTATCAGATATGTGATTTCCAAAGATTTTTTCCCATTGAGTTGGCTGCCTTTTCACCCTTCTGACATATTCCTGTGAGGTGCAAAAGTGTTTAATTTTGAGGAGGTCCCATTTATCTACTTTTTCTTTTGTTGCACGTGCTTTGGGTGTAAGGTCCAAGAAACCACGACCTACTACAAGGTCTTGAAGATGTTTCCCTACATTTTCTTCCAGTAGTTTTATGGTCCTGGCTTTTATATTTAGATCTTTGATCCATTTTGAGTTGATTCTTGTATAGGGGGTGAGATAGGGATCCTCTTTCATTCTTTTGGTTATAGATATCCAGTTCTCCCAACACCATTTGTTGAAGAGACTGTTTTTTCCTATCAGCGTGGGCTTGGTAGGTTTGTCAAAAACCAGTTGACTGTATAGGTGAGGGTTTATTTCTGGATTCTCAATTCTATTCCACTGATCGATATGTCTATCTTTATGCCAGTACCATGCTGTTTTGACCACTGTAGCTTTGTAATATGTTTCAAGGTCAGGCAGCGAAAGTCCTCCCACATTGCTCTTCTTTTTTAGAATACTTTTGGCTATTCGGGTGCACTTAACCTTCCAGATGAATTTGGTAATTGCCTTCTCTAATTCTGTGAAGTAAGCTGTAGGGATTTTGATTGGTATTGCATTGAATCTATAAATCAGTTTGGGCAAGATTGACATCTTCACGATATTTATTCTTCCAATCCATGAACACGGAATGTCTTTCCATTTGTTTAGGTCTTTTTAATTTCTTTTAGCATTGTTTTGTAGTTTTCTGCATATAGGTCCTGTACTTCCTTGGTTAAATTAACTCCTAGGTATTTGAGTCTTTTTGTTGGTATTGAAAATGGAATTTTCCTCCTGATTTCCTCCTCAGATTGTTCAGTACTAGTGTACAAAAACATTACTGATTTTTGCGTGTTGATCTTATATCCTGCCACTTTGCTGAACTCATTTATTAGTTCAAGTAACTTTGTCGTGGATACTTCAGGATTTTCTAAATACAGGATCATGTCATCCGCAAACAGTGAGAGTTTTACTTCCTCTTTTCCTATTTGGACGCCTTTAATTTTTTTGTCTTGTCTAATTGCCCTAGCTAGAACTTCTAGTACAATGTTGAATAGCAATGGTGACAGTGGGCATCCTTGTCTTGTTCCTGATCTTAAGGGGAAAGCTTTCAACCTTTCCCCATTAAGTATGATGTTGGCTGTGGGTTTTTCATATATGCCTTTTATTATATTGAGGAATTTTCCTTTTATTCCTATCTTTTGAAGTATTTTTATCAAAAAAAGGATGTTGGATTTTGTCGAATGCCTTTTCTGCATCTATTGAGATGATCATGTGTTTTTTTTTCCTTCAATTTGTTAATGTGGTGGATTACATTGATTAATTTTCTTATGTTGAACCAGCCTTGCATACCAGGAATAAATTCCACTTGGTTGTGATGTATAAGTCCTTTGATATGCTGTTGGATTCGATTTGCAAGTATTTTGTTGAGAATTTTTGCATCTATGTTCATGAGAGAGATTGGTCTGTAATTTTCTTTTCTTCTGGAATCTTTATCTGGCTTTGGTATTAGGGTGATGTTGGCTTCATAAAATGTGTTGGGTAATTTTCCCTCCTCTTCAATTTTTTGGAAGAGTTTAAACAGGATTGGTATTAATTCTTTTAGAAATGCTTGGTAGAACTCACCTGTGAAGCCATATGGTCCTAGACTTTTCTTTGCTGGGAGATTTTTGATGACGGATTCAATCTCCTTAATTGTGATTGGTTTGTTAAGTTCTTGTATTTCTTGTTGTGTCAGTGTAGGTTGGTTATGAGTTTCTAGAAATTTGTCCATTTCATCCAGGTTGTCTAGTTTGTTGGCATATAGTTTCTCATAGTATCCTCTTAGGATTCTTTTTATTTCTGTGAGGTCATTTGTAATTTCCCCCCTTTCATTTCTGATTGTATTTATTTGCATCTTCTCTCTTTTTTTCTTTGTTAGTCTAGCGAGGGGTTTGTCAATTTTATTGATCTTCTCAAAGAACCAGCTTTTGGTTTTGTTGATTTTCTCTATTGCTTTTTTGTTCTCATTTTCATTTATTTCCACTCTAATCTTTATTATTTCTTTCCTTCTTTTTGCTTTGGGATTGGTTTGCTGTTCTTTTTCTAGTTTCTCAAGTTGTTCAGTTAAATCTTTGAGTTTAGCTCCTTCTTGTTTCTTAATATAGGCATTTAGGGCTATAAATTTCCCACTCAAAACTGCCTTTGCTGTATCCCATAAGTTTTGATATGTTGTGTTCTCATTTTCATTTGTCTCAATATATTTACTGATTTTACTCGCAATTTCTTCTTTGACCCACTGAATATTTAGGAGTGTGTTGTTCAGTCTCCACACATTTGCAAATTTACTTTTTTCCTGTCTGTTATTGATTTCTAGTTTCATTCCACTATGATCTGAGAAGGTGCTTTGTATAATTTCAGTCTTTTTATATTTATTGAGAGCTGTATTGTGACCTAACATGTGGTCTATCCTGGAGAAAGATCCATGTGTACTTGAGAAGAATGTATAACCTGCTGAGTTTGGATGCATTGTTCTGTAAATGTCTGTTAGGTCTAACTTGTTTATCATATTGTTCAAGTTCTCTGTTTCTTTATTGATCTTCTGTCTAGTTGTTCTATCTAATGATGTGAGAGGGGTGTTGAAGTCTCCAACGATTATTGTAGAAATGTCTATTTCTCCCTTCAGTTTTGCTAGAGTTTGTCTCATATATTTTGGGGCACCCTGGTTAGGTGCGTAGATATTTATGACTGTTATATCTTCCTGGAGGATCGTCCCTTTTATTAATATATAATGGCCTTCCGCATCTCTTATCACTTTTTTGCATTTGAAGTCTGTTTTGTCTGATATTAGTATAGCTACCCCTGCTCTTTTCTGTTTACTATTTGCGTGGAGTATCTTTTTCCAACCTTTTACTTTCAGCCGGCTTGTATCCTTGTGTCTGAGGTGAGTTTCTTGTAAGCAGCATATGGATGGTTCATGTTTTTTTATCCATTTTGTCAGCCTGTATCTTTTGATTGGGGAATTTAATCCATTCACATTCAATGAAATTACTGATAATGCACTATTTATTTCCTCCATTTTATTCTTTGGTTTTCATATGTCATCTTATTTTTGTCTTAATTTTTACTCTTTTGGTTATCCTTTCTGCTTTTCTTTCTTCTATACTCTCCTCCAAGCCGCTCTCTCCTGTCTTTTTCTTTCAGGTTCTAAGGCTTTCTTTAATATTTCCTGCAAAGGTGGATTCTTTTTTTGCAAACTCTCTTAGTTTTTGTTTGTTTGTGAATACTTTATATTCACCTTCATATTTGAAGGACAGTTTTGCTGGATAAAGAATTCTCTGCTGGCAGTTTTTCTCTTTCAGTTTCCTAATTGTATCATACCACTGTCTTCTCGCCTCCATGGTTTCTGAAGAGAAATCTGCACAAAGTCTTACTGGATGTCCTTTGTACGTGATAGTTTGCTTCTCTCTTGCTGCTCTGAGAATTTTCTCTTTATCTTTTACATTTGACATTCTGAATAATATGTGTCTTGGCGTAGGTCTATTTGGATTTATTCTTATTGGAGTGCGGTGTGCTTCTTGGATATGTAAGTTCATTTCTTTCGTGAGAGTTGGGAAATTTTCAGCTATTATTTCCTCAAATACTCTTTCTGCCCCTTTTCCTTTCTCTTCTCCTTCTGGAACTCCCATGACACGTATGTTCTCGCGTTTTGTGTTGTCATTCAACTCTCTGAGCCCCTGCTCAATTTTTTCCATTCTTTTCTCTCTCTGTTCTTTTCTCTCTTCAATTTTAGCTGCTCTGTCTTCAGTATCACTTATTCTTTCTTCTATCATTTCGAGTCTGCTGTTGTATGCTTCAAATGTATTTTTGACTTCACCTATTGTGTCTTTCATTCCCATGAACTCCGTTTCTTTTCTGTTCATGATTTCAAATTCTTCTTTACTTTCACTCAATGACTTCTTGATGTCATTGATCTCTTTAACTATATTCTCTTTCATCTCATTAATTTGATTTTGTAAATGTGTTCATCTCACTGATTAGTTCTCTCAAATTCTGCATCTCTTCTGGGACTTTGCTGTATTCCTTTTCTTGGGCCATGTCTTCTATTTTCTTAGTATGGCCCGTAATTTTTTGTTGGTGCTTAGGCATCTGGTTAGTTTGTATTTTACTTAGATGCTCTATCTCTTTCTCTTTTATGGGGTTTTAGTGGCAGGACGCTGTGAGTTACCACAGCTCTTTGATTTTTGGCTCAACCTTGATTGTTAGGATTGTTCTGCTGGTTGCTCATAACTGGACACTGGACCCAGTAATTGGTTGTAGAGTCATTTCCTAGGGCCTTGGGCAGGGAGGGTATAGAGGCCAGGAAAAGCCTCTCTTACTTATTAATTTTCTTATGTGCACTTCCTTGGTCTGCCAGGAGATGGCGCTTGTTGGCTGCTCTCAATTCAATGCCTGTTATGAGCGTATTTGTTGTGACACAGACCAGATCAATGTGATAGAGCTTCCTGTCTGTGGGCTAGGAGCCCTGTGATTCAAACTTTCTGAGACAGTTCTCCAGGCTTCTCTTGTAGCGCCCCCCTTTTCCCAGCTAGGAAATATTACCACTCCCTTCTGAATCTTCAACAATCAGTCCCTGTTAGTAGAGGAGGAGATTGGGGGGTTTGTATATCTTTAGCTCCTTGCAGGCTCCAAGGCAAACAATGACGCAGCCCCACCCAGCCTGGAAGGGCTCTCGGACAGGGCAGACCAAACCTGGGAATCCAAAGCAGGGTCAGCCCCAGGCTCTCTCTCCCCTCTCCCATGGTGTCCTCAACAATTAGTCCAGGCTAGAAGAGAGGGAGGTTGCGAGGATCGGATTTCTCCAGTCCATTCCAGGCTCACAGGACAAATCGCCGTGTGGAAGGGTCCGTGGGGCTCTGCAGCCCAAATTTCAGGTCCGAACCTGAGTTAGCCTAAGGCTGTGTCCCTCTCTCTCCCCTTTCCGGGAGTGGCAGATGCCTGAAGCCCACTTTGTCTGTGGTCGCAGGCCCAGGGGCCCGAGAATTCTGAAGAGTGTGGGGGAGGGTGCCGGCAGCAGCAGAAGCTGCTACTTGCAACTCACAGTTCTGTAGTGGTGATTTCCCTCTTCTGTCCCTTTCTCCTCTGGGTGGTGTGCAGCCTTCACCTGCTGTCCTAAACCCTAGAAGATCTTCTTCTGGGCTGTTTCAGCTTGTCCTCTAGCTATTTTTCTGGAGAACAGATTCCCGTGTCTTACTAGTCGGCCATCTTCCCGGAAGTCTCTAACTGTGCGCTGTTGACAGCAACCCCTGGGTTCATGCAGTGTTCAGTCTATGAAGAATGAGTTCTGGATCTGGGGCTCACAAGAATCACAAATTCCACATGTTCAAGGCTGAATCCATGATGTCCTCTTCCTCGAGTTCCCCATCTCAGTCAGTGGCACGTATTTTCTCATGACAAACCTTGGAGCCAGTCTTAAAGTAACCTTTTCTCCTGCTGCAATCCAATCAAGCACCAATGATTCTACCACTTCAATATCTCTTGAACTCATCCATGCCTCCTCATCTCTACCAATCTAATGTAAGACAATGTCATTTTTCTCCTGAATGGCTGCTATAATGTCCTAACTGATCTCCCCACATAAACTCTCACCTTCCTCTAATTTTTATAAATATGCATTTTATAACCTATCATTGGTTTAATGTTGCCCTTAGAGTAAAGCCAATCTTTCAGGGCCTACGAGACCCTGAATGACTGTGCTCACTTATCCTTCTAAGCTCATCCCCCATTCCTCTCTCCTTTGTTCTCTCATCTCCAGTGGCAATGGCATACTTCAGTTTCTTGACTATGCCATGCCCCAGAGTGCCCCAGGGCCTTTTCACATGCTGTTGCTTCTGCGGAGAACACTCTCTTCCCTCCTTGCTCTCTTGTGGATGGCTTCCCTGAACCCCCTAGGCAGGGTCAGAACTCCTCACTTCACATTTCTCTTCCAAACCATTTACCACAAATTGGATTGTAGCAGTACTTTAGTATTTGAACAGTCAATGCATCACTGATATGTGAAAATACATTTTCCTCCTTTCCTTTTTTGTATGTTTGTTTGTAAAAAAAAACAACAACATGATTTCAACCTGTCTGTTGTGGTTTGCAGCTGTATGTGTCTTAGAAAAACATGTTCTTAAATTTAATCATTCCTTTTGGTGGGGACCCATTGTAAGTAAAACATTTTGATGAAGTTATTTCAGTTAAAGTTTGATCCACCTCAATCAGGATGGATCTGAATCCTCTTTCTGGAACCTTTTATAAGAGAATGAAATTCAGACAGAGAGAGAGAGAAAGTCACAGAGGAACAGCCAGAAGCTGAAATCAACAGAACCCAGAAGAGAAGGGAGAGATCAGGTGACACTGCCATGTGCCTTGCCATATGACAAACTAAGGACCAAAGATCAGCAGCAGCCAGCCCCAGAACATAATAGTTTCCAGGAAGAAAGCATCACCTTGATGATGCCTAGGTTTGGGCTTTCTTGTAGAGTCAAAACCATAAGCTAATAAATTCCCATTGTTTAACCTGACCCATTTCATGATATTTGCTTAAGCAGCCTAGGAAACTAAAACAGGATCCTTGATGCAAGAGTGACTCTTTCCAGGTCACAGTGATGTCTTTTCTTCCCTCTACTCTTTCCACACAAGCAAACCAGGCATTTCTTCTAAACACCAAGTACATCTTATCCTTGACAAAGGGAGAAGAGTTTTCTTTTGCAAATGGTTTGAGAGAGGGTCTAACAGGGGCTCAAACATTTCCATGTTCTGTTGGGAGAGACATAGGGCTTTTGAGCTAAAGCAGTAAGTGGCCGAGGGCACAAACTTAGGAAACCTAGGGGCGGGGGCAGGTTGATGATAAGAAAGAGAAGCTTCTAGATATGAGATACGGGATGTGATCTAGAAGAGTTGCTCATGAGTGGATCTGCTGCAAAGGAGGGGTCTAACAAAGAAACTGAGGGTAGGGTCCTTGTGAGAGCAGCAAGCCAGTGGCAGCCTGCACCCAAGTGGTGGTTCCAAGTCACCTGCACCTAGACCACTCTTCTGTGAAGAGAGCATCAGGAGATTTGTAAATCTAAGGGGAATATCTGGAACCCTCACTGGGACTAAGAAGGAGTTAGACTTTAAAGTCTAACTGAGCACTCTGGAGCACTTGAGATGATCTGAAGGGGCTATGATGCCCCTAGGGTATAATTTATTAATGCTGTGTTTAATACCTACCTGTCTTTCACTTCTACTCCAGATACCTGCCCTGTTCACTCTTGCATCCCCATACCTAACAGCCCCTGACACACCACGCTTGTTGGATGTTCATGGGCTTCAGGTCATCACCAGGAGAACGGGGAGATTGGGTTACATCGGTAGTTCTTAGGGTACACAAGCCTCAGAAGCACCCCTAATTTAAAAGAATCATAGACCCACAATATGTGCATGTGTCAAAAAAAAAAAAAAAAAAAAAAAAAAAAAGATAGTGCTGTGGGTGAGGCAGGAAGGTGGATTTGGCCCATAGCATCTCAGTAGAGCCCTAACATCCTGCTCCTTCCCTGAGGCAGCCCCTGGTGAGGCTTCTTGGAGACTCAACCAAGAACTCAAGGACTGAATCACCTTCTATTAATGAGCAGACTTTTCAATGCATAAAGCTTGCCAGTTTATAACATATTTTCCCACACATTATTCTCCCATTCAATAGGTGGTCTCAAAAGGCATCCTCTTCTAAGACTCTGAAATTAGTGAGGCAGGAGCAGGAGCTGAGAACAAGTAGAGCCTGCAAGAGTTTTAAAGATGAGTATATCTTCTTGATACCCGTGACTGGAATTACTGACCCCAGAAACAGCTTCCTTAGAACATTGATGAGTCGATTCTGGGGTTTCAATGAAGTAGGCAAAATTTCTCCTGTAGGCCAGTCTCATATCTTCCAGGCAGTCAAGAAAATTCTACCTAGTCAATTGCCATGCTTTCCTGACTTCTTTGATTACTTATTGCATTAGTTGCCCTGGCCTCATCTTAAATTCCCAGTCCTCTCTTATTTACATCTCAAGGATGAATGTGGGAGCCTCATCCTGCCTGATCTAGGCTCCATCTGCATACTTTCCCACTGTGTTAGCCAAACCCAATGTCTACCATGTGTATACATACTATTCCTGTGCTCCACCAAGACCTGTCACCGCTCTGCTCTCCTCTTCTTGTACTTACACTTAGTCAAAGGCTTTCAGGCTTAGGAGGGGTGTCACAGCTGAGTAAAGATGACATCATTTACATTGCATTTCCTAACATGCTGAGGCCAGATTTTCAGCACAATGCCAGCCCCTTACGACAGACATGCAAATTAGTTTAGATCTGTGGGCTCATGATCTGTAAGAAATTAAGGGGGATTAGAGCTAATCACTTCTCTTAAGACAGCAAGTTTTATGTTGAAAGGATGACTCATGACTCTAGGGTGGGCCACTGGGCCAGCATTTCAACCTCCTCCATAGCTGATTAAGAACAGTGCCTGGATGCTATAGTTCTAAAATCCATAGACACCGAGAAGGACATCCAGCTGCCCCAAGCTTTAAGAGAAGTAGGCATGCATCTATGCCTTCAGAGGCAAAAATCATGACATTTGACATTTTATTTTACTTTATTTTTCTTTACTTATCCCCCCCTCCCCCAGAAGTTTCTCTTGTCTGTCTGCTCATTCTTTGCTCGCGTTCTCCAGGAGGCACATGGAACCAAACCCGGGACCTCCCATGTGGTAGTCAGGTGCCTAACTGTTTGGGCCACATTGCTTCCCCATTTTTTAATTTTTTATCTCAATTTAATATTTGATGGAACCTTGAAAAATATTACCTGAGCTTTTCTGTTGAAAAACAATTATGTTGCTCTATTGCTGTGCCCTGAATTCTGTCTGACAAAATATAGAACTTGATCAATCATCCTAAGAACAACTTCTATAGTCTCTAATTAGTATGATTGAAAAATATGACTTCCAAATTCTTTTACTGAGTAGAATACTGTCTCAATAGACCACCCAGAACCATTTCTTCCATGTCATCATACCCTCTTTTCCCCACTTGTGCTTTTTCTTACAATAATTTGATAGGTTTAATTATCCTATTATACAAATGGGGAAATTAAGTCTTGTGGCTCACACATTGTGAGGCCAGAAATTGAACTCAAATCTGCCAGTATCCAAAGGATATGCTTTTTGCAAACTCCTGGAATAGCCCTTCTATAAAGTCCTTCTTTACCGAGATTCTATCAGTGTTTTTTTTCCTTCTTCTTCTCCATTTATCTCAGTCCATCCATCTACTTCCCAACCCTTTTCCACATAGCCTCCACATTAAGCCACCATTTTTTCTCCTTTGATTCCTATTTTGCAGAGGCAGAAATGGACATAGAAAAAGGAAAATTGATTAGAGAGAGATTTGGAATGTAAACATAATGATCTTTATTTTCCATGAAGTTCACTAGATATTAGGAGCTCCTATGAGCATTCCCAAAAAGTATCCTCATCTAAATTTGTTAGTCACAAAATAATTTCCCAATTTCCTGAGGGAACATTACTCTTTTTGCAACTAATATTCCATGTTAGGTTTCTTTTACCCTACATAGGAAGAAATGATCTTTTTAGCATCTATGAAGAATAATAGAGTAAGCAAGCAATAGTGTAAACAAGGGACATGCTTGACCTACTTTACAGAATAAATATTTAAAGAACCATGGTATAGGAAGAGTTGATGTGTTAACACAATGCTTCCTAAACATCTGTCATTCATATAACATGCTCAACATTTTGCCATATCTTGAACTGCATATACTACCTTCCTTAATACTTTGCTTTAAATCTGCTCCCTCCTTTTAACACAAATAAATATATCTTTAAAGGAAACTTCGTATCCTGGATAAATGGAAAACAAGTCTCAGCCCACAAACAAAAGACAGCAGTAAACATGAACTCAAAGAAAACAGCACAAAGTTATTAACTGAATAGATATTCCTTGCTGAAGTCTCCCAGCCTGACTTTCATATTTTTAAAGAGGAAAATTAGCAGAGACGTGTTAATCAGATAATAGGGCTGCCGTGAGCCTTCCTCCTTTAGGAAATCAGAATGTATGAAAGGATTTGCAAAGGGAATATACTTTTCTTGTTATGTAATTTGATATTATTTTATAAGAGTGTCCTTATAACTCAAAACAATCTTTCATGCCACTAGTGGTAGGCTTCCCTCACCCTGAGAAACCTAGCAAGTCTTACTCACTCACTTCATATGCAATTGTCTCTATAACCAGGATCATTCAATTCTTCTCTTTGTAAATGTTTTCCTTTTAGTGGATTTCTGATCTTGACGGCCACTAGACTTCATCTTTTGTCTACTCCATATTTCAGATTCTTACTACTTTGCAGTGACCCTCTGAGACGTCACCCTTCTAATTACCCCATATTAGTTCTGTGTTTCAGTATAAACAACTTGAAGCCAAAGAAGGTTTGATAGCTTTCCTGACACAATTTTGAATTGTGCTGCCCCATTTACAAAGTAGGTTAATTCTTTATGCAAATGCCCTGCACTGTCACCCAATAAGGAAATCTTTATTCAGGGCTATGATTGCAATAATAATCAAAATCTCCAGAATGATTTGATCCTTCAGGAAGGTTTTGTCATTCATTTTAAACCTGGAGCCCTCCTACTGGTGGTGTCAGACTTCCTTTGCTTCTACATACTGCAAAACGATGAAGCAATGGAAACTGGTTTTTGGGCAGATTTTCTAAGATAACATGGAGAACAGTGAATGACAATTTGGAGAATGAGGTGTATGGGTAGGATCCCATTATTAAAGACAAAAACAAAAATATGCCTGCATATACATGAGACACAGGAACATAATTTTAAGCCCTGTTAGTCAAAGGTGCTTCCTTATTTCCTGTCACTGATGGAATCTTCCTGCTGAATCCTCAAGTGTTTGAAGAATGGGAAACTTATACTTGATAATTAATGGATTGTTGTTACCCCAGTGTCTTCCTGTGTGAAATGCTTCTCACCTCCTCGCAGCTAAAAATCGTCCCTTTGGAGTAAGGAGACTAGGGACTCAAAGTTCAACTTTCCTTCAGCCTGCCCTGCCCATGACAGGGTCTACTGAGGGTATCACTGGAGGCTCTGCCGGATATTGGGGCAATGCCTGGGGGCTGCCCGTCGAGGTGCCATACTTCTCCATTGGGCTCTGGGTGAAGAGGTGTGTCCCACTTATTTCTGAACACAAGCTTGGTCCCTGCTGAAGCCCTTGCTGGTCTATTTGGTTCACAGCTGCCTCCCTAGTCCCTGGAACAGTGCCTGGACCACAACCAGTGCATGAGAATTATTTCTTGACTGGATGGATGAGTCTGACTAGTTCCTCCTGCCTTGCTGACTGTGGAGGGTACTCTGTCTTACCATGGAGGCCCGTGTCTTGGTGGCACGCCTGCTCACCCCCAGGACTTTGCTGGGCCAGCACAGCTCTTGGTATTGTCCCTTACTTTGGGGACCCACTCAGAAATTTTCCTCTTCCTGGCAGACTCTAACCTGGAATCATGTAGAAAAAGGGGTTCTGGAGAATGTATTTTCTGGTTTCCTTCTATTACGCAGAGAAGAACTTTGAAGGACGTAGTGATAATGCTGAGTCAATAAGAAACAACCCAGTATACACAGTCTAAAAGCCTAGGAACCTTTTCTCTCTTGCTAAAGACTATTATCTTTCTGCAGGTTCAGAGATCCTATTTTTTGTATGTCAGAAGGAGGACATTGACCCCAGCTCTTCTAATTCCTTCTGTAGGAAACATAATCCTTTCCCAAGGCAAATGTATACCTCTAGCAGAACAGGAAGTTGGTTGTGTTCAAGGTTGCAAGAAAAAAAAACAGATTTGTCTCAAGATGTATTCGCCAATGACACATGGATACATGGGTATCTAATTTTCATGAATATAGAGAAAGGTCTGGTTGCCAGTGATGGGGAAGGCAGTGGGCTTAGACAGGTAGGGAGATTTTATTTGTGCTTTATTGTTATGCCTATCTGTTGCTTGAATGGTTGCAATGAACATAGTTCTTTTCAAAATCAAAATATTGCTAAACTAGAAAAATTTTGTAAGAATAAAAATAATAGTGTCCATGTGTGTCAGAATTACCTGGGGATTTTTTTTTTTTTTTTTTTTTGAAGTACCAGGGTGGGGAATTGAACCCGGGACTTCATATGTGGGAAGCCAGAGTTCAAACACTGAGCTACACGAGCTCCCCTGAGTTGGTTCTTTCATTTGTTTGCTTATTGCTTGTTTTTTTGTTTCTTTTTTAGGAGGCACTGAGAACCAAATCTGGTACCTCCCATATGGGAAGCAGGCACTCAACAGCCTGAGCCACCCCCACCCACCCCCACCTGGGAAACTTTAAAAAACACCAGTGCTTAGGCCACACCCCAGACTGATTGAAATCTATTCTCTTGAGGTGGGGTTTGGGCTTCTGTAGTTTTCATATTCCCCCACGGGATCCTCATGGTCAATGAGACCCAAGAACCATGTTCTAGCATGAATGGCAGACACTGTGATGTACTGTCAAGAAATCATCCTGTGCAAGCAAACACCAGGGAGCAAGGTTAAGATCTATTCCTGTGACTGTCCACCTACCCTCCCCCTAAAACAGGTCGACAGATACAATCTGTAACCAAAAAATGGCCCAGATGGATCAAGTCCAGCGCAAATCATTAATTTGTTTTACAACCTTTTAACAAGTACCTACTTGGTGTCTGGGAGCTACTGCCACAGAGTGGATTATTATCCAAATCTTCTAAGCAATGTTCATCACAGAGCCGAGGTGGTTTTGGGGCTGTCAGGGCATGTGTTGGGGTCTGATGGTTTGAAGAAGCTGGAGTCCATTTACAAGAAGCCCCAAGGAGTCTTCTGGGAAGTTTTGAGCACACAAATTTGAAGCATGGGCTGGAGCGTTGACGTGATCACAGTACAATTGTCACTCGGCTTGTTCTTCAGGCCGACTGAGGAGTATGCACGAAAAACTGAGCCAAAATTCAAGAGCCATTTTATCCCCAGGAGCCTAATATTGCCAAGGTCCCAGCAACACTAACCCCAGCAGCTTCAGTATTATAAGGAAATAGGGACAGAGGCTCTAGAAATGTCAGCAGATGGGGCTGAAGTGACACCAAGAACAAAAGCAGATGTAGCTCAAGTGGTTGAGTGCCTGCTTCCCTTATATGAGGTCCTGGGTGCAATATCCCGTACCTCAAAAAAAAGAGCAAAAACGGGGTGGGGGCAGCTGTGACCTCTAACTGCTCCAGCCCAGCAGCCCTCCGAGGACACGAGCAACTGTGCGGGGTCATGAAGCTGTGCAGTCGGGGGATGAGCTACGGGGCACACATCCCTTAGCATTGTCATCAGCAGATGACGCAGCCTCCGGTACGTCCCGGTTTCGGGAGACATGGGCTTGCTAACCTTCAGCCAGATGAACTAGACCATGGAGCACTCATAAGACACTCTGGGAACCTTCCAGAAATATTTGTCAGGAATTTGAGGAAAAAATGTTGCTTGTTTCATCATTAGACTGATTTAGTCTTGTGCAAAGGAAAAAAAAAAAAGAATAATTGCACAAAAAGCCAATTTCCCTTCAGTCTGGTGGAGGATACAGAGGCATAACAGCACAGCAATGTAAGGAGGGCTGAAATAGAGACAAATTAAGGAGTTCTGGGAGAACAGGCTGGCAGGCTGAAAATGTTAAGGATGGCTCCTCCCAGGAAGTGCTATGAAGGCCGCCACCAGCTGGGCCCACACTGACACAGCATTTTGGTGGAAATTGTCTTTTCTCTGAGGCAACCCATGATGCTTGAGGAATTTCATTGGATTCTAAAACAGGGCCTAATGTCTTGCAAATTCACAAATTAGCCTGCTTTGGTACACCCCCTGGTAACATGGGAAGTCTCTGGTTAGTATGTTGTCTGAGAACATATTTGAGCAGAACTTCCAGATACCAACTTACACCAACAAGAAAAGATTTTGTCACCAACTACACTCCAAACCTGACTTTCAAAGCCCCCAAATATTTATGAAGCAAGACTGGTGCTCCGTGTCATCTGCCAGCAAGGCTCCAGGTTGATTTATGGGATTTAAGTTGTATCTTCTTTTGTGGAGTGAAAAGCAAATGAAGTAAATGTGGTGATTATCTTCAGAAGGCCAAAGAATCACTTCACTGCCTAGTTTTTGTGAGTTCTATAATCTTATGTTTCAACCCCTCTGAAGGAAAATCCATAGTTAAAAGGAAAAACTCAAAGATATCATCTTACTTTTGACCTCTCCTTCAGCGAGTTCAGCCATTTGAGAAAGAAACCTTGGCCCCATTTGCCAAGACATATGCCTAAAATGTAGATACATTTCAGTAAAAGTTAAGTATATTTAAACATATAAACTATATATTTCTAAAGTATATTTTAAAATGAATAAATATAAAACAATGTTATAAGAATCAAATTATATTTTAAATGTTACATTGAACAAATAAAAGTTTTAGAGTGATAATGATATACTTATGTTATTCATTAAAAAATCTTATAAAAATTTACAAAAATTATTTATTTATCATGAAAACAGAAATGAGGTCTGGGAAAGTGACATACGGTCAGAGCTGTATGGGCATCTTCTCTCCATCTGTTATATGTTTCTTTGTGACTCTTTGTATAACCTCATTTGGGGCTAACATCAAAACAAAAGTTGAAGCCCCTTGTGGACATGGAACTCCATCCAAATGGCCCTCTGGCCTGCCGTGTAGGGCCTGCTCCTTGGTTAGCATTGTCTTGCTCTGTGTTTGGGGTTAGTTCTTGCACATGTGGAAATGGCCAAGAGAACAGAGCTACAGGCTTTACTCAGCTTGCTTTCTCCTCTTGGTAAGACTTAAAAGTCTTTCAATGGTCCCAGTGCCTTCCAGTGGCTCCAGAGGTCCTGCCTTTCCCATCCCATCCTCCTGCACATTTACAATGGTAAATGTTAAGGAAAACATAGAATTACCCTGGCATAAAAAAAGGACCCTGAAAGAAACAGGTGTGTGGGAACTTGAAGGTGTGGTAACCTCCTGGCAGCTTGGTAGAAATGCTTGTAGCTAAGTAGACCTAGTAACTTACCCCCTGCCCCCAATCTGTGAACTTTTCCTGAGCAAACTACTAATAGAAATGAATCACTTCTAGAGAAGTTTTCTGAGGAAACTCTAACATGGGTATCAATCAACTCGGGAGAGTTTGTTAAAGGAGGAAAATAAAAAAAGAGTGATAAAAGAGAAAGGCCAAGTCCAAACGTGGTAGAGGTTTTTTTTAAACAAAAGAGGATCAGGAGAGATAAGGGCAGGTGAGGTCGTGTGTGGGGGGCTGATTTTTACTGAGGTAGGGGAAGGAGCTGAGGCTGGAGCCCAGTTGGAAGGTGGTGCCCCTTGGATGTGCCGGATGTGCCACGTGACTTGATGTTGACGAAACAGAGCAACAGTTGTGTCCCTCATGGATTAGGAAAGGGAGGGAGTTGAACAAGTCCCCAAGGCAGAGGTGAGGATTGGCTCAGTAATGGAAAACCATAACTTTTCCCATTTTAAGCAGCCAAGTTACTCTGTGTCTCTTGGGTAAACATGGGACAGAAAGATAGGCATTAAAAACTTTGAGCTGTAAAACCAGAAAGGCTTTGGAGCATACCACAAGAGGAACCGAAGTGGATACCCTGTGTACTTCTAATCAACAAAAAGGCAAATTGATCTTACAAGAACCCTCTTGGAGATCACTGAGAGGAAGAACTTCAAAGGGTAGTATGGAAATTCATCGCATGGTGTACATTATTATTGATGTAAGATATGTAAAGTGGCATTGATGGCTCTTTTATTTGGGGTGCCATCTTTGTCTTATTTTGTGCATATGAAATGATACACATAAGAGCTTCTTTTTAATATTGTAATTTTTGTTGCAATGGACTCTTTCCATGGAATCCTGAAATCTTTAACTATGAATTCTCTGACCTTGAGAGTTTCAAAACATAAACCTCTAAAACTCTTTAAAAATCCGGATGTCTCCATAGTAAAACCCAGATTTGCCACCTCCGGTCCTAGTTTTCTGGGGGTTGGGGATGAAAATGCAAACAAGTCGCAGGCAATCTTTTCTGTGAATGCCCAAACAATCATTTCTAAGGCAGAAAAAGCAAAGCCTTTAGAATAACTGCTCAAAGAACTAATCAAGAACATTCTGTCTTCCCTCTATGGCACAGACCTTACTCTGCACCTCCTTCCTGCCTGGCTGGCTCACCTGCAATGATACTGAAATCTGTCATTTATGCTCACACATGTGCTCAGTTTCCTTCTAGAAGCAGGAAAAAGGGACTACTGGATGAAATGTAATTAAAAAGAGCAGTGTAACAACCTTTGGACTGGACCCTGGAAAAGCTGGATTCTAATCCCAGCTCTTTCACCATCTGACTGTGCATCCTTGGGCAAATTACTTCACTTCTCTGGTTCTTTAGAATGGAGTGGTGGGGCTAGTTCTATAGAATACCTCTGGCTCTTCTGTGATAAGGTTTTTGAAAAATATGTATTTTTAAATTTTTAGGATAGATGAAAAGAATCCTCATCTAATGCCTTCATACCCACCACCATTCTAAAACACAAAATGTTACCAATAGTCCCCTGCATCAAATTCTCTTCTATTCTCCTTCCTGATTTCAACTCCCTCCCCTACCTCAGAGGCAACCACTATACTGAATGTAGTGTCAATTATTTCTTGAGAATTTCTTTATGTTCTATAGATGTATGTACCCTTAAGCAATATAAGGCAATGCTTTGCATGTTTTAAACTGTATGGTTATGGGGGGCGGATGTGGCTCAACTGGTTGCGCGTCCAGCTCCCATATGGAGGGACCTGGGTTCGATCCCCGGGACATCCCTGTAAAAAAAAAAAAAAAAAAAAAAAAAAAAAAAAAAAAAACTATATGGTTATAACCATAGTCTAGTCTATGTTTATTCTTTTGTAAATGGCATTTTTTTTTTGCTTAAAATTATGTATATGAGAGTCATACAATCTGAAAAACATTAATTTTCTTTGTTGTAAAGTATCATATTAAGAATATACCAAATATATTTATCCATTCTGAAGCTGCTCAGCATTTAGGTTGTTTTCCACTATTTTCTTTTTTTTTCAGATTGAATTTTTTAAATTAATTTTTTTTATTTTTAAAGAAGCTTTAGATTACATAAATGTTACATGAAAGAATAAGGGATTCCCATATACTACACTCCTTCCCCCTACCATACTTTCCCACATCAACAACATCCCTCATTAGTGTGGTACATTTGTTACAATTGATGAACACATATTGAAACATTGCTACTAACCATGGATTACACTTTATATTATAGTTTACACTCTGTCCCGCACAATCTTGTAGATTATGACAAAATATGCAGTGGCCTGTATCCATCACTGCAGTGTAATGCAGGACAACCCCAATGTCCCCCAAATGCCCCCATATTATACTTATTCTTCCCTCTCCCATCCCTCAGAACCTCTGGTGGCCACTGCCTTTATATCAATGATAAGAGTTCTTCTATTGCTAGAATAATAATAAGTCTACTTTAGTCTATTGCTCCTTCCCCAATCTTGAGGATTTCCATTATTTTCTGTTACAAACATGATTCTTTCTGTACACGTAGCCTGTAAACAAAGGTATATTCTTAGAGGTTCTGTACTTAAGAATGGAATTGCTGGTTCCTAAGGTATATGCATGTTCAAATTTATTAGACTTATTTTCCAAATTGTTTCCCAATGTGGTTGTGTCAATTTAGATTCCTACCATCAGAGCATAAAAGTACAGGAATCTATGAACTGAGACCCTGTTGTTGCTTCTCATAAGACAAATGTAGTCCTTCCTTGATGGGATGACTGTGATGAGAAAGGAGAAAAGAATTAATATGATTGATACATTCCACAAGGCACCTCCCATATGCCTAGCACTGGAAAAGTGTTGGAGCGGGGGTGGTCAACAAGATAGACCTGCCCTCATGGAACTACCATGCTTGCATTTATTAGATGTTTCCTTTGTATATGGAGTTTAACACCTGTTATTCTCATGTAATGATCATAATAGCCATTTGAAATAGATATTTCCATCCCAACTTTTCATATGAGGAAACCGAGGCCCAGAGAGTGTACACATCTAAGCAAGACTCGAGGCTAGATGGTTACCAGGTATGACCATGAAGTCCTGTCTATTCCCCCACAGGAAGAGAAGGCCATCTACATGCTTGATTCACACTGAGGTCCAGTGGGAAAGGGAAATACAGAACAGTGTGCCTACCTTTCATTTTGGAAATCCCCAAGGAGAAGATTGTTCTTGAAAATTCTCAAATCTGGAAATACTTTGAAACTCTTGGGGATAGTTCTTATGTCTCTATCCCCCTACCACCTTCTTTATTTCTGTCTCTTTCAGTTGAACTTGATTGTAAATTGGGGGATGTCTGGGTTATGGTTTTTGAGAAGCAATAGACACTCCTTCTCCACAGAGATATGAAACTATGCAGGTGCTGAATAATATCGAATTCTTAAGAGTTAGAGTCTTGAGGGTTTATTTTTTTCCCCCACAACACCTGAAAGTATTTTCTCTGTTCCAACTCCGTATTCTTATTCTAAAAGAAAGATCTTGATACTTGGAATATACAATGTGTCTTTTTCTCTCAGCAAGGTGTACAATTAATTCCTTATGTTCCCAAATAAAATGGTGGAGCCGACAGTATCTCAGGTTTCCCCAGAGCTTCCAGGAACACAATAAACATGTTAATCTTTTCATTTTCAGGAGCAATCACTGCACACTCTGGCCTACAAGAGAGTAAGTAGCTGAGATTTCTTTCAATTGTTCTGCCAAAGAGAGTGTAAGTGGGGTCCTCAAGCCATCTGGTCAACCTTCAGCTGTCATTTACCATATCTATGAGCAAACGGTAATAATAAGTAAAGAACTGGACACAGGAATAAGAATCCTGGGAAGAGTGGAAGTGTTAAAATGTTAACGTTTATAGAGGAGGAAATGGGAAAAGGGAACTTAGCCTCCCATACCTCACACTTTTCTCATTCCTGCCTGTGTTTCTGACATCGGTCCTGCCGTTCTACCTCTTACTCTTGAACCCTCTTGGAGACAGGTGATCAGGTGGTGAGGGAATCAAACTCTTGAAGAGTTCATCTCTTTACAATTAGGGGTCTGTGTCTGAGAGGCTGAGTGGTTGCCCGGAATCACAAAGTTTTGAACAGATAGCTGGAACTCAAAATACAGGGCTGCTTGGCTCCTAAATTTCTAAGCCACCTACCTCTTCATCATGAAGCCCTAACCTGTTTAATTGAAAACAAAAACCTTTATTCAGCTGAGCAGGACGTGCAAACAAAATACTAACTCATGGGACCTCGGGCTAATTTTTGCAGCAGAAGTGAGCTAGAGTAAAATTGTACCTTCCTAATGTCTCTCTATCTCTTCTAAAGGTGGGCATTGTCCATTTCTTCCAAGGACACCATCTGTGTAGGCCATTAGGTCATAAATAAGTCTGGTCCAGGATTAGCTGGTGGATATGATTATGCACACGGGAGGAAGACTTACAGAGTCTTCATTCAGTGTGGCATCATCTTGCATGACTACAGAGGTTCAGGGAACAAATCCTCCTAACCAAATTCTCTCACCTGGCCCCCGGTGTTTCATCCCTTTGGGTTATATTGAACAATTCCTTAAAAATAGATTTTAGGAATCCTAATCTTGCTGTTAACTTGACTTTTAGTCCTTCTTTCCTGGAGGAAATGGCCTGTAGCATATGGATTTGGGTGGGAGCCTTTTATCTTCGACCACAGTATACATTAAGCTTTAGAATGACTCAGATTTCTCCTTTCTTATAGTAAAGATAGGGAGGGTAATGGTAGGAAATTAAACCTCTAGTTGGAGTAGAGATTTTAAGGCACAAAGTTTCTCTGAGCCACTTAAAACATTTACTATAAGTGTTACTGGCCCTGGATTCTGCAGTTTTTCAGGATAGTCTGTTTTCCCAGCTTCCCAGGATTTTTCAGTATCCAAAGAAAGAACTGTACATATTTCTCATGGTACATCTGAATTTTACACATGTAGGAAGGAGGAAAATTTGAATTAATTAATTACTGTGACAAACACTGTGATATGTTGCCCAAGGTCCCCCCTCAATGAAAGAATTTTTGCCCCAGCTGCTGGGAGTACTGTTGGCAGATACACTTCAGTGGGCAGCACCTCTGGGGACTGCCTCACTGCAGAAAGTACCCATGTCCAAAGTCTTACCCCTTCTGGGATGGCCTACTTCCAAGGTCTGATCAGTGTGGCAATAAAAGCCTGGTCCTCTCAGCCCAACTCAGGACAATTCTGGAGGACCATTCTAGCTTCAGAGCTCCTAAGGGGATACCCAGAGTTGTCATTTGGCCTGCAGTTAGCTTGACTTGTCCCTCTTCTCACTCTTGCTTCCTTCCTTCCCTTCCCCACATGTTGACCCCAAGGATATGCCCTAATAAGTATCCTGTGTGCTAATATCTATGACAATTGATAGTAAAAGTCTTCTGGGGAAGCAGCTGCTGAGATGAGTTTTGAAGCTGGGTCACTTTCTTTCTTTCAAGCAATGAAGCCCCATTGATAAGAGAGAGGAGGAACTCCTCCACGTGGAAGGAGGAATTAACATAACTCCTGGAGTAAAGTGCTTACCAAATTGTTAAAACTTTCACCAATGAATTTGTATGGCATACTGGGAGAAGGGAATACTTTAGCTGGTCAGATCTAGGAGGACTTAAAATAAGTTTGGGGGAAATATTAACTATAAGAACAATATGACTTGGTGGCTATTGCTAAATTAAAGATCTGGAAAAATATAAGGAAAATCTGAGAGCATTGGTTTCCAATTGAAATTTTGTGGTGGAAGCTGTAGTGCCTCCTCAGCATCCAAAAAAAGATTCTCATATAATCCATGGGATGGGCAGAGATTGCTGAGGTCCAAATGTAGAGCTTATTCTTCTGAGCAACCTATTTCTGAAATAGGGTAAGCTCCTAACCAACATGCCAGTGAGAGGGGCACTCTACTCAGTGATGGCTCTGCTCTGTGGGCCAGAGCTGGTAGCAGGAGAAGCCATTACAGAATTAGGCTCACAATAGCAATGGGTACCCTAAAACAATCGATGCCAAGTGGCCAGATTTAAACATTATAAGCCAGGGAGCACAATTATAATAATGAGTGACAAGATCGAAGGGGCAGCAGTGCCTGACCTACAGGGTTATTGAGTTGGTTACTGGAACACAGCATGCCCATGGGGCAAGATAGATGGTTGGCTGGCAAGGATACTAGTCAATCTACACCATTAAAAATATAAAGGATGGATGACCAGAAGGCTGATGGCTGTCTTCCAAATAAAAAAAATCATAATCTCTTATGTCGTTTCTGGGCAAGAGCTAGTTTTCAGACTCAGCCAATTGATTGAAGGAGAGACTGGGTCCCCAGGAGCAAGGCTCTTGCAACATCACCACAAGTGGCTGTGACGATTTCTGCAATCCTTCCCAGAAAGGACTCTAGTCCTTCTCCAAATGGACAATAGCCGTTTGCTCAGGTAATTGCGTTGGGGAAAAGTAAATACTTTAACATTCTGAAAACTTTTGGATAGAGGGTCTGAACTGAAATTGATACCCAGAGACTTGAAGTGTCATCAGAATCCCCTGTTAGAGTGGGGGCCACATAGACCAGATAATAAATAAATGGGAATAGGTCCATTGGATCTAAGTTCACACTTGGTTGTCATTTCCCCAGTCCCTGAATGTGAAATTGGAATCGACACATTTGGTAATTGACACAACTTCCACATTGGGTTGCTAGTTTGTACCTGTGAAGGCCAAAAGGAAGCCCCTGAAACTGTCCTCTAATCTTCTGTTAAGATAGTAAATAAAAAACAATACAATATTGATAGGAATGGGGAGAATGGTAGACATGGGTGCCACTCTTGAAGAACTAAAAATGAAGGGGTAGTGGTCCCCATCATATTTCATTTAATTTATTAGTCTGAACTTGACCCAAGTGAGAGGGTCTAGAAAATAACAGAAATTACTACAAACTCAACCAAGTCATAGGCTCAATTGAAGCTTTTATTCCAGATGTGATATCTTTGCTAGAGCAGATTAATGTGGAATTAGGTACATGGTATATAGCCATCAATTTGGTAAATGTGTTCTTTTGCATCCTTATCAGAAAAGAAGATCAAAAGTTTACATTTGAGTGGAGCCATCAACAGTATACATTTAAAAATTTTCCCCCAAACTATATTAACTATCTTGCCTTCTCTCATAATATGTTCCAAAGAGATATGGACATCCAGGAGATCCTGAAGAACATAACATTAATCAATTATACAAATGACATCATACTAATTAAACTATATTAGCAAGAAATGGATAGCATGTTGGAGGCCATGGTAAGACACATGTTCTCCAGAAAGTGAGAGCTAAATCCTACCAAGAATATGAAACCTACCATACTGATAAAATTTTGGGGTCCAGTAGTCAGAGATGCAGAGATATCCCATGCACAGTAAAGGATTAATTATTGTACCTTGCACTTCCCACAATGAAGAAGGAAGCACAAGACTTAGACTTTCTTGGTTTCTGGAAGAAACATATTCTCCTCTTAGGGATCTTGCTCCTATCCACATCCTTGGTGTATTAGTTTTATATTGTTATGTGACAATATACCACAAATGTATCAGTTTAAAAGAAAACACATTTATTGTTTCACAGTTTCTGTGAGTGAGGAGTCTGAGCATGGCTTACCTGTGACTTCCACTCAAGATCTTGCAAAGCTAAAATCAAGCTATTGGCCAGGCTGCATTCTCATCTGGAGGTTTGACTGGAGAAGAATCTGCTTCCAAGCTCAATCTGGTTGTTAGACAGAGTTCATTTTCCTTCAGCTGTATGACTGAGGCCCCCATATTTTTACTGGCTATGAGTTGGAGGCAGCTCTTGGGTCCTAGAGACTACCCTTAATTCCTAGAGGCTATCAGCAATTCCTTATCACATGAACTTCTTCAACATGGCTTCTTACTTCATTAAACCAGCAAGGAGAATCTCTCTAGTGCATGTTAGCAAGTCACAGGGACTGCCCTAGGGTCTGCTATACTGGGTAATGTTAAAGGCTGCTATCCTTGAGTACCCATATTGGGAAAGAATTTTGCAGCAGGTCTATGCTGCAGTTCAAACAGCCCTGTTATTTAGGCCATAAATCCTGAGATACTCCATAGCATTAGAGGTAAAGTGATGGCAAGAGATACCATCTTTATAGAAAGTTCCAATGGAAAAATCACAACCCACAACATATTAATTGCCACCAGAGAGCATACACCATTCAAGAGACACTAAACACGAAGTAGACAAAATTTCTGGTCCATTGGACCTTAGCTATCCTCTGTCATAAGTCTCCCCAGGATTGGCATGAAGGGCCGCTGAGTGAAATGGCCATGTGCTGGGGTAGAGGCTACACATGGGTGCATAAGCATGAACTCCAACTTACCAAGGCTGATCTAGCCATTTCCATTGCTGATTGCCCAAACTGCCAGTCACAGAGACTACAATGAGTGCTTGATATCGAACTATCCTTCGAGAAGACAAAATGGATACTTGGTGTCAAGTTGTCCCAGAAGGACCATTAATTCATTCTGATGGGAATAGTTAAAATTGCCTAATATGAATTTGCCTTTTCTGTCTTTCAGTCCTCAACCAGCATCACTATTCAAAAGCTTATAGTATTGGACTTCCGGGAAGATGGCGGACTAGTAAGACACGGGAATCTCTTCTCCAGAAAAATAGCTAGAGAACAAGCTGAAACAGCCCTGAAAAAGATCTTCTAGGGTTTAGAACAGCAATGAAGGCTGCACACCACCCAGAGGAGAGAGGGACAGAAGAGGGAAATCGCGACTACAGAACTGTGAGTTGCAAGGAGCAGCTTCTGCTGCTGCCGGCACCCTCCCTCACACTCTTCAGAATTCTCGGGCCCCTGGGCCTGAGACCACAGACAAAGGGGGCTTCAGGGATCTGCCACTCCCGGAAAGGGGAGAGAGAGGGAAACAGCCTTAGGCTGGAGAAATCCGATCCTCTCAACCTCCCTCTCTTCTAGCCTGGACTAATTGTTGAGGACACCACAGGAGAGGGGAGAGAGAGCCTGGGGCTGACCCTGCTTTGGACTCCCAGGTTTGGTCTGCCCTGTCCCGAGAGCCCTTCCAGGCGGGGTGGGGCTGCGTCATTGTTTACCTTGGAGCCTGCAAGGGGCTAAAGATATACAAACCTCCCAATCTCCTCCTCTAATAACAGGGACTGATTGTTGAGGATCCAGAAGGGAGTGGAAATATTTCCTAGCTGGGAAAAGGGGGGTGCTACGAGAGAAGTCTGGAGAACTGTCTCAGAAAGTTTGAATCACAGGGCTCTTAGCCCCCAGACAGGAAGCTCTATCACATTGATCTGGTCTGTGTCACAACAAATACGCTCAGACCAGGCATTGAATTGAGAGCAGCCAACAAGCGCCATCTCCTGGCAGACCAAGGAAGTGCACATAAGAAAATTAATGAGAGGCTTTTCCTGGCCTCTATACCCTCCCTGCCCAAGGCCCTAGGAAACGACTCTACAACCAATTACTTGGTCCAGTGCCCAGTTTTGAGCAACCAGCAGAACAATCCTAACAATCAAGGTTGAGCCAAAAATCAAAGAGCGGTGGTAACTCACAGCCTCCTGCCACTAAAACCCCCCAAAAAGAAAAAGATAAAGCATCTAAGTAAAATACAAACTAACCAGATGCCCAAGCACCAACAAAAAATTACGGGCCATATTAAGAAAATAGAAGACATGGCCCAAGAAAAGGAATACAGCAAAGTCCCAGAAGAGATGCAGAATTTGAGAGAACTAATCAGTGAGATGAGCACACATTTCCAAAATCAAATTAATGAGATGAAAGAGAATATAGTTAAAGAGATCAATGACATCAAGAAGTTATTGCGCGAACATAAAGAAGAATTTGAAATCATGAACAGAAAAGTAATGGAGTTCATGGGAATGAAAGACACAACAGGTGAAGTCAAAAATACATTTGAAGCACACAATAGCAGACTCGAAATGATAGAAGAAAGAATAAGTGATACTGAAGACAGAGCAGCTAAAATTGAAGAGAGAAAAGAATGGAAAAAATTGAGCAGGGGCTCAGAGAGTTGAATGACAACACAAAACGCGAGAACATACGTGTCATGGGAGTTCCAGAAGGAGAAGAGAAAGGAAAAGGGGCAGAAAGAGTATTTGAGGAAATAATAGCTGAAAATTTCCCAACTCTCATGAAAGAAATGAACTTACAAGTCCAAGAAGCACACCGTACCCCAATAAAAATAAATCTAAATAGACCTACGCCAAGACACATATTATTCAGAATGTCAAATGTAAAAGATAAAGAGAAATTTCTCAGAGCAGCAAGAGAGAACCAAACGACCATATACAAAGGACGTCCAGTAAGACTTTGTGCAGATTTCTCTTCAGAAACCATGGAGGCGAGAAGACAGTGGTATGATACAATTAAGAAACTGAAAATGAAAAACTGCCAGCCGAGAATTCTTTATCCAGCAAAACTGTCCTTCAAATATGAAGGTGAATATAAAGTATTCACAAACAAACAAAAACTAAGAGAGTTTGCAAAAAAGAATCCACCTTTGCAGGAAATATTAAAGGAAGCCTTAGAACCTGAAAGAAAGAGACAGGAGGGAGAGGATTGGAGGAGAGAATAGAAGAAAGAAAAGCAGAAAGGATAACCAAAAGAGTAAAAAGAAAGACAAAAATAAGATGACATATGAAAACCAAAGAATAAAATGGAGGAAATAAATAGAGCATTTTCAGTAATATCATTGAATGTGAATGGATTAAATTGCCCAATCAAAAGATACAGGCTGACAGAATGGATAAAAAAACATGAGCCATCCATATGCTGCTTACAAGAAACTCACCTCAGACACAAGGATACAAGCCGGCTGAAAGTAAAAGGTTGGAAAAAGATACTCCACGCGAATAGTAAACAGAAAAGAGCAGGGGTAGCTATACTAGTATCAGACAAAACAGACTTCAAATGCAAAAAAGTGATAAGAGATGCGGAAGGCCATTATATATTAATAAAAGGGATGATCCTCCAGGAAGATATAGCAGTCATAAATATCTACGCACCTAACCAGGGTGCCCCAAAATATATGAGACAAACTCTGGCAAAACTGAAAGGGAGAAATAGGCATTTCTACCATAATCATTGGAGGCTTCAAAACCCCTCTCACATCATTAGATAGAACAACTAGACAGAAGATAAACAAGGAAACAGAGAACTTGAACAATATGATAAACAAGTTAGGCCTGACAGACATATACAGAACAATGCATCCAAACTCAGCGGGTTATACATTCTTCTCAAGTGCCCATGGATCTTTCTCCAGGATAGACCACATGTTAGGTCACAATACAGCTCTCAATAAATGTAAAATGATTGAAATTATACAAAGCACCTTCTCAGATCATAATGGAATGAAACTAGAAATCAATAACAGACAGGAAAAAAGTAAATTTGCAAATGTGTGGAGACTGAACAACACACTCCTAAATATTCAGTGGGTCAAAGAAGAAATTGCAAGTGAAATCAGTAAATATATTGAGACAAATGAAAATGAGAACACAACACATCAAAACTTATGGGATACAGCAAAGGCAGTCTTGAGAGGGAAATTTATAGCCCTAAATGCCTAAATAACAAGAAAGAGCTAAACTCAAAGATTTAACTGAACAACTTGAGAAACTAGGAAAAGAACAGCAAACAAATTCCAAAGCAAAAAGTAGGAAAGAAATAAGAAAGATTAGAGCGGAAATAAATGAAAATGAGAACAAAAAAGCAATAGAGAAAATCAACAAAACCAAAAGCTGGTTCTTTGAGAAGATCAATAAAATTGACAAACCCCTCGCTAGACTAACAAAGAAAAAAAGAGAGAAGATGCAAATAAATACAATCAGAAATGAAAGGGGGGAAATTACAAATGACCTCACAGAAATAAAAAGAATCATAAGAGGATACTATGAGAAACTATATGCCAACAAACTAGACACCCTGGATGAAATGGACAAATTTCTAGAAACTCATAACCAACCTACACTGACACAACAAGATGTACAAGAACTTAACAAACCAAGCACAATTAAGGAGATTGAATCCGTCATCAAAAATCTCCCAGCAAAGAAAAGTCCAGGACCAGATGGCTTCACAGGTGAGTTATACCAAGCATTTCTAAAAGAATTAACACCAATCCTGTTTAAACTCTTCCAAAAAATTGAAGAGGAGGGAAAATTACCCAACACATTTTATGAAGCCAACATCACCCTAATACCAAAGCCAGATAAAGATTCCAGAAGAAAAGAAAATTACAGACCAATCTCTCTCATGAACATAGATGCAAAAATTCTCAACAAAATACTTGCAAATCGAATCCAACAGCATATCAAAGGACTTATACATCACAACCAAGTGGGATTTATTCCTGGTATGCAAGGCTGGTTCAACATAAGAAAATCAATCAATGTAATCCACCACATTAACAAATTGAAGGAAAAAAAACACATGATCATCTCAATAGATGCAGAAAAGGCATTCTACAAAATCCAACATCCTTTTTTGATAAAAATACTTCAAAAGATAGGAATAAAAGGAAAATTCCTCAATATAATAAAAGGCATATATGAAAAACCCAAAGCCAACGTCATACTTAATGGGGAAAGGTTGAAAGCTTTCCCCTTAAGATCAGGAACAAGACAAGGACGCCCATTGTCACCATTGTTATTCAACATTGTACTAGAAGTTCTAGCTAGGGCAATTAGACAAGACAAAAAAATTAAAGGCGTCCAAATAGGAAAAGGGGAAGTAAACTCTCACTGTTTGCGGATGACATGATCCTGTATTTAGAAAATCCTGAAGTATCCACAACAAAGCTACTTGAACTAATAAATGAGTTCAGCAAAGTGGCAGGATATAAGATCAACACGCAAAAATCAGTAATGTTTTTGTACACTAGTACTGAACAATCTGAGGAGGAAATCAAGAGTAAAATTCCATTTTCAATAGCAACAAAAAGACTCAAATACCTAGGAGTTAATTTAACCAAGGAAGTACAGGACCTATATGCAGAAAACTACAAAACAATGCTAAAAGAATTTAAAAAGTTCTAAACAAATGGAAAGACATTCCGTGTTCATGGATTGGAAGAATAAATACCGTGAAGATGTCAATCTTGCCCAAACTGATTTATAGATTCAATGCAATACCAATCAAAATCCCAACAGCTTACTTTACAGAATTAGAGAAGGCAATTACCAAATTCATCTGCAAGGGTAAGTGCACCTGAATAGCTAAAAGTATTCTAAAAAAGAAGAGCAATGTGGGAGGACTTTCGCTGCCTGACCTTGAAACATATTACAAAGCTACAGTGGTCAAAACAGCATGGTACTGGCATATAGACATATCGATCAGTGGAATAGAATTGAGAATCCAGAAATAAACCCTCACCTATTCAGTCAACTGGTTTTTGACAAACCTACCAAGCCCACGCTGATGGGAAAAACAGTCTCTTCAACAAATGATGTTGGGAGAACTGGATATCTATAACCAAAAGAATGAAAGAGGACCCCTATCTCACCCCCTATACGAGAATCAACTCAAAATGGATCAAAGATCTAAATATAAAAGCCAGGACCATAAAACTACTGGAAGAAAATGTAGGGAAACATCTTCAAGACCTTGTAGTAGGTCGTGGTTTCTTGGACCTCACACCCAAAGCCCGTGCAACAAAAGAAAAAGTAGATAAATGGGTTCTCCTCAAAATTAAACACTTTTGCACCTCACAGGAATATGTCAGAAGGGTGAAATGGCAGCCAACTCAATGGGAAAAAATCTTTGGAAATCACATATCTGATAAGGGTTTATTATCCAGGGTATATAAAGAGATGTTACAACTCAACAATAAAAAGACAAATGACCCAGTTAAAAAATGGGCCAAAGACTTGAATAGACATTTCTCCAAAGAAGAAATACAAATGGCAAAAAAACACATGAAGAAATGCTCAACATCACTCATGATTAGGGAAATGCAAATCAAAACTACAGTGAGATATCATTTCACACTTATCAGAATGGCCACTATGAAAAAGACAGAGAACTACAAGTGTTGGAGAGGATGTGGAGAGATCGGAACACTTCTTCACTGTTGGTGGGAATGCAGGATGGTACAACCACTATGGAGAACTGTTTGGCAGTTCCTAAAGAAGTTGAATATAGACTTGCCATGTGACCCTGCAATCCCACTACTGGGTATATACCCAGAAGAACTGAGAGCAGTGACATGAACAGACATCTGCATACCGATGTTCATAGCCACATTATTTACCATTGCCAAAAGTTGGAAACAACCCAGGTGTCCATCAACAGTTGAATGGATAAACAAACTGTGGTCTATTCACACGATGAAATATTATGCAGCTGTAAGAAGAAATGAAGTCATAAAGCATATGGCAACATGGATGAACCTGGAGGACATTATGTTGAGTGAAGCAAGCCAGACACAAAAGGACAAATACTGTATGAATGCATTACTATGAACCAAATATATTGTGTAATATATTGTTTGATTCACCAAAAAAAAAAAAAAAAATTTACATATATCCATTACATTTAATTGAGAAATGTAAAAAAAAAAAAAAAAAAATGAATAACCCCTTTTAGATTAAAAGTATGGATATACACAAGATAAGGTCTGAAAGGTAGGATTAACTTGGTTACATTATCTTTGGGTGGAATTACGCTTGTTTTTTTGGTCTTCTCTTTTTGTTTCTGTATATTTTTTTCTTATTTGTCTACAATAAATTCATATTGATTTTTGTAATAAAAACAAAACAAAACAAACAAAAAAAAAAGCTTATAGTATTTGATCCACCAGCACAGGATCCCAAACAACATTGCATCAGATCAGTGACCTATTTCTGGCAAAGAAAGTGTTTAAGCAAGCCCATGAACATGAGGTCCATTCATTATATACCACCCAGAAGCAGCCAGCCTGATAGTGTTGGAACTGCCTAGTAAAGGCTCAGCTATCTTTAGCTGATCCTAACATTTAGGTGATAGCAGTGATACTTTATGAGTTTGGAGTATATACTTTATTTCAGGTATTTCAGGATGGAGTATATACTTTATCTACTTTATTTCAAAGAACTTTGTGTGGTTCAATATCCACAATAAGAATACATGAGCCTGGGAACCAAGGGGTAGGAACAAATGTCTCTGATTACCATCACTCCCAATGACCCAGTTTGAGAATTTGTGCTTCCCATTGCTTGCAATATAAGACTGTGTAAGTTCTAGTTCCCCAAAGGGGAACACTACCACCAGGGAAACACAAAAAGAGTCCCATTTAATTATAAGCTTCCACTACAATCTGGGCACTTTGGACTTCTTGTGCTAAGCTGATAAAAACAAAAATGGAGTCACTTTCTTGATCAATGGAAGAGGTAGGTTGCTTTTACATGATAGGGTAGGGAGAAATTTTCTTAGTGCCTAGTTGATTGACTTGGATATCTCTTGATACTCCCTTGATCAATTTTGATTGAAGATGAACAAATGCAGCCTGAAAAAGGCATGATGACCAGGGGCTCAGGGATGTGGTCTAAATCACTTCATCAGGTAAATCATTGAAACCAGCAGAGGTGGTAACCAAAGATGAAGGGAATCTAGAAAGATAATGGAGAAGGAAGACAAATATCATTATGTTCTTGAAATCAACTGCAGTGACAAGAAATCTAAATTGTCCCCCTAATCTTCCTGATATGGATTGAATTGTGTACCATAGTTTGTACATGTTCTAGGTCTTTTTCTGCATTCTGCTGGGTGTCATCTACCATGCTTTGTAAACAAGATCTCTTCCAGAGGTTACTTCACTGAAGGTGTGGCTCTGCTGAATCAGGTTGGGCTTTAATTTGGACTACTGGAGTCCTTTATAAGCAGAGTGAAAGTCAGACAGAGGGAGAAGGCATGGTGAGCAGCCAAAAGCCAGAAGTCAAGGGAACTCAGAAGGGAAAGGAAAGGATACCACTGTGTGCATCACCATGTGTTAGAAAAGCCAAGGAACCCTAAAGATTGCCAGCCAGCCAGAAGATACTGCCCCTGGGAGGAAGCAAGCCTTCTAGCTTCTGAAACCATGAGCCAATAAATTCCTGTTGTTAAGTGAAGCAGATGAGAAACTAAAACATTTCCTCTTCTGGTTTTCTTCCAGGAAGAGAGGCCCACTGGAATCATGGTGAGCTCTTCTCTGAATATAGATGACGCAGGGTTCTGAGTGGGGCAAGGGGTGGACTGTGGTGGACACAGAGATGTGCCCTCCAGATCTCCCTTCCTTGTAGAAATTGTTGCTTCAGTTGTGGGGAGTATTGTTGATAAACAGCATACAGCTGTCACAAAGCCATCTCATCCAAGGACATACTTCACCTCTGTTATTCCTTACAGCACCATGAAATGTGTTTGATGACTCCTACTTTTAAGAGTTGGGGTGAACGACCGCAGAGGTTAATTAATTTATCTAGGGTTCCATCACTCTTAGGTCTGCCTGACTCCAAAGACCATGTCTGTCATCCACCATGCTAGCTATAGACATCGTAGGACAAAGGAAAAGGAACAAATAACAAGCCAGACATGGTGCCAGGCACTTGTACCTATAGAGTATCATTCAATTCTCATAGCAAGCCAATTAAAGCAGGGAATGTTATCTCTACTTTCAGACATGTGCAAAACTTTGATTAAGGGACTTGCACAGGTTAGGAGGCAAAGTTGGCTCTGGAACCCAGGCATGTCTGATCCCTTCCCTCCCAAGGGGCCTTACTCTGTATCTAAGATGGAGGACCACCCAGGGAAGACATGACCCTGGACACCCCAAGATGCCTATTTGCCTAGAAACAATCCACACTCACACTAGGCACTACACATTGAAATATCTACCATAATGATCTTCTTCCTCAGAGTGGGTATTAGAAATTTTTTCAGAGCTCTCCCCATCAGCCTCATAAACACTGTAGTTACCTGTAATTAGGATGCCTATATAATTTTTGATCCAAAACATAACACTTTTAAGAGTGTCATGAAACAATAGGCACAAACCAGGACTGTCATGAGCAAACAGAGATGAACGATTATCCTACTGATGGGAAAAATGATACTATTACTTAGATGCTATTTTTAGATTGAACTTAGCTGATGTTTCAAACCAAACCACACTCTAAGGTGGATTGTAAGAGAGTGTCTCAGAGTGGTTCTTTGCACAGTCCTAGCTTTAATGCATTAACTTTTCTGGAGCAAATTCAACTATGGTCCTGACCTCTTAATCACACATCAACTCGAGTTCCACTCTGATACAAACACTGCTGCATTTCCAATTTGTGGAATTGTTTTCCTTTAATTAAATGAAGGGGGGAGGTGCAGTTATCTTCAACACTCTGCAGAAATTACTACCCAGTTGAAACCAAATAATGTATTGTAAGTAGTACTTATTCTATTTATTGTACTGTCTATTGATGTGTGTTGGACTTGTTCTATTTTGGAGGCACTGCCATGGTAACTGGGCTCCTGACAAAGGCTTGTGTCAGAGCAGAACTTGAACGAGCAGAACTTGAACATACAGAACTTCAGATTGGTGATGAAATGAAGAATCAAGCTCAGCAGGCTCAGACATAGCAATTTGGTGGCTCATGCTTTGCTCCTGTGTATATTTCTCCATGAAGTAGGTAATTCCTGAGTGGCAGCTCATAGGATTTACTGGAGTTAGAACTTACCCTGAGCAAAATAGTGAAAGAAAATCTATTTTTACAACCTTCTTGACCTTCTGATTAATACCTGGGCCCCTGTTTCTTGTTGCATTCTAGCGTTTGGTTAGGCTCAAAAATGCAAGCGGAAAATGAAAGCTGGTTTTCAGACTTCAGAGAATGAGGGTGGCTTTAGAGGATTGGTCTTGAGTTCACCAACCTGGGACGTCGTCCTGGCTTTTCCTTAGACCTAGCTGAGGGACTTCCCCAGAGTGGGATTCTGTTTCCCACCTCTATACTTGATTGACCTTGGAGGGCTCCTAAACCCTAACCTTCTGCTCCTGTTGAAGCTGGCACTGAGGAGTAGATAAGGAAGAATTCTGATCATTTCACCATACTGTGTAGAAATATCAGCTCCCTTGTTTTTCCATGGGAGTGAGCATCTAAGTTTTGTTAACTTTCTGTACTACATGTCTGAAGGGACTGAGGACACTAAACAGAAGCCCACAAGAGTAAAACTCCTTTCCCTGTAAGATTTCTCTTTGGATTTTTCTTAGAAACAGACTCATCATTTCTACCCAATTTCTCACTTCTGGAGAATAATTATAAGCAAAAACAGTGGCCAGGGCCTGCAGAGCACTCACTTTACCTTCTTCCTTTCTCCCTCCATTCTCCTTCCCTGTCTCAAAATCCCTGATGAAGTCAGCTCAGGCTTGGTTTAATCCCCAAGTTAGGCCCAGGAGTGGAAAGGAGCTCAAATGCCCATGGGTGACTAAGGGTTCCATCCTAGCACTTATCATGGGATCGTTTGAGAGCTCTTTCTTTTCCTCCTTTTCTAATAGAGTGTTAGCCATTGCTCATGGCTTCATGAGCTAAGTTGATCAGGCTTGAATTCCATCTAAAGCAAGATGGTCCTCAGAAGGACTCGAAAGGAATGGCCTGGCAGGGCCTTGTGTAGTAAGTCATGGGCTCCAGAGATGAGGATGACAGAAACGGCATCCTTTCTGCAAACTCCCTAGCACAAGGAAGAGTACACCCAGGCACAGACCAATACACAAGGGGAAAATAGAGGGATTTCTCTGATTATTCAAGAAACAGCCTCTTACTTGGCTGAAATGGAATGTGGAAGGCTATCTAGGAATCACAACCTCTCATCTTAGCCTTGACGTCTTATACCCCTTATTGGGGAGATGGCTGTAAACTCAGTACTTGGAGGGCAGATTTAATGCCCATCTCTTATTCTTTCAATCAATGCTCCTGCATCAAAGTGCTTCCTTCTACTTTCTGGTCCGTGGTACTCTTCTGCACAAAGACGTTTCAGCCCTTGGCTTTCCAACTCATTCTTCCTTACCCCCAAGCCTTAGCTAAAAGGATTCAGCCCTGACTCACTTGGCCCTCAAAAAGGTTTCCAAAGTCAAGGGGTTCTTTGGTGAGGAAAAACAGATGTGAGTCCAGGCCCTGCTCTCCTCGCCTCTCTCACCCTTTCTACTTTCTTTTATTGATCATGAAAATCCCACATTTTTTCTCTGACCCTACTTTTATTTTCTCTTCCTTCAAATAGCCATCTCTCATTAACTACAGAAATAAGCTCCTTCCCACTCCACAGTCTTTTCTGTTGGGATCCTGGGTATTTCAGTTGAGTGAGAGAGCTCTCTTGCCCGGCTCACACCTTCTTCCCTCATTTAGTCAATTCTTATTCCAGTTTGTCACATAGCCCCTTTGTCAGTGACACATCTGCTACCCGGGAAGGGTGGAGTAGAGTTGTAGATTACAGAGGTATTAGGACAAGAGATGTGGAATTATGCTATAGTGAAGGAGTCCTTTAGATTAAAGTGCAAACTGAATGAGATGTCCAGTGACTGTAATCTTTTTTTATTTTCTAGGAGGGCAGAGTTCACCACTTGGGGGAAAAAAAGGAAGAAATGCTTTGAACGTCCACATCTGGGACAAATCTATGTAAAGGTGAGAAAGGGCATGGAGGAAGCAGGGACTGGACAAATTCCTAGTAAGCTGCTGGAGGAAGCCCAGGGGCTCTGTATTTTTAGGGGTGGTGGAACACTTCCGGCCTGGGAAGGCTTGAGATGTTAATTATAGGACCTGTGGATGTCAGCAGAGATCTTTTAAAAGAATAATTTAAGTGCCTAAAATCCTCCAAAGAATACAGAGCCTGTTTTAGAAATGGCCTTCAAAGACAACAAAAGCGAAATGCGCAAATGCCTTCTATGCAGGGTGGTGCTGGGCAACCAGCTCAGTCAGAGCTTCCCCCCCATGCTGTTGCTAGGAGACTGAAGGACTAGACTTCCATCATCTCCATACTTGCTGGGAGATTGAGTAATTGGTCCCTGGATGTGCGTGCGCTGCTTCCCAAAATATCTCTCTAAAAAGACGTGAGAGAGATACTGAGCCTGTAGGTAGGATGATGGAGGGCCGACTGTGTCCCAAAAGGGCAGTGGGCTCCAAGAGCCATGGCTGAGGCTGAGAAGGGGGGTGGGAATCCACATGGAGATAGAAATAGGGAGCATTTACAGCTTTTATAGATTTTTTTCTCTCCTTAACCTTGTTATTTGGGGCTGTTTTCCTAAGTGGACTCTGGAAATTGGTGTGGGGACAACTGAAATTTAGGTAGCAAGGCAGTTTGTTTTCTTGTTATTACTGCTGAGACACTGCAGGGCTGGGAGAAATATTTTCATTTCATTTTGCAGGCATGTAAAATGCAAATGTACGTCTGTATGGTGTATGATTATAGGTGTTGAGCTCTGCTGTTGGGGGTGTGCAAAGAAGGAAATAAGGCATGTATGTGGGAACACACACACACTACCACTACAATGAGATGAAAACGCCTGCTTCTGCTGGGGGGAAGAGTGAAATGCTGAATTGGGGCGTATTGCTGGAGAGTCTCTGGAAGTTAGAACACCTGACGGTGAGATGCAGCACTGCCACTAACATTTACTTGACTCCTCATCGCCCTTCTGTGCCTCAGTTTCCTCATCTGTAACCTGATGGGGTTGAGCTAGAACATCCCCAAGATCTGCTACAAATCTGACTTTCTCTAAGTTTGACACCTAGTCTCACCTTCCCATAGCCAAGGGACTATGGCTATGCCCCTTTAATTCTCTCCTTTAATTAACAGAGAAAACCCAACTGCTTGTTGCATTTTACCATCTTTTCAAATATCAATTCAAATACCTATTTCTGGAAGTCTTGAAGAGTGGTTTTGGAGACAGAGTTACTGACGTTTGCAATGTTATTGTTTTCCCTTTTGTCACACTTGTCTTATAATACTTAACATGTTCAAAAATCCAATTTTCAATAACATCGTTTTTTTTTTTTAAACCAAGAGAGGAGGGTGGCAGGAGACAGAGTGTGGAGGATGTATTAAGGATATAACCTGATCTTACAAATGAGGGCTAACAATCTGGAAGCTTCCCTTAAAGTCTTTGGGCAGATGCCTGAGTGTTCTAGAATCTGAACAAGAATGAGGAAACTCACCTTTTAGCTCTATATACTGACTCATGGGAGCACGACAGGACCCTTATATGTAAAACGGTGGGGGAAGCCCTGAGCTCCAGTCCTCATAGGATTGTTATGAAGCAAAATGCCATAATATATGTAAATGCACTTTGGAATGTAGACAGGGTGTACAGAATGTACTGCATTCTTTTCACTGTGTGCCTGAGAAATTTATTCATTTATTCAGCAAGCTTTTTCTGAGAGGCAGTTGCTGCCAGAGCTTCCTCAGGCATTCATTCACGTGGCATGTCTATGTGGTCAGCACAGCGCATTGTCCAGCTTGGGCCCCCCGTTCTGGGGACAATGCCCCCTTGTTACTACTACAGATAAGTGAATTCTCAACAACTGAATACTTGATATTCTCCTAGGTTGAGCCTTTGCACGGTGTGAAAGAAATGCTCTCAAATCACTCCCACAAGTGTCTGTTTTATTTTGTTCTCGAACACTCCCAGTGACACAAACGTCAGACACTTTACTTCCTGTGTTAATGAATGCCAGTGCCTAATCATTGTACGAGCAGATGTTCCTTAGGAAAAACAAATAAAATTAAGGCTATCTTTAGGTTAGCAAACACCCTCGGTTGAGCAGGCAAATAAGCAAAGCCTTTCACCCTCATCAGAGACCATCCCATTAAGCCCCTGAACTCGTTCGTTTTACTTGCTGTTAACAGCACCCAGGGAGATTTTGGATGGACCTCGGATAGAGTTCCATTGGTTATGTTGATGCCATTGAGCAATATATATTTTTTTTTCCTGAAGAAGAGAAGACACATCGCATTTTTAATATTTCTGATCCCTTAAAAAGTTATTTTTCCCTTGTGCTACAGGTGAGATGAAGGCTGGAAAATAGGTGAGGAAAAATGGGCTGGTGTGACTGAAAAGTCACCAAGAAATTGCATGCTGGGCACTGTCTTTACCAAGCAAAGCTTGATTCCTTGCCCTTTCTCCTGGATGTTTGGCAAGTATTCCAGACTTTTCTGTAGGGACAGGGTTGTGGGAGGAAGAGCACAAGGGAATCATAAAGAGCTGCCAAGTAATAGATGAATTACACTCTTAGAGACCTGGGCCCACAGGCAGTGGTTCCAAGGAAGCAGATGTTGGTGCAACACCAGGAAGTTCTTGCTAAGGAAGCTTTCCAAAATGCAAATGGACTGGGGGGAGAGGGGAGGAGGTAAGGGTGGTCAAATAAATTGCCTGTGCCAAGGCTGGGCCCCCTGACAAGATAGCAACAGGATTGCCCTCGGAGGTCCTGCCAATCCTGTGAGATTCTCATTTTAAAAGAGATCCAAAAGATCCCTTCTGATCCATATTCAGAATCCCGCCCCCACCCTCATCTTAAGCTTTATTAAATCCAAAGCCAGAAAGGTCACTGTTTGTCTCTAAAGAAGTTCTATCCCCAAACAACTAAGGATGCATTACATAACTTTCTAAAGTGCTTTTTGAAAAACCCCTATAGAAAAGCTCTCTGGTCAAGCTGAATTGAACAAAATAATCATCATTTTCAAGATGCCATAGAATCATTTTTATGCTTTTTCATTTGGCCATAATTGCCCCATTTTGCGCAAGTGTAGAGGGAGGTGCTTTCCAGAAGTAATATCTTACTTCTGAAGATATGGATTCTCTTTTTAAGGCGAAATCGTCAATTATCCACTTAAAAATGAAAACCTAGCCTTTGCTATTTTCAATCCTGGTAATCTTGTTTCTTCTGAAGGGTTATCTGGGATCTCCAAACTAAGTCAGGAAGGGAAATGGCAACGGCTTTGTTTACACTTGGGAGTATAGGACGTCGTTTATTACAGTAACTTGCTTTATGATTTCAAACATGAATTAGCTCATTTGAACTTGGGAACAAAAACTTCTAATACATAGCGGGTAAGTGAGGAATCTAATGTTAAAGAGGGTTAGAGTGAGTTGCCTGGGGTCACACCCTTCTTTGGACCTGTTTCTGAACATGTTGGAGACATCAGTTTTCCACAACTGCCTGCTGTGATTCCAGATCTCATATCTCAGGTTTCTAAATGTTCACCCATCCATTCACTCATCCATTTACTCATTCAAAAATTATTGGGCACCAGCTATGTGTCAGGAGCCATTCTGAGAATTAAGAACAAAAGGCACAAAATGTCTACCTGCATAAAACTTATATTCTCTTTGTAGAAAATGGTCAATACAAAGTTAATAAATAAAAAATTCGATATTGTCATGCAAACAAGGGCACATGGCTAGATAATCTATACAGTAGATGTACTGGGAGCAGCATGATTTGGGGGAAGACTCATGGGTGCAGGATCAGTAGCTGGTATGTGTGTGCCTCCTGCCCCTCGCTCTCTAGGGACCCTTGCATCAACCCTGATAGGGCTGAATTTAGACCGCTGAGGAGGGACTCTGACCGCAGGGCCCTGGGGCATTTGATTTGAAGTGAAGTGAAATTAGATAAAATTTACATTCATTTCTTCAGTCACCCTGCGCACAGCTCAAGTACCCACTAGCCCCCTATGGACACCACATTGGACAGCATAGAATATAGAAATGCCCACCGCTGCCAAAAGTTCTACTGGACATGATAGAAGTTGAGAGTGTCAGAGTTATGAAGGGATCATTCAGGGAAATAGTGCCCAAGGCACTTGCTCTCGTTCGTTTTTTCGACTAATGATCACTGCAGGACTGCATCTAAAAAATACCTACCTACTTATATACATGCACACATAGATGTGCATACTTAAAGGAAAAGAAAGCCCACTATGCCTTGTAAGAAGGATATGCATTTTTAAAAAGTAATCATCATGTCACTTGTAGTCTGTCTTTTAGAGGATGTTATTTTATTGTAAGACATCATTTTTTTAAATTATTAAATACACTGTAGTACAAGAGACTTTCCATGTCAGGTTGAGAGAAGCTGGTCACATGATTTACAAACAAAACTTTTTTTTTTTTTTAAACACTGATATTCAGGTGTCACTTCGAAATCAGCCAAGATGCACTGGATCTTAGTAAAGCAATGGACCTCGAAACAGATCGCAAAACAAGAACTGGTAAGCATCGGCACAGAGACGTCACATTAAAAGGAAAATAAACCAAATGAAAAGGTAGAGAGTTCCAAATACCAGATCACAGTTTAAGGGGGAAGATATCTGCAGAGAGATACTGAAATATGTGTGTATATGGCCTGGATATATACAAACATCTCTCCATATGCAGAAGCGAATGTAGAGACTGTCCGTGTCTCTAGGCAGATTTGGAAACAGGTAATGATCAAGGAATGCAGGGAGCAATATTTCACCATAATTTGGTCATTTGTCAAGGGATTACATATTTAAAATCCACATTTATTCAAAGACCATGTATTTAAATATTTCCAGCTGTTTTATACATTTTTAAGCAAGAGAAAGATATACAAGCTGCAAGATGTAGGCCTTTGCATTTCTTTTTATTTTCTCCAGTAATTTTTTCCTGTTCAAACACTTGGCGACTAGCAGCTTTTCTTATGCTTGCTCCCGTATTTTGAACATTCACCCACCCTTCACTCAGGATCATTTTTATTAATGCACAGACCAAAGAAATAAAATAAACACAGACCTGGCCTAAAATGCATAGACTGTAAAATGACACCCCCATCTTCTCCCATTTCGTCTCCTGAGACATATGTTAAGATGGCAAAATAGTTGCTTGGTTGCTGTTGTGAAATTCACAGTGTTTTGCCTGCAACACATATACATTTTGTTTTTTTGCTTTGCTTTGTGTTTGTGATGAATGGAGCAAATATAAATAAATAAATAAATAAACACATAAATATGTAAATAAAGTTAAAGGGAGAAGAAACGGAAAATGCAAAAAACTGAGGATACTCAAGAACACTTGACTTGAGCAGCAGTGATTCATTCCAGCCCTGACAACAAGAAAATACACTTTCCAGTGCTATCATGTTTAACTATAAATTCCTCCCATCCATACTTCTTTAGAATAACATTTGAAATTCACATACAAAGGAGCATAATCTCAGAGTCTGCATTCCAATGATGGATTGTGAAGAAACTGCTTTAACTGCTAAGTTAGCCATTTGAGGAACCAGGTCACTAGCCATTCCTCTCGTGAGATTTCTTGTAACCGTGATATACGGCCAAACCAAAGCTCAAAGTTGAAATGAAAAGTGCTCAAACTGGGGAGGAAAAAAAAGTGCGGGGGGAAGCATCAAAAGAATTGAGGGTATGGGTGTGAATGCAGTCATATATTTAATTAGAAACAACATAATGGTACTGGTATTCTAGATTGTCCAATTTGCAAAGAGAAAGGTAAAAAAGAAAAAAAATAGTCCATTCCTGACCAAGGGACCCTGTTGTCAGGGCAAAGGGCAGAGTTCTACGCTATTGGTTGTTGCATTCAGATTCAGATGTGGGAATTCCTAAGATTTGCTCATCTCACCTTGGAGTCTGGTACTTCTCACCATTGGTCTCCAAGATGCTGGGCTCCCAACATTCCAATTCTTTTCTGGAATGCTTGGCATCTGAACACAAGTGTAAAGGGGTCACAATGGGGCAAGGTGAGCATAATACAAATGTGGAAAAAAAGATAAATAAATCAGTCTTCCTTTCCTGGACCTTTACATAAGGAGATCTGTTTCAGTCTGCATTTTCCTTTACAAGGAGCCAGAGAAAGGACTCAATGTAGCGGGATGGCTTTTATTCAGTCGTTTTGGGAAGCACATTATCGTGAATATGTCTTCCACCCATGCAGTACTGCACAGAGTTGAAAAAGTGCAACGTAGTCCTACAAACATGGAGAATGGAAGCACTCACAGCAAAATGACATTAAAAAGTTTTGGTTACTTAGCAAAATTTAAGCAAATTATTCATACTGCACCCTATTTATAATTATCTCTATTTACTGTGTGTCTATAAATTTATACATAAACACACAAACACACTACATATGTGTGTTCATTTATGTATAAATCAAGTATTTATAACATATATATACATGAAAATACCACAGGTGGTGCTGATGTGAACACATATGTATAAAATGAATTCTGATACAATCCTTCAGAGCATAGTTCAAATGTTTTCTAAATAAGTCTGATTGTGACATTGGTTCTGTGAACAAGGATTTTGCTGAAGCTATGAGCATGGTTACATGTCATGATATCTCAGCTGTGTGTCGTCTCACGTATCTCATTTTGTTCTTCTAACTTCCTGCTTCGTGACTTTATGGAAGTGTGCTTTCTTCTCCTCAACTGCTTGTTTCTATATTAGAGTCTTCTGCATCAGGTATCACATGGGAAGCATGGGGCAGTGACAGAATCATGAACTTTAGAGTTGAGATACCTGGATTAAGAATTCTGGGTGCCAACAGCTAGCCTGGAGACGTCTAGCACGCCACCTCACTTCTCCAAGTCTGTTTCCTCACCTGTAAAATGGGATAGTTCCTACTTTATCAGGATCAAATGCTAGTATGTGTGAAAACTAGTACACAATTTATAAATGGAAATGATTGTTCTTATTCTTATAAATCAGACGGGGCTTGGGACAGAGAATTCGGTTTGTCACTACTATTGTTGTAGTTTTTTTTCTTATTTGATGGCAAGCCACATTCTTTGAGCACTACATTTTAGAATGAGGATGCTACTTTTCTGAAAATTAGAAGGCCATGAGAAGAGGGGGTGGTGGAGGAAGGGTGATGAATATTTTAAGATATTCTGTAGTTCATTCAGCTACTTTAAGAGCAGTCGGATACTCTTTCAATGTGAGACGTCTCTGAAATCAGTACACACTCTTGAGACAACAGAGAAAATAATAATAATAACAATAAGCAATATAAATAACTATAAAACTTTGCACTTGCATAGAACCTTTCATTTCAAGACCTTGAGGGACTTGTCAGAAGGTAAGGAGGTTTTTTTTTTGTTTTGTTTTATTTTTTTGCTTTTTTCCTTCAGAGGAAAACACAAACTGTAATGGAATGGAATGCTCCCATCTTCTCATTTGCCTCCAACAAATCTTTCCTCTAAAACTGCACAGCCATCCTTGAATTTGAGCTCTTAGAGTACTACCTCCTTTGCGCTCTACTAAAGTAAAATAAATAACTTGCAGCTTCTTCCCCCAGAATAGCTGGGCGGTCACGGAGATTGACAAACCTGTGTAGGTTTTAAGGTCTTCGTTGATAGAATCTAGAAGAGTTTTGTACAAATCTGCCTCTTCCTTACCACTTGACGGAGTTCCGCAGTGTTTTTAACAGGACCATGTTTCCTTAGTGTGATATATATGTACACACATATATCATGGAGATATGGCTTCTGTTATATTATTATATGAATTCCAGAAGGATTTTATTTTCACCGACAAAGAGAACAAACAGCTCAACTACCATCTCTCAGAGGCCAGTGCAGAACTTGAAGGGAATGCAGTTTTCCTTTTGTCCAGCCCCCTCACCTGACCTCAGATACTGCTGGGTTTCCTTTTGTTCCCTGCTAATTTACACTTTTGAATTTTTGAGAAGGGCTTTCAAAACCTACAATGGAAATCAAAGTGCTCCAGTAACTAACGGACTCAAGCCAAACCAAAACAGAGCTATTGCATCTTCAGAAACAGATACGAAATAAAATGACTTAAGATGAATTAAAATCACTCCTTTGCAATCTGGTTCATGTTATAAAGATGTCAGATTAGCAAAGTTCCCCTCACAGAGGGTAGCAAATTTTCTTTGAGGAACAGAAAATTTTCTTCCTTGGTATAACTGACCATTCAAATAACTGTAAATTCCTATTCGAATTTACACCCTTTTTTCGCAAAACCAATCAATGACTATGCCAGAAGCACATCTCCAATGCTCCATTTGGGCACAGCCTCCCATTGGCATGCTGTGCCTCACTTTTTATTTTTATATATATATTTTAATGGAGTGAAGAAAACAAAACAGCATACTGACAATGGAGTACACTTGGAATGAAACCACTCTCCCAACCAGAGTCCAGAGCTGGGACTTGGCCTGTGTACACTAGACACCATTGCGTGTGATGACTTGGGGGGGTGGGTTTCCTTTCCCCTCGGGGATTGATTCAGCCCTCCCACAGTCCAACAGGTTCGATGTGAATGAGGACATCCAGGCTTCAGGGCCCAAATGAGTTAAAACCCATCACCACCGTACAATGCAGAGTCATGTAAAGTCAACTAATGAGCTTCATTAGCGTCCCCTAATTATATACATTATACTTTTTATGGGTCTGCTCTACCTACCTGGGGCACGACATCTGGAGTAAGTGGTAGTTTCTGCACACAAGGTATTAACTGACGAAGACCATGCACAATTTTGCTTGCACAGGTAAAAGGACAGGTGAGGGGGGCAGGGTGGGTGTGGGAGGAAAGTGCTGTCTGAAAAGTTCAATGTAAGACAAACTTGCCTCCATATTTATAGCTTGCCCTAACTTTCCCAAGCCCTTGGCTTTCACACCTGACCCTGAAATGATCTCTGGTCCAGAATCCACCTATTTTTCACTTGAACTTGCCAAGGTCTGGGGGTGATTGATAACACTTGAAAAAACAAACCAGGGTTCCCACCACGACCTGCAAAGACAAGACTGTGTCTGAACTTATGATCCACCATCTTGTGCCTCATAGACATCATCTTTTCTCATTACTACACTATGGTGTTTCTGGTGATGGGAAAAGAATAATCCCACGGCACAGAGTTCAACAGTCCTTTTCACTCCTCAGAAAGGTCCCCAGGGGAAGGTGTGGAGTATATTCCTTCCAGCCAACTGTTGCTGGGTTTTTTCATAAGTAGGAACTGACGCCAGCTGATCCCAATGGTTTTCTTTGTTCTTCCCATGCTGTGGTTTACAATAAATCTTCTTTCTCTCTGTTTTTAATCTCCCATAGATAAAGGCTTCCCAGATTGAACACAAGTTTTCCTTCTTTCCATACACAGGCTTAAGCCATCTAAAACCTATAAGAATAGTAATAATAATAAATAAATAAATAGAAGTGAATCCATAGAAACTCCCTGTGTCTGTACAGCAGAAGTGACAAAGTATAAGTCAAATATTTGTTTTCCCTTTTTTCATCCACATCAAAGGCAGGAATACAACAAGGCATTGTTAGTTGTGGTGGGCAAACTGGAGAGTCTGCTGATATAACAAATTAGGTTTGTTAAGGCCTTTGTCTATGCAGAGTTTATAGTGATGCAGAAGCCAGATTGTTTTAAAAGAAAGGGCGAGGGCTGAGAAGCAGGGAAGAGAAAAAAGGAAATGAAACCTGGGGAACAAACCAAGGGAGATGGAAAGAGAGAAAGAGAGAATGCCAAAAAGGAGCCAATGCTGTATCTACGGTTGGAGAAGGAACACGTTGCTTCCCTCCGAAAGCGTCTCCGTGTCTTTGTTGATCCTGTCAGAGCGAAGAACAACATTTTGATGGCATCCAGCAGCAGCTGAAAGACGTTCGTCCTCTTGGCCCATCTGAGGAGGTGCACTGGGAAGGGTCGGTCTGGGAGAAAGGGCCCTAACCTAGAATATCCAAGTAGACGGGGGAGGCCTTGGCCAAGTTCTGCAGAAGTGTGTGGACCCCCTTGATGTTCTTCCTCATGTGGGGCTCTCGTTGCCAGCACCCCAGCATCAGCTCATACACCTCCTGAGGGCACGTTCGAGGTCGCTGCAGGACTCGGCCCTGAGTGATGCACTCGATCACCTGGACGGGAAAAAAAACAACGCAGAAAAAATCACCATCAGTACTAAGAGAGGCAGAGTACAGGCTGCTTTAAAGATGCTCATTCAAGGTCTTGTTTTTTTTTTTTTTTTTTTTTTTCTTTCCAGAAGAAAGAGAGCAATGATGTGCTTAATTTGATGGGTTTATATCCATTATTCAAGACACTCTGGTTTCATGAAACCAGTGAAGAAATAATTCATCTATAAGGAAGGTTCCCAAACCTCAAACTGGGATTCCCATGGGTTTCAGTTTTCAGTTTTACTGGTCTGGGACCTAACCGGAAACCCTGACAAGGGAGCTCCAGGCTCAAGAAACGAAGGGTCATTTTGGATCATGGAATTGCATAAAAGTCACACATGGGTCTGAAAACTATGTGAGATGCCTGACCAAGAAGTGGTGCCTCCAATAGAGACATATTTGCAAAAAGCATTGGGACAGGAAGACAAAATGATTGCATTTTTTGCAGGACATCTAATGTTCTAGGGAAATGTGGAAAAGAGGAAAGAACCTTGAAATCTCATTGGAACAAACCCAAAAAACCTAGCCGGACAATAAAGGTGCTAGAATGCTCCATCTGTGGTTAATTTATTAGATTAGCACCACAAAGAGATTCATCCGTCCCATCACCAGACAGCCACAGATGTTTCAGCAAACGCTGTGCTTTTCTTTCCCTAAAACTCTTATGTTTAGAGAGTGACTACGCTTTGGTCACGAAATTTAGGTTCAGAGCAGATCATTTGGGGAATGCCACCTCCAACAAAGCCACCTAAGACCATGTCCTGGCTTCTAGCCAGAGAGAAAACCCCAGGTGATGGATGCTCCTTGACTCTCAGCCCCCTGGGGGTCCTGGCCCCTTGCGCACCTCATTGTTTGATAGTTGGTACCAGGGCTGTTTGCCGTATGTGAAGATCTCCCACAACACGACCCCCAGGCTCCAGACGTCACTCTCCGTGGTGAACTTCCTGTACATGATGCTCTCAGGAGGCATCCAGCGAATGGGCAGCATTGTGTGGCCACCGACCTGGCAGAAAAGGGATGAACGCGGAGGCATCAGTCAACCCCGAAGCCAAGTCCCCGCCATCAGGTGTGGGAGGCATGTTTTCCTTCTTATATCTGCAAGTCTGACTTTCAATGGCTTGTGAACGTATAAGGGAAATATGATTTCTTTCTACTCTCAAGCCACAGAGACAGAGGGCAAAGGATGGTCAAAATATTTCTTTTGTCACATTATTTGCAATTCTCTTTCTCAAAACTAGATAGGAACAGAGATGGCGAATGGGGGGGGGGTGTTACTCATATAAAAAACACGCACATCCATTCTTTAGGGTATGAGGATGACACAGTCTTCTCATTAACAATATCACTTGGATCAGGATAACAGATAGAGGACTCTGCATCCAAACTGACCTACTGAATGACTCCATTTCTTTGGCAGGTCCAGAGCTTCCTTCCACTGTAAGATGTCACCTGTGTGCAGTGCTGATTGGAACAGCCTCCCCACAGTCCAGCAGTGGGCAGGGTGGAATTAATATTCCCATTTCATAGATGAGGCAACTGAGGCTCAAGGTATTTATGGACACAAAGAGCCCAGGTCTTTGGACTCCATGCTCAGGATTTTCCTCTACCACGGTGCTTCCACTTAGCTTATTTACATAAATAGACAAGTAAGTAAGTAAATAAATAAAAGTGTTGTTTTTTTTTTTCATGTTCATTTGGTAAAAACACTGAGGCTGGGGCATCAGATAAGAACAGCATTTGCCCAGGCAAAGGGAAGACTTACAAAGATTTGCTTGTGATTTCTGACCACATAGAGGAGACTTAGGAATTTCATTTTCAGGTTTGTAACCCTTCAGAGCGGTTTAATCTTAAAACCATGAAAAGACTTCTGCACAGTAGCCCAATGCAAAGGTTGGTAGGTGCCATTCCCCAGACAGGTGAAATCCCAGCAGTAACAGGCCTGATACTCGGAACAGCAAGTCGGCTTGTACTGCAGCAGGAATTCGACCTCAATTACAACTTCCAGCCCCGGAGTTCCTAGACCAATGCCACATAGAGTTTCTGCCCAATTATCCTTCTCAATATCCACCTCCAACTCATTAAAAGAAGGAAATGGACTAGCAGAGCCTCAGAAATGCTCGTCCACCACGGGAACTGAGGAGCTGAGAATGTCAGAAATGTCTAATATGCTTGGTGATTTCAAAGGATGCTCTTAGCACTAAAGAAAGCCCAAGAGTGTGCAAGGAGCAGAGGTTTTTGTTGTTGTTGTTGTTGTGCCATGCTTCTCTCTAAGAATGCAGATCTGACAAGCAGGGACATAAACTTGCTGGCTCAGGACTCAGGAGCCCCCATATCTTTGCTATTCTGCTCTCCATAAACCAAAAGCTCATAAAGGCTAAGCAGAGGCTAGATGGCTTCAACCAGCTTTAGATTTCCACACTCATTTCTTATTTAGCAATGACAGGGGGTCCGTGATCAATGAGTCCAGATTTCTCTCATGGACCTGCTGGAACATGGCTGGAGGTAGTGAGGACACTAATGACCAGGACTGATATTTCGAATGCAACCAGGGACCTGCCAACCAGGAAGGATGCTGGTTGTAAGTAAATACTGAGGCAGCCATGCTGCCCGTTTCTGGCTGGCTAAATATCGGCGCTGCTCACACCCCTGTAATCCTTTGTGCCCAGGACTTTGGGAGAGTGAGTCTGCTTATGCATAAGGGGGATCCAAAGTTTTCAGATGATTGAAGGACACCTGGATGCCAGGATGGAGTGCTTTAACCAGGTACTGGCTGCCCACACCCCAGCAGCAAGAGGACCAGGTGGTGGAGCCGTGCGTGTCGCGCACTGCTTCTCCCTGGAGCTGGGTGCCCGGTCTCCACAGCTCAGCACCGCCCCTCTGTCCACATGCCAGGAAAGGGCTAGGCAATTTGACACACCCATTTTCAAAGAGTGTTAACTTCTGGAATAAAACATTCCCAGTTTCTCCCCATTCTCTGAACCCATGTTTGGAAAGCTCTTCATAGTTCACTAAACTTTTATCTGCGACCCCACCTAATCTCATGAACACACCAAGAAAGGACTCAGAACACCTAATGGCATCTAGTCTGCAGATGATGAAATTATTTCCGGAGGTTATGGGATTCTGCCTAAGGTCACACTTCCAGAAAGTGGTACAGATAGAATCGCATTCTAGGTCCTCCAACACACTGTTTTCAACAACACAGCCAGTATTTACTGGGTATTTGCTATATGCATTGCTATGCTTAGCTGTTGAGGGAAAAAAGAGGGGGCAAAAACAAGGGAAAAATAGCCCTTGTTCCTAAGAAGTATATCCTTACCTTGCCCATTTTAACTTTTTTTTCCTACCCTACCAAAAAAAAGTGCATCTAATCATTATTCATCACAGAATATTGCTGTGGTATGGCTAGCTCAGGTGTGCCTCTTATTGCCACTATTCTTTCTCATTAGATAAAGCAGCCTCCCAAATGGGCAAGTGACTTACACAAGTGCAGCCTCCACAACCAAGGCCATGGTTTTCTGTTTTCTCATTGTGCTGTCAGAGCTGCGTTATTTGAATTTTTGTAAAAGGGTCAGTCTGTTGATTTTTCTGTCGGGAGTACAGGACTCGAGAGGGACATTCTTCTTTGGGATAGAATGGATTACTTCTTGCAAAGAGCCTTTATGCCAGAGCTATTAATTAGTTAGACACCTTGAATTTTACAGAATTTCTGAAAGATAAAAGGCTTACAAGGATAGGCAACTATATAGCAGGGAGATTTTCCATGCAGTGCTACATGGAGTGAAAGGTCTCTGCCAAGTCCCAAGTTTCTAGCAAGAAAAAAGCAATTATTTCCTTTATGGAAACATTGAAATTAGAATCCAGATTTATGATTAATATATAGTTGGTCTATGGGGGGAACAAGAGGACTAGGATAGTATGACCAATAATTTTGGGCACTGGTTTCTCAAAATGTTAAGAGATCATTCCCCCAAAATATTGTGAGGTCAAAAATGCCTAATATACTATGGCTTCTAACCCTCCCCACTTCTTGGAGATTCATAATGCACAGAGACTTATTAAATCTGAGGAGACTGGGGCTGGAAAGAACTGATTTAAGTTTGCTTAACTTAGTGTTCTTAAAAATGTGTGTGAGAGAGGGAGAGACCAGGGGGTAGGGGAAGAAAAAAAGAGAGATATCTCCTGGAATCAGACAGCTGAAAACCACCTTGGGATGTGTTAACTTGGCTTACCCAGGCTTTAACCAGGCTCAACCAGGCTTTTACCAGGCTCTCCATATCTACTTGAGCATTCATAGCTGCAGGGCAGTGGACAACATCCAGTTGATGACGCTAGAAACTCTGGGTTCCAATGCACACTTGGATATTTCCAAGTTGGATAATCTCAATCAATTGCCTGAACCTCTCTGTGCTCTAATTTCTCGAGCTATGGAATGTGTGTAACAATATATACCTCTTGGGGCTGTTATTCAGTAAATAGGCAGATAATAGCTGTAAAAAGGCTCTACAAATTTTAATACATGAAACACTTTCAAGGTACAGCTTCTTTCTCTGTAACTTTTACTATTCTATTTCCTTAATGGGAAATAACCATTCTGGACATATTAATGAGAAGAGTCAACACATATGACCCTCACTTGACACTGACAAGTCCTCCTGTGGTGGCTTTAATTGTGGCATCTTCTCTACTGAATTGTTAATGGCCAAGTTCAGGCCAAAGCAGAGCTCCTGTTTCCTTTAAAGGGGGGAAAAAGATTCAAATTTTGATTTACATGTTTTCCCATCTGATCATTTATTTTATGCCTGCAATCTCTTTGGGACAGATTTTTCATTTTAATTCTTTCAAGAATCCCTTCTGGGATTTCACACATGCTGTTATAAATAATGCTTTCCTTGTTCTGATGTCAAACTGGTGAGTGGTGGGAGAATCTAATAAAAGTTCAGACAGGGTTCACAACTTTTCTAAACCCGTTTATAACATTTATGAATATTTCTTTTGCAGCTCTTTCTCAGGATTTTGGAGTATGTCACAGAAGTAGATGAAAAAAAAAAAAGTCACTGTTGTTACAAATTACTGTCACATTCCAATCAGAGTCGATGGTTTTGGGACCTCACAAAATCATATGCTGTGCAGAAACAAACACAATGAGGCATTTGTTTTTTATTGTTCTATTTGGCAGCTTGCCCTCACACCCTTGCTTAAATATTTTGGGGACGGAATGTGATCCAAATGGTTCAGTAAGACATTAGGAGTCAAGATTTCTCCTTTGACTGCCCCAAATGCCACAGTGCCAAAAGAGGCTCTCCAACCATCAAGTTGCATCAAGTTTAGAAGACACTTGCTGTCTTCTAAATATACCAGACTGAGCTGAAACAAGATGTGGAAATGCAGTTAGCTGGGGAGTTGACTTGGACAATTTTTGTTTTCCTCAAACCAAGAGACTTGGTTCTAGTTCCTTCTGGGCTCTCGACTGGCTTGGGTAAGTCACCGTAGCTCTGGTTTATCTCCTTATTGGTGAAAAACGAACCATTAGCTACTTCTAGCACAAAATTGAGTGGTTCTGCAATCACCCACCACCACCTGCCATCATACACACAGTACTTCACGTTGACAAAGAATTTTCATGCAGTTCTCTCATTGAACTCAACAATTACCCTCTGGAGTAGACATTGGCTTACCCACATATTACAACTCCAGAGAGTTTGAGTAGTTTCCCTAAAGCCGCACACAGAATGGGCTCTTTCCCCCAACTGGAAATCTTATATTTATTCTGGTGGCTCGCTCTGCATTTCTGTCCTCTCCAGTCTCCAACACATGGCCTGTGTTCAGCCAGCGAGCCTAGTTGTGGTTCCTCACCCAGGCCAAACTTACCCCTCCTAATTACTTCTCAAAGGTCTCCTAAAGACAAGCTCCAGTTCCACTGTTTCCTCAGGGACTGTCCTAAGCATCAGGAAAGCCCAGCGCCCTTAGTGCAGCTCTGGTAACAGGGCAGGCGCTCCCTTCTTTTGCTAATAGATCACATGCCTCTAGAAGGATGGATGCTAATGAATTATGGCTGGCAGGGGACGAGGGGACCGTTGGTAAACATACCATATCTTAGAAGTAGGCATCTTGTGACAGCTGATACTCGGAGAGGAATTCCTAATTGGGTTCTCTTAAAGAGATCAGAGTTCACTACCTTCTAATCCATCCTCCAATAATGTCTCTAAACTCTTGATAGGTCCAAGCCTTAGGACAGGTGGTTGGAAACAGTCTTGATTACCTGATGCTACAAATAAGAACCACTGGATGAAATTCTTAACTCCTTAAAATGCAACCAGATATGGGATTTCCTCAGTATTTGTGGTTATTTTCTCCTTATGAATAAATTTATATTTTGTGTACCTGTAAAAAAAAAAAAAAAAAAAAAAAATGCAACCAGAACATTGGAGTTCGGCCGGCCTAGAAGAGGTCTTTAAATTGTGTAGGAAATCTCATTCCTCAGGTCGACAACTGTACACTGGCAGGGCAAGTGTCCACCGTGCAGACCTGGTGTTAATCCATCTGGGGATGAAGTCTAGGAAGACTTCATAATTCATCATATGAGGGAGTATTGTTCTAAAGATGGTGACTACTATTCTGTATTCTCTGAGGCTGGAGAAAAAGGGAGAGAGAATAAAGGAGGATGTTAAACTAAGAAACAAAGGACGGGCGACCATGAGGTTGCTAATCATTGTAGCTTAGTTAAATCAGCGAAGCTAATCAGAACAATGCCTGGGGCTCACAGCCAGAAAGAAATTCCTTAGCATCTAAAATAAATCAAGTTACAGAAAATAGTGGATTCTGTTTTTAAAATGTATCAAGAAAAGAACTGATACATTTATTCCATGACACCTAATAATTTTTTCCAGTGATAGATACAAGAGGATCTGCTTTTAAAACAATAAAAAACTGTGTTTTAGTTAAAATACCTGGAGCCTGATAGTTCTTTAAAACTACCTGTTTGAATGGGATTTCAGGACAATAAATCCCAGGGAGAATGCTAAAAGAACTTTGCTGATATTGTCTAGCACCAGAAATCAATAATTTTATTATTTTTAAATCAAAGCAGAGACATCAGATTAGTTCTGCTACTAATATTTATTTCTTACTCAAAAAATTAAAAGTGCACACTTTGGACACTAGGTTGTAAATTGTGAACGTTTCCTTGTGGCTCAGCAAACAATATGATTTCTTTCTCTATCATCAGAAAACTAGGATTTAGGGAAGTTAAGGAACTTACTGAGCAAGTGTAAATATGAATTGGTGACCAAGAATATTTAAGATAGCTCTCTGTTGTTCTTCACTAAACCATTCGAGGAGTCTAGGATCTCTTTTTTTTTTTTTTTTTTTTTTACAGCTATCCAAAAACATCCTCATCCCTGGTATAAGTTAATGAGAAGTCCTCAAGTCATTTTCCAAGTGAGATATGAGATGAGAGAGATGACACCCTCAGTTGTCCTCCCCCCACTGAGCTTCTCATAAAATGTGCCTACCCTTCTGCCCTCCTGACCTTCTCTTCTCGTCTCTTACTAGCCGCTATTCTTCTCCAGGTTCTCCAGTAGTGGTCCATTTCCTCCTTCCTTCTTTCTTCAAATCTGATCACAAATCTCACTGTTCAGTCCCCTATCAAACATTACATGATGTGTTTAGCCTTGCCCGATTCTTCTTTCCCCAAATGACCCCTCCCTGACTCCCTCTCTCTCCATGGTGAAGCCTGGACTCCCTTCAAAGTTTATGAGAGGCTCAAGGGTAGGCAGGAGCCTTTCTACAGACCCAAAGCAAAGGCCTGGCTCACTCTGTAACTGCTGGTGATTTAAAGGCCAGAGATGCTAATCTGGGACCTTCTAAACTGAGCTAGCAAAGACCAATGATGCCTGGGAGGCCACTTTCAGCTTGTGGTATTTACTCGTTGAGTGAGTGATAACTTGTTTGGAAGCCAAACATTTTACTCCCTTAGAAACCTGCAGGCCAAAGGGCAAGCCCCCATTAAGAGATGATGAGATGTCAGAGGCTTTTGGCAGCATTAAATATTGAAGGGGCTCCTAGACCTCCTTATCACACCCTCCGCCAGATTCCTTTGTTTCAGCAGTTTCTCCCGATCTGTCCCTTAAAAATTCATGAAAGCTGTAAACTTTAAGGAATGGCTAGACCCTGCTTACTTATTTATTACGTGTTGTGTCTGTAATATGAGGTTACAAAAGGAAAGAGAAACAATTTACACACCCTCTTCTCCTTGGAGAACCTGAAACAATTGTGGTCAGGCTGTGGGCAGTGTTATGGCCCCATCCAGGAAGATGAGTGTTATCCTATTATAAAGAGTGATGGGTGCTTCGGGGCTGTGTAGCTCCTTAACCAGGGAGCTTCACGGCAAGAAAGTCAGCCCTTTCTGCTTTACCTCTTGCTCCTGAATGGGCCATCTTCTCCCTCATACTGGGAATTGATGGTTGCAATGTCACGAAGTAGCTGTTAATGACAGCCTAGAAAAATCTTTCATTGTCTTTTATCCTTTACAGTAACAATCTGGACATAGTGATCAGGGTTATGATAGCAACTTCAAGGCCAAGCATTTTGGGACAACTCAATGAAATGATGTGCTAGACCTTATTCCTAATGAAATTTCATAATTAAATCTCACATTTTCATGATTAAATTTCTGTCCCACCAGAACGTGAATGATCATTGGTTTTGAAGGGAAAGGTCATGGAATTATCACTATCTCCCTACACTTGGATTCCAAGTGAGCAGATAAGGCAAATTCAAGGCAAATTCAAGGCAAAGTTTCCACTGAGAATTCATTTTTTCCTTATTGTGCTGTTAAATAGTAATAAGATGAATAATAGTAATATGACAACAATAATATCTCATGTTCGTACAGCACTTTTTTCTTTTTCATAGCATTTCCACATCTACTCATTCTATGATAATAGCACCTACCCCAAAGATGGTTGTGGGGATTGGAGGAGCTGATATGAAGAAAACTTTAAAAAAAAGAAGCTAGACTCAAGTCTTATAAGATGCCATTGTATGATGCTATTCATATGACATTCTTGAAAAGGCAAAACTATTGGGAGTAGGGGGAGGGCGTGACTCAAAGGGGTATGAGAGAATTTGGGGAAGTGATGGAAATGCTTTGTGACTTGATTGTGGTGGCAGTTGCATGACTGTATCAAAATTCATAGAGCTGTGCACTGAAAAGAGTGAATTTACTATATGTATATTTACCTCAATGAACCTGACCTTAAAATAAATAAATGAAGCTCTGAGAACAATGCCTGGTTCATAGTAAAGGGTGATGTTATGGACTGAATCATGGCCCCCCACAAAGACGCGCTCATGCCCTAAACCCCAGTCCTGTGGATATGCACTCATTTGTAAAGAGGACCTTTGAAGATGGGATTACTTAAGAGGAGGACAATCTGAATCAGGGTGGACCTTACTCCAATATGACTGGAGTCCTTAGAAGCAGAAAAAACTTGAACACCTTAGGAGGAGGAGACAGAGAGAGACAGCCATTGACGGAGGCAGAGCTGGAATTACCAATTGCCGGCAAGCCACCACCAGAAAGCTACCGACTTTAGAGAAAGCATGACCCTGCTGACAACCTGATTTTGGACTTCTTGCCTCCCAAACAGTGAGATGATAAATTCTTGTTGTTTAAGCCCATCAGTCAGTGGTATTTATTACAGCAGCCCTGGTACACTAGGACACAGGATTAAGATTAGGCTTGTTGCTATTCTAAGCATTTCATTTTCCAGTTATCCTGTGTGGGACTAGGTCAGGCAGGTTCTTTTGTCACAACTGAAGAGATGAGGAATCTCTGGTCCTAGGAGGTAAAGCAACCTGCCCAAGACCACACAGATAGGAAGTGGTGGACTTTGCACCAGGACTCAGCTCTCCAAATGCTTGACCTTCTTTCCATTTCACCTTGAGCCTGACCTAGAGTCGCAGGCAGGATGGGAAAGGCTCTCCTTGCCTTTGCTCCCCCTTCTGGTTCCAGGGAACTCTGGGGAAGCAAGAACAGCCCTGGATGCTAGGAGGTGGGAGAATCCAAATCTGTAGGCCTTGGTCAGAATCTTCATGTCCCCACATGAAGGCTCAAACCCACCTCTCCTTCTCTCCCCAGATACCCCATTGTCAGCTAATTTGGGAGCTTAGCAAATGGTTTAAACTGGCCCTTTGCTCCATGGCACCTTCCTTCCTCCTTGTTCCCACCACTAGATTCAATTAATTTCCAATGCAAACCTTAGGCCAATCTATGGGGTAACTCAGGACAGTGAGGGGAACTTGGAACTCCCTGGTGAGGTATAGATAAAGGCAGAGTGGCTTCCTGAACTCTATATCGCCTCAAGTTATGTTCCTCCCAGGGCCCATGTCCTCTCGGGTCCCATTGTTGCACAACTTAGGGCTGATTTAGGGCCCCATGCTGATGTACTGCATACAATTTAAAGAGCTAAGGAGACTTGGCAGTAGATATAGTTTCTCCTTATTTTCCAATTGACTCCACTCAGGGGCAAGTTAGACTTGCTCTGATCACATTGCTATTTAAGAATCACATTTGGATCTAGAAAAAAGAATGCTTCATTTTAAGAAAAACGTGCAATTAGACACTAGGGATTCACAATCCTCCTTCCCCCCGCCCCTAGTAACTCTTTGCAACCTTTATGGGGAATTTCCATAGCGGAGCAATGGCAGGAAGAAGCCTTTGGAAAGTACTAGTATGACATGCTGCCTGGCGTGGGATGTGCTTGTAAATCACTCTGCAATGGGAAGTTTACATTCCAAGGGTGCACATTTCATCAAACTGCCCTTTTTTAATGCTCCGTGTTACTGAGCTTTTTATGGTCTTCTGGGCATTACGGTTTTGAACCCAAAAGACAGCTAACTTCTTGGCACTTGAAACAAAGCATTGCATCCTTTCACGGTGAAAAGTCACCCAGACTGACGAGGTGCTAGGACAAGGCAGCCAGGATAGCAGGAGCAAGATACGGTTATTGTCTATGTTCAGGTGATTGCATTATGTTGGTTTAGTACCAACATTCCCATGTGAAATTGTTCCTATGGAAGGAACTTGGGAAGCTAGTTTTTAGAAGAGGAAGAAACCAGTGGTTTGTCAATATAATAGGAAAAAAGAACAAGCTTCTCTTTATTAGCAACAGCACTCTCTATGCCACCTCTCCAGTAAGTGGAGAGGTGGGGTTACTGTCCTTACCTTTAACCCCAGAGTGTTGGTTAACACTAAATACCCTGCTGGAATATACTTTCCACCACTAACCTGAGATTGAGACTTCATACACCAGAGCCAGTTACATAATGAGCAAGGTCCTCTCTCCCTTCCCAGCTATGGAAGTTCATTCTGAGACAGAAACTGGTGTCTTCCATCAACATGAGTGTAAAGATAACAGAAAAGCCCCTTTCTTCAAGGAGCTTCAAATGCCTCCTGGCATCATTATGTTCCTTTTCTGCTATCCCTGTAAATACGTAACACGTAGGGACTGTGGCCCTGGATATAGAGGACTTATGATGATGGTAAGAGTTACAAAGTGATATAATAAAAACAGCTGTCCACCGGGCATCTACTTTGCATGTCATGCTCTGTGCTAAGGATATTATCCACATGTAAAATATCATTTTTCTCTTACTTTTCAGATCACCAACAGATAAAATGTACTGATAGAAAGTGCATGTATCACAAGAAGGAGGAACTCAGTTTCTGACCAGAGGCTTTTCTGGGCCCACTGTTGAATGCTGGCAGCTTAGCATTATGGAAAACCAATGTGGCACAGCCCTGTGTTTTTCAAACCTTTCTACCAAAGTACCCTAAAGAAATGAAAAGTCGGTGGTGTGGGGGAGGGCACAACTGAGCTCATGTATGGGAGTCTAGCTAAAGGTGTTTACAGAAAATACAGAAATTTTAATGTCTTATATGTCATCTTTAACATTCCATACAATTGTTGCCTTAGCCTCCATAATATATTATGAAAAGTAATGTTTTCTTTCCAATCATTTATTAAGACTGTGACTTTAGAAACATGTGCCATGTTTATCTATGTTTAGCTCGTAGCTTTATGACTCTCTGGTCTGGGTACCCCATCTTGCACCAAAAATCTACCCAGACTCCTGTTTGAGAAGCACTGGCAGCAGGAAGGGCATGGCCTTTGGAGTGGATAGATTTTTTTCTCGTCCAGCTCAGCCACTAAGTAGGCATGCTCAAATTACTTAATGACTTAGAGTTTCTCCTTCTCATCTAAATGGGAATAAAACCTACTTCCCAGTGTCCTCTTAGAAACTTAAATCAAGTTAAATCCTAGAGGAGGTCCTTGCCATGGAGAACAGCAATGGAGGCCAGAACTAAATAAATGGAGGAAAGAAACATTCCAGCCAAGTCTTGAGATACCAGCACAACCCTGCACCAGGGTGCATGACAGTCCTGCCCACTGCATAATCCCAAGAGGCCCTGATCACACCGGACTCCATGCAAATGGCCCTCCCTGGAGTTGTACAATACAATGACCTGAGTCAAAATCCCAGGTTTCCAGTTCTAGTGCTCACAATGTCTCTCCGTGTGACTTTGGTTAAATCACTGCACCCTTTCCACCACAGGTTTTTCATTTATAGAATGGGGACAGTCATACTCATTGTGTCTTACCGGAAAGGCTCAAGTGAGTTAGCTAACATCAAGTATCACATAAGTGGTAACACCCCATGCATTCATAATATAGCATTCATGTTTTAGTCTGCTAGGCTGCTGGAATGCAATATACCAGAAATGGGCTGGCTTTTTACAACGGGGATTTATTAATTTGTAAGCTTACAGTTCTGAGGCTGTGAAAATGTCCAAATTAGGGCTTCATCAGGTAATGCTTTTCTTCCCAAAGACCAGCTGCCAGTGATCCTGGACTCCTCTGTCACATGGCAAGGCACATGGTGGCATCTGCTGGTCTCTTCCTTCTCTTCCAGGTTTTGTTGCCCTCAGCTTCTGGCTTGCTCTGCCTTTCTCTCTCAGCTCCTGTGGCTTTCTCTCTGTTTCTGTGTCTTTCTCTTTCTTGGGTTCTGTCTATTTCAGCTTCTTGTTCTTGTGGCTTTTTCTCTTTCTCCCTGTTTTCATCTGGTTTATAAGGACTCCAGTAAGACAATTAAGACCCACCCTGGGTCATGCCCTACTGAAGTGATCTAATCAAAACCTCCCACCTATAATAGGCTTATATCCACAGGAATGGATTAACCCTAAGGACATGAGTTTCTGGGGTCCATAAAAGCCTTAAAATACCACAATTAGTCTTGTTTTCACATATCTTTGTTTTATTGTACTGTATTTGGATAGCACTATGTGCACTGTGGGGAAACCAAGGTGAATGAACTATGGTCCTTGGCCTCTGGAACTAGTTCTAGGACCATAACACAATACTGAGGATTGATGCAATAGTGGGGATATGAAGACATGGCTATGGATCAGGACGGCCCCGACTCTGATGCAGTTTGGGCCACTCCTTAATCCAGTGATGCTATGGGGTCCTTCCACTAAGAGGTCAGTATTAGGGGGCCACACATTTGCCGGTCTATCCAGAGGATCTCTTGGAGGGCGACTATGGAAATTAGCTCTTGGGAAACGGCAGGAGAGAACATTTTTAAGGAAAGGTATTCCCCGTGTACCATCCAAAGATCCTGATTCCTCTCTGAAGTTCCCCACGAGGAAGGAATTGGCCACAATCACCCAACAGAGGCTGCAATGAAGATGGATGCTCTTGCATTCGGTTTGCGTTTGGCTTAGTGGCTACAGTTCACAGTCTACTCCCGTTTATTGCAGGCCTACTATGTGCTAGGGGCTTTGGGTATATTATTTCATTTGCATGGAACAGAGGCAGTCCTGGAGTATGCAGTCAAGGGCTGGCGAAACACTTCCAAGAAGTCCTTCTCATGTCACTCCACAAAAGGCATCTGAAATCTGCCCACAACTTTCCACCTCCATTTGATCCCCCTAGGCCAATCATTTCCCCTCTACTAGTCTCCCTAAGTCTAGTCTTGCTTTTGTCTAATCCATTGTCCATACAATAGCCAGAACAATTGTCTTAAAATATTAGTTGAATCACATCATTTTTTTTTTTTCCTGCTACAAACTCTTCAATGGCTTCCCATTGTCTTTCCAATAAAATGAAAACTCATTAAAATGGCTGATGGCTCCCAGTGTGATCTGAACCTGCCTCCCTCTGCAGTCTCCTCTTGGGCTTGTCTTTCTCTGCCTTGTCATGCTCCACCCACTGTAGTCTTCTCTGTTTCTTAAACGCTCTTAGCTCTTTCTTGGCACAATTCCTTCCAACACGCTGCCCCTCAGTTTTTACCTGGCCAATTTCTACTTTCTGTCTTAGTTTCCTGGGGCTGCCCTAACAAATTACCACAAATGAGGTGGCTGCAAATGACAGAAATGTATTCTCTCTCGGGTCTGTGAACTAGAAGTCTGAAACCAAGCTGCTGGCCGGGCTGTGCTTCCTCTGAGACCTGTAGGGGGGAAGCCGTCTGTATTAGTCAGGTTTCTCTTGGGAAACAGAATCAATAGGAGAGATCTGTCAATAATATGAGATTTTATAAGAGTCTCTCACATGACGGTGGGGATGCACAAGTCCAGGTTCCACAGGCAGGCTGCAAGCCAGGGGCTCTGAGGAAAGTCCGATGAAAGGTCCTTGATGAGTTTCTGGGAAAAGTTGGCTGTCCAAAGACGAGCTGGGAAATTCTCTCTGAATGTTGAAATCACTTCCCCTTTTAAGGCATTCAACTGATTGGATAAAAGCGTCATCCATTGCTGATGCAATCTCCCTGATTGAAGCCATCCACGCAATAAACTCACTGGTGATTGAAGTCCATAAATGCTCTTGTATTACAATTAGCCCAGTGCTTGCTGGACCTAACACCTGGACACAATTACCTGGCCGAGTTGACACATTAGCCTAACCATCACACCGTCCTTGCCTCTTCCAGCTCCCTTCCTGTCTGTCTGTCCCTGTGTCCAAATTCCCCTCTTCTTATAAGGACACCAGCCCTTCTACTGGATCAGGTGCCACCCTAATCCAATTTGGTCTCATCTTACCTAATCACATCTTCAAAGACCCTATTTCCAAAGAAGGTCACATTCACAGAACAGAGGTTAAGTCTTGAAAATATCTTTTTTGAGGGGTGGGGTACAATTCAACCTGTAACATTTTCCATGAGTATTTTACTTAAATGCCATATTCTCAGAGATCAAAATCAGGTTTCTCCCTTAGACTATCTGGTAGTACTACTCACTTCCCTCTCACAGTAACAGTCCATTGAAACGATATGTTTATTCGTGTGTGTACATGCTTGCTCTCTCCTCTACCACTAGACTACAAGCTTCACATGGGAAAGTATTAACCAGAAAGTAGTGGATGCTCCACAAACATTTGTTTGTGAGGCAGCTTTTGGCTGCCTCAAGGTGCTTCTGTAAAGCAAATCTGAGTGGCCACTTGGGGAATAGACAATACAGCAACAAAATAAAAATGGAAGGAGATTAAGGGGCTGAAGCCACAAAAGCAGCTTCCTGTGAGCCCTGCACAGCACAGTCGGCCTGGACCCCTTGGAGCTGAAAGGGGTATCTAGAGGGGAAAGGGGAAAACTGACAGTAGCCGATTTGTCTTAGAGGGCGACACCCGTTTCTAATTTAAACGGTGAGTAAGGAATGGAAACAGATGCATGTTGTACACGGGGTAATGAACATATGGGATAAATTACCAAGATAGTCACCAAAGCCAAAGATTAATAAGCTGAAGTGATACCTCAATAGAGGAGAAGTTTTGAGGGTGCGGTGGGGAGTCAGAGGAATGGAAGAGCTGGGTGCACCATCCCAGGGGCTCCCCTCCCTTTGCTCCTGCTGTGGTTGGTCCCACTGATCATCCCACCAGCAGTCCATGAAACCATTTCACTGAAGGAAGCCTCCTCCTCGGAAACCCATCAGAATTTCCCATGGCAGGGGCCTAGGAGTGACAGCTTGGTTTGAGGATTCGTGTTGAAGTGCTGTGGCGTGGCACCACATAGGCTTAGTTGGGGTGGCTGGAGAGGTGAAGGGGACAGATGGAAATTAAAAAGAGGGGGATGAAGTTCTCCAAACCATCTTTCCTCATTGCCACTGCTTCCTGCATAGGTTACTCCCTCACTCTCACCCACCACTGTAGTGACAACCTTAAACCATGACCAAAGTGCTCTGCAGTAACTGAAGTCTGGGAAGTTTAACTAAATGCCAAACTACTCTCTCAAAGGACTATCCATTTCCATCACAAGAGATAACATAAATAAAAGGAATTATAATTCTTTTAGGATTCTCAAAACCCTCATTGCAAAGAGGATATATTGATTATTTTAAAATCACCAGGTCAATAATCATTTGTTTTGGGACCATTATTGAGCATCTACTGGGTACTGGATATTGTCCTAGGCACTGGGAACTTGGATATATATAAGCTCCATGGCCTCATGGAACTCTCATTTCAGTGGGAGAGACAGATCATATGTAAATAAACAAGTATGTTTACATATTTGCATGCAAGGTGGTGAAAAAAAGGAAAGTAAGTGGATGGAAAAGAGAGAAGGATGGTGCTATTTTTAGATAGGGAGGTCAGTGAAGGCTTTTCTCAGTAGGTGACATCTAAGCAGAGATCTGAACAAAGTGAAAGAACAAGACATGTAAACATCAGGAAGAAAAGCATCCCAGGCATAGGGGTCAGCAGGAAAAGGCCCTGAGGTAGGAATAAGCTTGATACATGTGAAGAATGGCAAGAAGGCCAGTGTGGCTGGAATGACTGGATGTAGAGAGTGAGTAGTAGGAAAAGGAGGTAGAGTATTACTCAGGGGCCATCACTGATGGAGTTTTATGTAATGGCTATATGTCTATATCTATAATAACATCATATCATATCATATCATATCTGTCATCTAAATAATAATCCAGATGGTATTTTAAGAGAAGCTACTTAATATAATGGGGTTTTCCAACATATATGTGGTCTATAAGCGAACTATCATTATTAGTTAATAAGTAGGGAAATGAAAATGTAGAAGACTGCTGTCAGAATCAGGGTCCAAGATGGCAAAGGAACATGGATGCTTTGACTCCACTAATATCGCCTCTTCTTTTATTTGTCTCTCATTTTGCCCCACTTCCTGAAATCCAACTGGTGTTATGATCAGCTATGCAAGCCAGCTCAAACAATCATCTGCCACCTTCTGTTAGTATTGTTCTTTCCTGATCCAGACAACTCGACACCACCAACACTGCACCACATAAATAACCTATGCTTTCTTAGGCAGGAAGTGATGGGCTCTAGGAACAATGTGCGTTTGACTGCATGGTGACTCTCCCGCCCCCCTTCCCCAGGAGAGGGCTCCTATTACCGCTAGTCCCTTCAGGCTATACAGATGCATTCCCATGCTTCTTGGAGCTTGGAAACCCTAGGGCCCCCTTGGTACTTTAGGTTTGGGATTTATACCAATGGTCTCTGTATGCTTCTCTGTATGCACGTGGGTAGGAGACACCACATTCTCTTTTTCCCCTGGTTGTTTCCCCAGTTTCCACCAGTCATAAGATCCCATCACTGCTGAAGTCACCCTTTGATTCCTAAAGCAATCTGAGTGTTCTTTGAGGAAGAAGGCTGCCCTGTAGCAACCCAGGGGAGAAGAGAAAAGGTTTCATAAACTTGAGATTCTTAATGATGACCAGTTATTGTTCTTGCTTTGTGCATCTTCCTTCCTGTCCCTCAATTCCTTCGTCAACCCCTATCATCACTTTTCTGCAAATTCCCTCCCAACATCTCTATCCCCTGCAACCCCCTTTGTTTATTCCAAAACATCTATTTAGCATTTAGGATACTATATTTACTGGTTAATATCTACTTGCACCCATTTACGAAAATAGCTTTCATGAAAAACACAATTGGCATTTAGGATACTATATTTACTGGTTAATATCTACTTGCACCCATTTATGAAAATAGCTTTCATGAAAAACACAAAGGTCTTTTAGCACTACTGTCTAATTTGGGAATGGAGACTCGGGCTAGCCATTCTTTTCAGGCCGGAATTTGTCTTTAGAGATGAAGATAAGACAGTCCAGGAAATGGTGAGGATTATACATAATGAGCAAGCTATTCAAAATTCACTGAAAACTGTAGGGAAAGTAAGGAACGAGGCTTCACATCAATCAAGGTAGCCCCTAACATAAGAACTTTGGAATTTTGAACCATCTGTCCCCTTTCCCGAGAGGGGTCTGTCCTCTGCTTAATCAAGGAGTAAAGACTCTTAAACCTCCCCCCAATACTGCCATCACCACCAACCATCACTATTTTCCTTGAAGCTAAAAACCTAGGCGTCTTCATTGATTCCTTATTTTTCCTGATCGCCTTCCCCCATACCCAAGTCATCATCTCATCGAGTTCTTTCATCGCTGCCTGCAAAACACATCCTGAATGCATGCACTTCCCTCCATAGATTCTAATACTGTTATCACCCAAACCACCATCATCTCTCACCTCCACTAGCTTCCAAACTGCTAGCCCGGCTTTCACCAGTGCTTCCTAGAATCCATTCCTCACACGGCAGAGGGAGTGTTCTTTAAAAATGTAAATCAGAGCTTGTCACTCCCTTGCTTACAAATCTTCATTGGGTTTCCATTGTATTTAAGATAAAATCCAGATGTCTCAGCAAGACCCCTGAGTTCCTGCCTGATCTGGTCCCTGCCCCCCTGTCTGTCCTCATCACCTTCCACTTTCTCCCTTGCTCTGTAAACTCTGGCTCGCTTTCTGTTTGTTCTTCATTGCACTTATAACTAGCTAAAATTATGCTTTGTATTGATCTGTTTTTCATCTACCTCCCTCCACTGGAATAAATGACATGATTTTGATTTTCTTGTTTATTGCTACATCTCTCATATTAATATAGTGCTGGGAAAAAAAAAAAAAAATATATATATATATATAGTGCTGGGCACAAGTAGGTAACCAAACAGTTTTTGAAATGTATGAATAGATGACTCTTTCATCTTCTAATAAGTCACTGTCCTTCAAGAGAAAGGAAGAAAAGAGGGAGGAAGGTAAGGGAATGTGAGGGAGTCAGAGGAAGGAAGGGGGAGAAAAATGAAAAGGAAATTGCTTCCCTTAAACAAACTAAATCCAGAATCTCCAAGTTTGGCACCAGGGGGACACCCCTGGGTGGGGTGTGGAAAACACCCACAACTACCTTATAATAGGCCCCTCAACCTTTTACTCCTTCCACTGCTTGTTCTGTCCCTTTAATTATGGTGCTTCCTCCATGCATGCCTCCAGGAAAGGACTGCATCCCCTTTACTGCTCTCACAAACGCAGAAAAAGCAGCTTTTCTGGCTTCACCTTAGAGTAGCTCAAGGTGAACTGGAAAGCTTTGCTAAACTCTAAAGGAGTGTTATGTTGGAGTTCTCTGTATGGGGTTTGAACTATTTTTGCATCTGTCCTGTAAATGTGAAATTATTTCAAACTAAAAAGTTGAAAAAAAGCCACAAAAAACTCTAAAGGAAAACCGCAGGTGAATAAACACTGAGAACACAACAAACACAGGAATGACCTGAAGCAACAGAGCCCAGCCTTCGGTCCCATTGTCTAATGCTCCTCCCTCCCCAGTGCTATCTGGGCTCTGTCCTCAAAGTGCTGCCATGACTCAGTGCTGAGTTCCTCACTTCCTAGCCTGTCCCAGCCTGATGTTAAGGGGATCATTTGAAGATGACCCTACCCCACCCTCAGATCCCCTTCCTAGATATCTTGAGTCTTCCATGGTCTTCACTCCATACCTGCTGCCTCTTCCCCACCTGGCTGACTCACCGATGCCCTCAGTCAGGCTAAAATCTCCATCCCTTTATCCCCAGAGGCAGGGTTCACCTTTGCCCATTGGTATAACCAGATTCAAATAAAACACAATACAAGAGTAGTCAAATAACAAGAAGCACAGACTCAGGTGGTTAGTTCTTTATAGTCTGTATTTGGTAAAACTTTCAGAAGATGGGAGTGTTTCTCTTTTGAGAAATTTGGGAAAGGTTTTATCCATTTGTAGAACATTCTATATTGGTCACTCCATCGCCTCTCTAAATTAAACCATTGAAGTTGTATCATTATTTTAAAGTGGGAAAAGTGGTTACCTCTGGAGGGGAAAATTAGGTTTAGCAGAAGAAGAACCCAAAGTGAGCCTCATAAAGTAAAACACCACAGAGGCAACGACAACTAATAGCTCCGGGAAGCTCTGAATAGCCCCACGTTCCCACACCTGAGGCTCACACCAGATGTGAACCATAAAGCCTTCACAGGTCAGGCTTTTAATGATCTCTGCTAATGAAAACTCATCCAATCAGAACTGGCCTCATTCTGATAGTTATCCTCTTGGGGTCTTCACAAATTATGACCAGGCTTGCTTTGCATTTATATAACCCATGTCCTCCTTGGGAAAACTTGGAGATGGGCAGTGGGGGGTAAGAGTTTATTTAGCTGGAGAAAATCGGGCTATGGTGTGGCCTAAAAACTATCTTCCAAATGATGAGGCAGTATGATTGGGAGAATATTGTCTGGATATACATCACCAAAGGCAGAGCAAGAAATGATAAGGGTGAAGTGAAGCAAGAGGATCTTTGATTCAATCAGCTCTTGACATTAAAGGTCATTAGCTGCTTGAATATTCTGATGAGGGCAACTGTGAGGTCCACCCTTGATGTTCCTCTAATAGGATATTCAGCAGGACTTTTCCCATTGTCCACTTCTGAACTGGAAACTTGGGCCTTGCACTGAGGGAAATGGACCTATGGGTATTCCCCATACTCTAGAGAAGATCTTTGTCTTAGCCCAGTCTCCAACAGTTGGTTCAGTCTCCTGCCCGATAATAGAATAGGCACTGCAATGATCGGTATGGGGAAGGAACTGAGGAGGGGAGTGTGAAAGAGTAACAGAACCACCTGTCTTTTGGCAGAGTGTTTCTGAAGAGCAATCATTTCCTCCCCTTCTTATCTCTGCCCCCACATCCCTGTCCTCCCCAACCCAAGTATGTTTCTGCTTTAGAGGTCCTTGATCCATTTTTAGTTACTTTTTGTATATGGTGTAAGATAAGGGTCCAATTTCATTCTTTTGCATGTGGATATCCAATTTACCCAGAATCATTTGTTAAAGAGACTCTTCTTTTCCCATTTCATGTACTTGGTATCCTTGTCAAAAATGAGTTGGTTGTAGATGTGTGGGTCCACTTCTGAACTCTCAATCCGATTTCATTGTTCACTTTATGCTTATCCTTTGACAATGCCATTTTTTTTTTATTACTGTAGCTTTGTAGCAACTTTTTAAATCAGTGTGAATTCTCCAACTTTGTCCTTCTTTTTCCAGATTGGTTTGGCTATTCCAAACCATGAGTTTGAGAATCAGCTTTTCCATTTTTGTAAAAAAGGCTGCTGGAATTTTGATAGGGATTGCATTGAATCTGTAGGTTGCTTTGATTCAATTGGTTTCATAGTTGAAGGTCAAGAGAAAGTTTTAGACTCTATCTAAGATGCTGGTAAGTGGTGGGAATTCTTGGTCTCAAATATATTGCAATGAAGACATGGGCTGAAGCTCCTACCAATTAAAAGATTCAGGAAAGGAGGGAACCAGCCCTGTCTGGTCCTCACTGTGTCATCACAGACATTCCCTGAGCTATGGAGGCTATTCTGTAATAACTTAGAACCTGAGCAGTGTGGTTTGGCGGAAACCGACAGAGAGAAAACACAGAGGGGTGGAAGTTGGCACAGAGTGTCCACTTACCCATCCAACGGCTGAAATACATGTGGCTGGAAGTCCAGTCCGAAAAGGAAACAGGAAACTGTATCACTCAGGAGTCTCAGAAACATGGACAAGATAAAGACTTGGGAAAGAGTCCAAAGGGATTTGCGGTAAGGCCATTCTCACCAAGATGAAGTTAAGTTTGCCATGGAATGTACCACAATTTCCTCCCAAGTGTGATTTTTTTCAAAACAAAACAAACAAACCCCACACACAAAAAAACAGGTTTTTTCCTAGTTTTAGTTTTGAGAACTCAAGGGCCAAACTTGCCAGAGAGGATTTCAAGGATGTTGGGAATATCAGTATAGCAACATGCTAAGCTAAAATAAATTAAGACATGCCAGAATTGGAGGATATTAGTAAGAATTGTCTTTACTCATAACAATTTATGCCTTAATGGTTCCATATGTTGGTAATATCATAGCTAAAGATATTATAATATCATTTTTTTCATAACAGTCCTCCTTTCAAGATATTAGACTCTTGACACACGGTACGAAAAGGGAATGGCTTTTATAACTTACCAATGGGAAGGTTCACAATTGAGAACAGCAAGAGTCTTATGGGTTGCGACACAGGCTTCAAAGGATTTAGGTAGTAGTAAATGAGAAAACTACGATCTTGGACTGCTGAAAGGGTGCTTGTTAGAAAAGGATAAAATGGACTTGAGCCGGTTTGGTATTTAACCTTTTCCTCCTAAATGTAATAAATACGTGACTGGGTCCTACTTTGTAAGCCAAGGAGAGGGCCTTCCAAGGCACTAAAAACCATGTGCAAAAATGGAATGAGACCTTAGGGTCAGAAGACAACAGGGAAGGCTTAGCCTGGCTGAGTGAATATATAGGTTGCACTAGGGATTTCCAATAAACTGACAACCTCATTACAGATAAGGATTCATTTGGGGCAAACTTATGCACACTGGAGCATCACTAAAATGACACTGTCTGAGTCTGGGTTACAGAACCATGTGTGGTAGATGGAATTATGTACCCCAATTTAGACATGTTCTTAATTTAATCTGTATTTATGGTTCCATTGTACATTGGATCTCTTGAAGGTATTACTTTTTTAGTTAAGTTGTGGTCCAGCTGAATGAAGGTGGGTTTTCACTGAATTACCAGAGGCCTTATAAAGAGAAGTGGAAGTCAGAGGAAACTGGAAGATCAGGGAGAAAGGAGAGGACATGGCCATGTGATGATGGGAAGCAGAAATACAAGCCAAAGAACCCCAAGGATGGCTGTCATCTAGCACCAGAACTTACAGACTTTCGGGAGAAAGCATTGCCTTGCTGATGCCTTGATTGTGAACTCTTTTAGACTCAAAACCATAAGTCAATAAATTACCATTGTTTAAGCCAACCCTTTGTGTGGTATTTGTGGTAACAGCTCTGGAAACTAAGACACATGCCATGGATGAGGTGACCTGTATGATATACAAATGAGGTCCTTCCAGGAGTAAATCCTTTTTTCTTTCCTTAATGGATTCACCATTTATCAAATTCTAAGAAATGAGAGTGATGCTAGGTGGGGAGTTTCTCCAATTAGCTAAGGCCAAGGCTTATCTACTACTAGTTCAATAGGAAGTGTAATCCCAGAGAAGCAAGAGTGAGGGATAGGTGATCGGGAAGGAAGGCGAATCAATGAGAAGAGCTGTTAGTGAACTGGCCACCTTTTGGTACCATTGTGACTGACTGATTATTCATAGGTCTCTTTTGGGAGGCTGTAGGAGAGAAATATGGGTTCTCAGGAGAGTCTAGTTTAAGGGGAGGAAGGGGAATAACTTGTCTCCAGGGTCCTTCTCTTATTGCTCAAAGATTCCAGCACTGGGTGTGGGCTGCCCTGCACTTCCAGTTTATGCATGCAAATGTGTGGGAGTTAGTCCAGTTGAGTTTCACACCTCAGCCAGAGGGAAGCCCTAGGCCAGGAGGTGAGAGGCACAAAACATAGGTGAGACCCAAGGTGCTGCATAGTCAGGCAACCCACTCAGAGCAAAACAAAATGGCTAATGGCTCCCAAGATCAGTGAAGCCAAGAGGGTCTGAAGCAGTGAATGAGGGATGGGAGATTCCACAATAAGATCCCCCTAATAGCTCTTCTTTCTTCTGCCATTCCACTGCATCTGGACCCATCTTTCCCCACCCAGGATTTCACACCCATTGAGACTTAAGCAGCCTCACCTCTGCACAATCTTTCTTGAATTTCCTTTGCTGATAACAGTCATTCCTTGTGTCAGGCTGACTCGGTGTCTTTCTGCTGAGCACCAGTTGCTGCCTTATGGTTTGTTCCCCTGCCCCAAAGATAGAAAGTTTCTGTGCTGACTGCCACATGTCCCAGCTCAACATTAACAGCTCCTAAGTTTCTCCAGGCAACCCCTTTTCCAGTATAGGGATTCTGCTTGGTCTCCATGGCAGGTATCAGTCCAGTCACCTAAAGATGCCTGGATCCATGGCTCTACCCACAAACTCCTGGGTCATTGTTCCCCAGGATAGATTCCTTATCACCAATTCCTACTTGACAAGACTTTAGGGTATCTGTACATAAGAGTCCTCATTACTGGGTCCATCCACCACAAGTGACACTTAGCTTCTTCTTGACCGGTAGCCTGTACTGGAGATTGTTTTTCATCTCAGGCACAGACATCACTCCTATGCAGTTCCCTGCCACTACCTACCCTGGTGCCCAGGCCTAAAATTCAGCACCTGCCTGGCCTTACACCTCTCTGACTGACTGCCATGTCCTCTCTACAACTCTTATACTATGAAAACAACAGCAAATCAGGAGTTATAGAGACTTTGTCCTTAAGATGCTTCTCCCATAATTTTGCAAACCTCCCACTGAGAAAAAGGTGCACAGGTGTGCCTCCATAGCCAGGTCATCCAGGGCTGTAAACCCAGGCTGCTGCTCACTCAGCTTGATGCAAACCAAGCACCCCACCCCCATCCCCACACCCCCATGCCTCTGCACAAGGGCAAAACTGGGCTTGTCAACTTCCAAACAGCCACAGGAAGATGGAAGATGATCAAATGGGGGCACTAGAAAATTCATCTCAGTCTGACTGTAGAACACCTGTTGTGATGTTTGACACACACCTGAAGTAGGGGCAGGCTATAATTTTAGCCTCTCTTATTCTCTCTCCTGACTTTATTTTCATTTTATCTTTATCATAATACTATGATAGAGGGGTAGTGGGTCTAATATTTAAAGGCCTGTCCAAGGTCAGCAGCTTCCCACTTGCAGACCCAGAATAGAGCCCAAACTCCCTCCAGCTCCGTAGTACATGCTTTCCTGGCACACGTCAGCCCAGAGTGCTCTCCCAGCCATGGAGCATGGTGAGAGCAGACACTGAGGCCCAGATACAGGTCCTTTCTCCTTCATTCAGGTGTTGTCAGGAGACAGGCATAGATACAGCAAGCAGGACATAACATCACTGGATATCTGCAAAACTGAGCTTTAAACTCCTCGCCCCTCGGCCTCTCTACTCTGCCCACCAGCCTGCAATCACCTGGGACAGACTCAGTGTCTTGCCCTAGTGCATCCTTCTGATGAGATGCTTTCAAGCTTTCTTTCATACACTTGGCTAAGAGAGGAGGGTAAGAAGCCGTGATGGAAGTTATTGCCAAGCCTTATCACAGCAATGTCTCTCATGCAGCAGTAATAAACTTCAGAATGCTTAATCACTCACATTAATGGGAAAGGGGTTAAATCTTTTAAAATGTTTTTTTCTCAAGGTCAATATTTCATGCTAAATATATTCACTGTTTTGACATTTTTATGACCTGTGTACAGTAGTCTCATATGTTTACAATAAGGTTCAAATGGAAAGAATATGAAGATTACCTCACAATAAAAAAAAAGTGCTCTATATTAAGTCAATTTTGAGCATCTTGTTATATGTGAGATTTGGTTCCAATAAAATATTTTCCTCTAAGAGGTATGCCTTCCATATTTTCCCAGGATTGTAACATCTATAAAGGCTAGAAAGAGACTGTTGACTCATCTGAGGATCTCAAGTGTCCATGTGTTTCTTGTCCCCTTTTAATGGCTAATTGCCTTCAGAAAAGTGAATATAATCTATTGGATTAAAAATGTTAAGAGGCTGGGATTGTTATCCTAATGTGGGCCTGACCTAGAGTTTCTGTTTCGTTGTCTAGATAAAGGTGGAATGCTCCAGTATTGGAAGTATAACCAGCATGTATTCCAGGCCATACGCTAGATTCTTCATATATGTTAGTTTATTTAGTCCTCACAATAACCTAGCAAGCTAGACATCATGGTGTCCAATTTTCAGATAAAGAAACTGGAATTCAGAAGGGACAAATAGTGACAGAACTGGCAAGCAGTGCTTTGGCTGCCGGGCCAGAATGGGCTCAAAGTGTTGGAATTATCATGATGTTTTGGATTTGGATCAGAACCTGCAGAAGTTGCTTAAGCAACTGGGATTCTACTCAACCTGCTCAGTTAGTTTCCCAGGCTGCTAAGATAAATACCACACAATGGGTTGGCTTACCAACAGGAATTTAATTTATTGGCTCACAGTTTCAGAGTCTGGAAGGCTGGCTTCCTCCCAGGATTGGTGGTGTTCTGACTGGCTGGCTTTCCTTGGGTTCCTTGGCTTTCCTGTCACATGGCGAGGTCCTCTCCTTTCTCCTGCCTGTTTCTCCATCTTCCTGCTTCGAGCTTCTCCCAAGGCTTTTTCTTTATAAGGCTTCCAATAATAGGATTAAACCCATCCTATTTATTTGGCCACACCTTAACTAAAACAACATCTTCAAAAGGTCCTATTTACAATGGGTTCACACCTATAGGAATGGATTAAGATTAAGAACATGTTTTTTTCTGGGGTACTTAAATCAATCTACCATACCTAGTGAGACACAGTCAGCCCCATGTACAAAAAAAAAAAAAAAAAAAGGGAGGGTGGGTGAGATAAAGAAGGTTCTTCCCTTAAATTCTACCAATATATAATTGTTCAGGGGGAAAAAGTCCTGTAGTCTTTCTTCTTAGATGTACTTTCTGAAGCCCAGAGGGGTTTCTACCACACAAGGCTGACAGGACACCCAGGGCTGCCTGTGTTTCCATAGGAATCTAGGGAAGACTCTTCTCTCAGGGAATATCCTACAGGAAAAAAGAAAACAATAGACTTTTCCCAAGTCTTCTCTGTTTCTAAGAATTCACATGAAATTTATATTCACTCTGCTATTTTTAAAATGGCTTAGGGGTTACCTCCAAGCCCTGACCACAATATCCCTTTTCTCAAGGGAAGTCCTACCCCTCCAGTTGGAACATGTTTTAAGCATTGAGCCTGGACTCTCTGCAGATCCTTCCTTCCTGCACACGAGTGACTTGTCTGGGTCTAATTTAGACCACAACACAAATTGGGCAGGAACTCTTTAATTCTATGTTCTCGTCAATGTTCAGCAGGTTTTGTTCACTCAACAAATGTTAAATGCCAGTAATAACTAACACCTTCTCTTTCTAAATAAAGCACTATTTTGAGACAGCATATACATGGCCATTCTGATTTAATCTTTTATTTAGAGAGCTGGTGGGAAAAAAAGCCACACACAGATTCTGTCAGCAATGCTTGAATTTTAAAGTCTTAAACTGGGTCATGGTGACAGGAGGGAGGAAGTGGGATTCTAAAGAGTCTGGAAGCACTGAAATGATTGGGGGTAGTAATAATAAAGTGTTCTCTGCAAACCTTCAAGAAGGAGATGGGGAAGGCAATGCAGAGAGCACTGGATGGGGAATCTGCCACCCTGCGTCACAGGCTGGGCTTTGCCACTATGTTTTGCCTGTGCTTCATTTGGCTAGTAGCTTCATCTTAGTGGTACTCGGGGGTCAAATTTGATGATATCTGAGAAAAAGTTTGTTCACTCACTTAAATGATTGATTTATTGAACACATATTTATTGGGTGCTGCTGGGGATTGAATCATGTATGTCAGAAAGACACGTTCAAGTCCTAATCCCCTGCCCTTGTGGGAGTAAGCCCATTTGTAAATAGGACACTTGAAGACATTAGTAATTAAGGTGTGGACTCATTTGTGAAGAAGACCTTCCAAGATCCTGTTTAGATAAGACCAAATTGAATCAAGGTGGGCCTTAATCCATACAACTGGAATTCTCATAAGGCAGAGGAAATTTGGACACAGTGAAAAGTCAATAGAAGCCAAGATTAGGAGAAGCCAGAGAGATCACCATGTGATGGAGGACTGCCATCACCATGGAAAAGCATGGACTTCCAATACCTTGATCTTGGACTTCTAACCTCCAGAACTGTGAGCCAATGCATTCCTATTGTTTAAGCCAACTAATGTGTGACATTTGTCATAGCAGCCTTGGAAAACCAAGATAATTTTCTGTTCTGTGTTAGATATTGGGAATATAAGGTGAACATGGTCTTTGATCTCATAGAAAATAAACTGGGTGGTATAATAATCTAAACCAATTTATATATTTACAAGGGCAATAAATGCTGCAGAGGAGAGGTACATGATGCACAAGAATAAAAAAGGCATCAACTAACCAGATGTCATTTGCTCCCTACGTAGATCTTGGCTTGGCCTAAAGGCAAACCTGTAGTGGCTGAAGGAAATAGACTCGGGTGGTGGCTATTTACCGACTTGTGTAGAAATATTTCAGTTTTGCAGCCAGGGTTGTGGATGAATATCAGCTTTGCATAAGAGTTTATAATAAAGGATTTTCTCTGGTCTGGAAGATTAGTAAAAGACTTCATATGAGGAGGAAATTTGACCCAAGACCTGAAAAATAATTAAGGTTTGGTTGGATAAAGAAAAGAGGAAAAACATTTTTGGCATAAAGAGTGCAGCATGTGCAAAAGCCCTGTGGCAGCAGGGAACAAACATGTTTGACAAGCTTAAGGACACCAAACATGGCTAATGTGCATTAAACAATGGGAGCATAATAGGGGATGAGGCTATGGTGTTGGGTACGAATGAACTAGACCATGAAGGATCTTGCAGACTAGTGTAAGGATTTCAATCTTTTCCTAAGAGCAGTGGGAAGTCATAAAAGATTTTCTGCTGAGAATGAATGGCCAGATTTTGCATTTTACAAAGAATGTTCTGGCTGCTGTATAGAGTAGGCACTGCAGTGGGGTGAGAGTGGGGGCATTTGGAAGGGTGTTACAGACATGGTGGCTCAAACTAGGATATTGGTGATAAAGGTGGAGAGAATATATACTTTCTTGCTCACTGAACTTGGTAGATGATGGTCATTCACTGATATAGAAAATACTCAAAGAAGCTTGAGCTTGTTGGTAGTGGGGGCTGGGGAAGCTGCTGTTGGAAAAGGGAAGGGTTGACCATGTTGAGATGGAGGTGCCTGTGCAGTATCTAAGGTAAAACACGGATATATGGGAGTGATCAGGATGAGGTGTGCATTTGTGAGTCATCGTTGTAGCAGTGGTAGCTGATATCAGGACTGTGCTGAGAGAACCTAGGGAAGAACAGAAAGATTAGGAGGGTCTTGAGAAATTCCAACAGCTAACGGGCAGACTTTTACCTATGAAGGAGACTAAGAAAGAGTAACTAGAGCAGTTGGAGGAAAAGAGGGTAGTGTGGTATCAAGGAAGTCAAGGAAAGAGCACAAGCCAAGAAAGAGGGAATGGACAACTGTCAAGTGATATGAGCCAGTGTTCATTGGCTTGGTGACCAGAGAGGTTTCATTGGGGGTTTAGTGAGAGTTTCTTTTTTTTTTTTTTTTAACTTTTGACTTTGAACTAATTATAGACTCATAAGTAGTTGCAAGCATAGTATATGCCCATTTCCCAGCTTCCCCCAATGATATCATCTTACATACCTATATTGCAAATATCAAAACGAGGAAATTGACATTGGCATTGGTAAGTAAAATAAAATGGCTGCCTGCACTGGGTGTTGCCAGGAGGGATCCCTTTCCAAGAATGGATTTTCCAGAAGACTAAAACAATTGACCTGCAAGGGCTTTCTGAGAAAATGGAACAATGGAAAGCACCCTACAGAATTGCAGATAAGAAACACCTGGTGATAAACCAGTTTCGGTCAAGGAGGGATCCCTTATAAGAAAGACAAGCATAACAGACTAATCAATGTGCATCTGCTCCCCACTTTGTAAGATTTCTCTCTGTAAAATGGAACCTTAACATCAGCCAATCAGAATATTTCCTTACTTGTTTCCGTGTTTGCTCTCTATCAGCTCCCCCTTGGCAGAGCTCCTTTCCACAAGTGGTTTGGATGCTGCCCAATTCACGAATTGTAAACTGGCTCAAATAAAATCCCACTTTTAACAGCACAATACAATTAACTCAATGACAGGCCTTAATCAGATTCCAGTAAGAACTGCTTTGATGGTATGATGGGGCTGGAATTCAAATTGGAGTGAGCTGGTCAGTGAGTGGAAAGAGAGGAAAGAGAGGAAGGGAGAAGGCAAACCTTTATCGTATTCTGCTCTGTGCCAGTCACCACGCCAGACCCCAGACACTGTGTGACGCCCAGGCAGAAACCTTCACATCCACAGGACCTGACAAAGAGTAAGGCGAAGGGAAACTGAGGATAAAGATCTACCTTCTGGCAGTGGGGCCAGCATCAGGGGCCGACAGGGGCTGGGCACCAGGCACACCAGTGAAGTCATTCGAACAGCCTCTCAACCCCGGTGCTGTCAGGAGAAAAATATTCGTGTCGTAGCAGAAGCATCAAGACTCTTCGTCAAGACGGATTTTCTGGGGAGTTTTCCATCCCAATGCCTCTCAAAAGTTTACAAACTGTTAAGAGCAAAGAACTTTCCTGAAGTGGACCCCAAAACATTTAAAGCTGTAAGATTTTCTAACTGAACGTTAGGAGTGCTAGCTAGTGGGTTGGAGTAAGATATTCTTACCAAGCTCATTTTACAGATGATGGCACTGAACCCCCAAGCTCCAGGGGAGCTCCTATTGCTCAGCCATGCAGTAAGGTCTTCCATGGATTGCAGGATTCTGATTTGTTGGTGCTCACTTTGCCCCTTTGAGGTTTCTATTTCTTTCATTGCCCTTGATCTCAAGGGCTGTATAAAAGAGTCACTGCCTCCTGTGAAAGTTTGGTCATTTTCTTCTCTCCACTAGCTCCAGGTTGGCTACCCCCAGGTCTCAAGGAGCCAACTGTTATCATAGGACATGCTTTTTATTTGTCTCTTGTTCCAACTGGTGGGTGGCCAACAACCAGAAAATTAAAGTATAAATGTTTTTCTCCTTGAATTTCCAGCTCCTTCCCACTGAGGTCAGTTGGTGAAGCTCTGTTTTCAAAATGGAGGGAGGCAAAGGAGAGAAGGTGGCCTCAGGGTCAGGTAGTCTTCACTGGGCTGGGCTGGGGCGGGCTCATTCAAGATAGGTCTACTTGGAGGTTTTACCTTTCCTGGCTTCCCTCCATCTCAGAGGGGGTCAGGCTTCTGTAGTGAGAGAAGCTGTAACAGTGGCTCTGGTCCTGCATACTAATTAGCCCACTTTAATGACTTTCCATCCCTTCCTCCTGCCACAACAATCTCCTCTTCCGCAATCACCGGCGCTGGAAAGCTTGCTGCCATGGCAACCGGGCCTTCCAAGGCTGGGAGAACTCACCATAGAGATGTGGGGAGACAGGTTTCCAAAGAAGGACTCAAAAGGGGAGGGGGTAAAAAGGTTTTGGTAAGGATGTGGCCGGAGACAGGGAGCTCCCCTGGTAGAGTGCCCTGGGTTGTACTATACAAATGTGCACCCAAATAAACCCGCATAAATTAAACCAGGGAGAGAGGAGTCAGAGCCTCCATTAGTGAGACTTCATTTACATATGCTAATGTTCCTATCACCTCATAAATCAGGTGCTCAGAACAAGGCTAATGGGGGTGGGAACATGTTTGCAAAGGCCTTTCTTTGTTAATAAAATGCTCAGTAAACTATCCTAACGAGATTGAATGTGCTCTGATCTAAATGTGAACGGTGCCAATGGGGGCTTTTGTTATTTTCTTTGCTCCTCTGGAAGATCATATTCGGAACACAGTTATACCTCCTTTGGAAAGAGAAGAAATATATTTAAAAAAAACCTGTTAGTGTTCCTACCGAATTGATACAGAAGAGGGAGAATCCCTCCAGGTATGTTAGCTGGCCAATTTGTCCCAAGGAAGCAAGGTGCTGGAAGACTTGCTATTTCTATCAGGAAAGATGCCAAGCCAACAGCACTCAGAGCCTCTAGATCCTCTTAAAAAGGGGGAAAAAAAAAAAAAAAAAAAAAAAGCAACAGACAACAGTATTTGGTGATCCGCTCTAATTATGAGGTGTACCTTAGTATTGTCTGAGCTCTGTCTTTTCTGAAATACTTTAATTCATTTCCCTCTGCTCTTTAAAGCTCTCCTTCAGATTCCTTTTCTTCCTGTTTCTAAATCAAGGCAGTGCTTTTTACATCAGGAGCCCATGGCATCATTTCTAAAACACCCCAGTGTTAAGAGCAGGCGCACGTAATGTCAAAAGGGGTGTTTAGCTCTCAAAACCAAAGCAAACACAAACACAAATGTTCTCTTTAGGACCAATGTGGGAGGGACTTTCTAAAGGCTGACCACAAGCTGACTGTGTTGCTGACAGTCTCCTTCACTTAAAGGAACAGACAAATTCCTCCATGCCTTTGTCTGTGCCTGACAACTCACAGGAACAAGCCAGGGCTAGCAGCTTACTTAAGACCCAAGTCAGGAAACCCTGAGAGCTACAGAGTGCTTGGACTTGAAGAATGAAGCACTGGAAACCACATAAAAACGAGAAGCCATTGGTTTTCAGACAGAGCACACGGTACAGAGAAAGGTCTTATTGGGTTATATTAAATAAGGTACACAACAGTGTCACATTCACCTTTTTCCCTCTGATGTAATTTTTGACACAAAGACTTGGTGACATGCTTGACATCTGACAAACCTTTCATTCATTTCTTTTCAACCAATATTTATTGAGCAAACTCTGCTAGATGATCGGGATTCAAAAATGAATATTCCACCTGGCCTTCTTTTAGAGGCTACTGGAGAGAATAGCAATCGCTTACATTTGCAGTCTGTCTCTAGTTTGCAGAGCACTTTCTCATACATGTCTAAGTTAATCCTCAGGACCAGCCCAGGAGAATGTAGATAATGCCGGTACTGGCTGCATAAGGAGTGAGAAGCTGAAAACATTCAGACAAAAGTTGCCACCTATGTCGTGGGCACAGTCCTTGTTATTACTGAGTCATTTTGCACCTGGCTAATGTAGGTGCTAAAACTGTGTGTTCTCTGGGTACAAGGATATGAGCTGCCTGGCTACGAAAAACCTCTCAGGAGAGTAAATATGCTAGACTTTCAAGAAATATTTGAAAATGAGGAGACTTTATTCAGAAAGAAACTTGGCTTTCCTTTCAAATAAGACTGCAAAGAAGACATCTTCAAAGTGATGCCTTGATGAGGAGGAAAGGTTTACAGCCTGGCTCTGCTCTGTGGCCTGTGGAAAATGCGGCAACTGGGTCAGATTATTTCTAAGTTGCAAGTCAAAAATTCTGCATGATTTCTCAGACAGGTTTGAAATTGTATATGTTGTTCCTGTAAAAGGTTTGAGCTAAATTGCAGGTTTAGAAATTATGCAACTCATTATTACTTATGCAGGCATTAATTTAACTGCCAAGACTGGTCAAAATGTCAAGAGTTACGTAGCATTTTCAAGGTTGTATTATTTTGAGATATCTTTCACATGTTTTATGGAAATGATGTGGGATGGAAAGCATAGTGCCTGTAGCAAAACAGACATCCCATAAATATTTGCTGAACAAATACATGGAATATGTGAAAGACTAAATGAACAAAGAAGAGGTACTTTAGGGTACAAGGAACAGAAAATTGGAGAAAGGAACAAATTCACAATGCAAAGGGATATTGACCCGAGAAGCGTGGTGAAGTATCTAGTGCAAACACCAAAAGCCATATAAATAAGAAATAAAATTGCAGTCTGTGGGGAAGGGGTATGGCTGTAGAAGAAGTTTTAATTTTACTACTTAAGTCCTACCATTGTTTTCTTAAGGTTAGTTTGGTGATTTGCTCCTAAGTTGCTAAGGAACTTTGGCTGAGTACCTGTTTTCTCTGATCCTAGACATTTGCATTTGGAAGGTTTTTCCAGCCCTGAGATACAAGAATTGGGCAGATCCAAGTATCAGATGTAAATCCAGAATCCCAGTTTATACCAAAGATATTTGACATTTTATGTCAGTTGATGCTGTCAGATAAGCAACTTCCACAGGCATGTTGGCCTGTGGGCTGGCACAGGGACAGTGCCTCTACGACAAAAACTGCCCCAAGGCTTTGTCAACCCTGCCTGCTGTGTAAATATGCATAGGCACTAGCTGACTTCATGGGCTGCTGGGCTGCCTTGGGCCTCTCTCTCATGTTGGCTAAGGGGCTTTGCATCACCTGTTCTGAGGTGATCTACGTAAAATGATGATCCCCTCATGATAACCCAGGTTCCCCATTGGAGGAGCTCAGGCTCATTGAGGACTAAAGTGGACCCTTTGATTCTGCACATGGTGCAGAGTGTATCTCCCTAAACTCATCCTCACTGCATCAGGGCCCTTACACAGCTTCCTCTGATCCCCTACTGCAGTGGTTCTCAAACATGATGAGAGAATTGTTAATGTCTTTGGGAAGGTATGGGTGAGTGTGCGAGTGCACATGTGTATGTAAATGAGATTAAGTGTGCAGAAATTCCGAGGGTGACCTTGATTTATATGCTCCCACTCCCCACCGTTTAAGAACCCTGGTTGTACATGAAATCACCTTAATTCCTCAGACACTTAAGAACGTCACCCCTTCTAGACTTCTTTATCACCAAGGAAGCCATGTCGCTAGCCCTCCAGCCACTATGGCCTGACTATGGCTCACTCAGTTCCTCTGCTTGCTTGCTTTGGCTCTGTCTCCTGGGGAAATGTGCACATATCTTTTCTGGATCTTATCAACATCCCACCATCCTTCAATACATAACTCAAACTTCTTGATAACACTCTGAAAACCCCAGCTCCACAACGACATTTAGCATTTACCCTCACGCTCTCTCTGACAAAAATACTTAACAACTTATGGTGTTATCACTCTATGTATAACTTTATTTTTCCAACTAGATTAAAAACTCCTGGAGGGTGGGAACTGTATTTGATGCACATCTGTCTCCCTAGGGTAAAGGCTAAATAAGCATTTGTTGATTGATTAGTAATAAATACATCATGGTTGTGATTTTAAGGAAGCAATTGAAACATCTAAGCAGTCCAATAAGAAATTCACAACTTTGAAGCAAAGGCAAATATATAGCATTAATTATATGCAGAAAAAAATTATAAAGAAAAATACAATAAAAGTTCAGAAGTTCCACCACTACAATTTTTATCGTAAAAATAAATTAGAATTTCATATTTTCAGCATCATAAGTATAACTTAGTAGTGGTGATTAAGCACTCAGGAAAAACCTATTTAAAGAGAAAAGAGGGAGCAGTTAAATTCTCCTCATATGCAGAACAGTTTAGTTAATGCTTCTGCTCAGAAAGATTACTGAAACTGCCTAACTTAATGTCACTGATTTTTTCATTCTTAATGTTTCACTCCACTTTGAATCCTCAGAAATGAATCACTGAGCTTTGATTTTTTTAAAGGAGGTACTGGGGATTGAACCCAGGACCTTGTACATGCAAAGCAGGTGCTCAAGCGCTAAGCTACACCTGCTACCCTGAGCTTTGAATTTTATGAGGCTAGGAGCAGATATAAGAAAAGGAAAAGGAAGGGAGGGAGTTTAAGTGATGAAAGGAAGAAAATGTTTATTTTCTGCTTTTCTCAAGGATGAGTGTTCTCCTTTCTGTACTCAGTAAAGGATGCAACTCATATTTTCCTAACAAAAAAAAAAATAAAAAGCTGAACGGAAGTTCCAGTCAAACAAGATGGTGGAGTAAGATGCTCCAGGGTGCCATTGCCCCACAGAACTTTGAACAACCAGCAAAAGCTTGCAAAACTATCTTCAGCAAAACTCCTGAAAACACTTAAAGGGTTGCAGTAATTGAACAAGTGCCAAATCAAGAAAACAAATCTTTAAAAATGGTAAGAGAAGCTCATGGCACCCAAGCTGGAGCCTGCCCCACTCCCATTCCCACACAGTGTGGAGATACCATTCAGGGTCCCTGGCCCTGTCCTGGAGGGAGCAAAGTAACACTTATGTGCCTACTGGGATGCCTGTCTGTCAGAGCCAATCTATCTGGGCAGCTCTACTAATATCAGATAAAATAGACTTTAAGTAAAAAACTTTTACAGGGGACAAAGAAGGTCACTATATACTGATAAAGGTGTCAATTCCACTAGGAGACATAATACTTAAAAAGATATATGCACCCAACAGCAGAGCCCCAAAATATATGAAGCAAATGTTGACAGATTTGAAGGGAGACATAGATGGTTCTAAATTAATAGTATACCACAGTATGCCACATTCAATAATGGATAGAACATTTAGACAGAAGATCAATAAGGAAATAAAAGACATTGAACAATACTATAAACCATCTAGACCTAGCAGACATATAAAACACTTCACCCAGTATCAGCAGAATACACATTTTTCTCTAGTGCACATGGATCATTTTCTATGATAGAACATATGTTAGGTCACAAAACAAACCTCATTAAAAAAAACCCAACACTCCTTCTTAATAAAAACATCTAGAAAACTAGGGATAAAAGGAAACTTGCTCAACATGATAAAGGGCATACATGAAAAACCCACAATTAACATTATAGTCAATGGTGAAAGACTTTCTCTCCAAGATCAGGAAAAAAGACAAGGATGTCCCCTGTCACCACTGTTACTCAACAGTGGACTGAAAGTTCTGGCAACAATTAGGCAAGAAAAAGGAAAAAAAAAGGCTACCAAAATTGGAAAGGAAGAAGTAAACTTTCCTATTGCAGATGACATGATCCTGTATATAGAAAATCCTGAAAAATCCACAATGAAACTACTAGAGCTAATAAATGGATTTAGTGGCAGGGTACAAGTGAGGTGGTGCAAAATATGCATGCAAAATTCAATAGTGTTTCTATAACTAGTAATTAACGATCTGAAAGGGAACTTTAAAAAATTCCATTACAGTAGCAGCTTAAAATATTGCTAAAATATTGCTAAAAGAACTCAAAGACTAAAATAAATGGAAGGACATTCTGTGTTCATGGATTGGAAGCCTAAATATCATTAAGATGTCATTTCTACCCAAAGCTATTTACAGGTTCAACACAAACCCAATTGAAATTCCAGCAGCTTTTTTTGAAGAAATGGATAAGTCAGTCATCAAGGGATCTTGAATAGCCAAAAACATCTTGAAAAAGAACAAGTTGGAAGAGTCACATTTACCAATTTTAAAACTTATTCCAAAGCTACAGTAATCAAAACAGCATTGTAGAGGCACAAGGACATACAGACCAAAGGAATCAAATTGAAAGTTCAGACATAACCCTCACAGCTATGGCCAATTGATTTTTGACAAGGAGGCTCAGCCATCTCAACGGGGCTTCATGGGGGAAAAACTAGTCTATTCAACAAATTGTGCTAGGAAAACTGGATATCCATGTGCAAAACAATGAAGGTGGACCCCTACCTCACACTGTAAATAAAAATTAACTGAAAATGAATTAAATTTATAGTTTAAGAACCAAAACTATAAATTCCTAGAAAAAAACATAGTTCCCTATGTTTGCATCTTTAGGATCTTTTGTTAAGCAGTGGTTTCTTAGACTTACACTGAAAGCACAAGGGATAACAACAACAATGACAACAAAAACAAAAAATGGGACTTCATTACAATAAAAAACTTTTGTGTATCAAAGAACTTCATCATGAAAGTAAACAGACAACTTACTGAATGGGAGAAAATATTTGGAAAGTCCTACAATGAAACAAAACAAACAACCCAATCAAAAAAATGGGCAAAAACCTTGAATAGAGATTTCTCCAAAGAATCTATGCAGATGTCCAAAAAGTACATAGAGCTGTTCAACATCCTTAGCCATTAGGGAAATGCAAATCAAAACCACAATGAGATACAATTTCATGCTCACTAGAAATAGCTACTCTTTAAAAAATTGGAAAATAGTTTTGGAGAGGATGTAGAGAAATAGAAACACTCATTCATTGTTAATGGGAATGTAGAATGTTGCAGTCACACAGTTCATACAGTTTGGCGATTCCTCAGAAAGTTCTGTATAGAATTACCATATGACCTGGCAATCCCACTTCTAGGTACATACCCCAAAGAATTTAAAGTGGGGACTCGAACAGATATTTGCACACAGATGCTTACAGCAGCATTATTCTCAATTGCCAAAAGATGGAAGCAACCCAAGTGTCCATCAACAGATGAATGGATAAACAAAATATGATATATACAATGGAATATTATTTAGGCATAAAAAGGAAGAAATTCTGATAAATGCTGCAACATGAATGAACCTTGAAGACATCATGTTCAGTGAAATAAGCCAGGCACAAAGGGACAGATATTGTATGATTCCACTTATATGAAATAACTAGAACATGCAAATTCATAGAGACAGAAAAGTAGAGTACAGATTAGCAGGGGCCAGGGTGGGAGGAGAGAATGAGGAATTAATGCTTAATTAGTACAGAATTTCTTTTCAGGGTGATAGAAAAGTTTTGATAATGGATGGTAGCGCAACAATGTGAATGTAATTTATTCCACTAAGTAACATATTTGAATATGGTGAAAAGGCAAAATTTTAGGGTCTGTATATGTTACTACAACAAAATTTTTTTAAAAAACCAATAACATAGGACTGTACAATACAAACAGTGAAGCCAAATGTAAACTATGGACTATAATTAGTATAAATATAAATAATATTGTTTTATCGATTATAACAAAGATACCACACCAATGCAAAGTGTTAATAATAGGATAAATATTATGTGTGTGTGTGTGTGGGAAAGTGGGTAAATGGGAACTTTGTATTTTCTACATAATTTTTCTGTAAACCTACAATTTCTCTAATGAAAAAAAAAGTAGGAAAAAAAATGCTGAACTTCCTAATAATTTCCATTCACCCTGAACTTCAAATATAGGTCGATTTTAGTATGAAATACTCAGTTTTTCAAATCAGAAGATATCAAATATATGATCCTATTTATGGGAGAAAGTGTGATTTCCCCCCTCCCACCCATCAGAAACAGCCCCAACTAATTGGCTTCATACTTCTTGTGATATCACCTGTATTTCAAAGCACAATTAGATGATGACCTGTTCTAATCCAAAGGAACTTTTCCTTATTTTTGGATATATCTTAGAATGTCTTAAGTGGAATAGTTAGATTAAAAGCAATTTACTAAAAAAAATAAAAAATAAAAAAAAAATAAAAGCAATTTACTGGACTGAAACACAGTGAATGCAATGGGTGGGGGGCAATTATAGGCACATAGCCATTCTTTTTCTCTCTCTCCCTTTCTCCCTCTCCCCGTCTCCTTCTCTTGAATAATTTACCAAGTAGTTTCACTCGAGTTAAGGGAATTAAGTTTACCAAAAAATGAGCCACTTGAACAACGTTGAAACTTTTTGAGATCCTAATTGGAAAAAGTTTTGAGAGCAGCAAACACGATTTCAATGCCGACTGGGGAATTCCTGTAAATAAAGAATTACTATCCATTAGTCTGAATTGGGGAGAGCTTGAGAAGTTTATAATTTGGTTCGGTTTAGGGGCTGTTTGTCAAAGGATAGTCATCTTTGGCCTTCAAATAGCGACCCGGTAATTACTGTAATTTAACCTGCCCAAGCCTTGCAGACAACAGCCACCTTTTAAACTCTGGGGGGCTGTTCTACAAAGAACACAGAGCATTTCTGTGTCATTAAAACTCCAGCTGCCTGGATCTGCTCATCAGAAACTTATGGGGACCAATCCCTCTTCTTCTTTCTTGCCTCCTCCTACTTCCTCTCCCTTTTTCTTCCTCTTTCCTGCCATTTCTGGCTTTATACTTCATCTCTGAAACTGCAGCAGCAGAAAAACTGTGGAACAACTAATAGCATTGCTTCTTAATTAAAATGTGTGCTCTTTGCAGATGTGTCTTCTTTGTCTCAACCCAAAGCCTGGCCTAGATTAGGAATGTAGCAGTTTGATATTATTTGAGAATTAAAAAAAAAAAAGATATTGATTATGTTTGTAAACTGGTCTTTTCCTCTGGGTGTGATACCCTTGGATTGTATTAAATTCAAAGATTTTACATTTAATTGATTAAATCACAATTAGGATTTTGGTTCAACAATGTCATTACGGCGGCTCAGGGTTGAGTCCCCTTCCCCTTGGTGGGCTATATAAACAGACACACACACAGAAGAGACACGGAAATAGAGAGAGCTCCATAGACATGGCAGAGGAGAGAACTTTGATCCTGGAGCCCTGGAGAGAACTGAACCATTCACCTGAAAGTTTGCAGCTGAAGAGACCAGAGCCCTGGGCAGCTGAGAAGGCCCGGAAAGAAACGAGCCCTCCAGCCTACAGCTGAGATGGGAAGAAGCTGGGCCCATGGAGCTGTAAGAGGAAAGAGGAAGGCTGAACCCTCATAGATGTTGCCCGCCATCTTGCTTCAACATGTGGAAACAGACTTTGGTGAGGAACTAACCATGAGTTGGACTCTTTAGGGCCTTGTAACTGTAAGCTTCTACCTCAAATAAATACCCTTTATAAAAGTCAACAGATTTCTGGTACTTTACATCAGCACCCCTTTGGCTGACTAATTCAAAGAGCTTCTTAAAGATTGGCTGAATGGCTGGAAGTTCCTTTTGCTAATGCAGATGCTTGCAAGAATACTACTTCGAAGTGATTGTATCAGGAACCTTAAGTTCTTGATTCTTATTGCAAATTACGTTTAACCAATTCAAGGATAGTGGATTTCATTCTTCAGGAAGATACCACAATAACATTTATCCATATTTATACCAACAATGAACACAAATATGAATTAGCAGGTAGACTTCACTCTTAATAAGTCATCCATTGCACAGGTGAAAGGACAGGCTACCTTTTCCACAGGCACAGTGGAACAGGTAAGACCTTAGCCTGTGACGTGAATACTACTTAGGTTCAAATCCTGATTTTTGACATTTAGTGATGGTGCAAACCTAGGCAGAGTTTACTTTACAGTGGGTCCAGTGCTAGCACTGCACTCATTGGGTTGTTGGGTAGATTTCATGAGGTAGCACCTATAAAGATCTCAGAGGAGTATGCCCTAAGGAAGTTCGATAAACCTTAGTCACTTCAGTCAATTGATCAAAGCTTTTTCTAATAGGTATATGAATTTCACGTAGTTTCCATTACTGAAAAGGGACACTAAAATAACGTCAAGAAAACAAATAACAAAAAATAAAATAAAGACAAGAGATTGGTTCACATCTGCAAGCTATTTTCCGTGTGTCTGAATTGTCTAAATAAAAATAAGATATTAATAAAGGACTTGGCTGTTTCTGCAAACACTCTTGCGAGACTGCCAAGTACTTTTTATTGCATTTCCTAAGAAGACACAGTCTTGTAGGTAGCTTAGTCAAAAGCAGTTCTGTGACAGGAGGGCAAAGTCATGCTCAGGGGCTATAACAATAAAGAATAAAGACTACTGTATTGTTTTGCTGTTTAATATATGAATAGTGTTTAAAGCTTTTGTATTGCACGTTCTTTCACTTAATCTCCACAACAACCTGCTAAAGATATTCCAGCAATGGGGACGGACGTGGCTCAAATGGTTGGGTGTCTGTCTTCCATGTGAAGGGACCTGGGTCCGATCCCTGGGACGTCCTGGTGAAGTAAGGAAGGCACAGGGGCCGGCCGGCCTGTGCGCGGATGTGCTGTCAGGCCCTGCCGAGCCACGTGGCGGGATGATGTCGTGAAGGGAGGGTGGCGCAAGGGAGAGCCAGGACTAGGCTCTCCGAAGGGCCGGGAACTGGGGTAGTGTGGGTACTGGGACGCCTCTCCCCCACATCGGGGGTTCCAAGGGTCAAGTCCCGGTGAAGACAGGAGAGGGATGAGAGAAGAGGGCGGGGCGGGGGGGGCGGGTAAAAATGGATTTTTAAAAAAGTAAATAAATGAATCTTAAAAAAAAAAAAAAAAAGATACTCTAGCAAGATAAGAAAAAGTGGAACACAGGAGAGGCTAAGTGGCTTTTCTTCAGCAACCCCAGTTAGTGGCAAAGATAAGACTGGAACCCAGATATCTTAGCTCCCAACACCAATTCTTTCTCATTTACATATTGTTCTTCATGAATTTTTAAAAATCTGAGTACACACTGTAAACATTTTTTATGGTGGTTCCCAAAGTGAAGTCCCCAGAGTAGCAGCCTGGGCCTCACCTAGGAGTTTGTTAGAAATGCAAAATCTTGGACCTCACCCCAGGCCTACTGAATCAGAAAATCTGAGCTGCCGCCCAGAGCTCTCAAGTCACAAACCTTCCAGGTGACTCTGATGCATGCCTTAGAACACAGAGATGAATGGAAACTAGGGTTTATATACCAAGTCCATGAATTAGCTCATTTAATCCTTACAACAACTTGAATTTAGGTAGTACTGTCTCTGCAATTTTAGAAATGAGGAAACCAAGGCTCAGAAAGAATAACCACTTGCAGAATTTTTCTTTTTGGAGAAATTAAACTGATTTAAAATTTTTTATGATGATGAATGCACAATATTGTAATTACACTAAAACCCATTGATTATACACTTTGGATAGATTGCATGGTGTGTGAATATATCTCAATAAAACTGCTTTGTTTTATTGATAAATAAATAAATAAATAAAATGCAAGAATAGCCAGAAATACCAGCTATGTACAGCAGGGGAAGCATAAAGAGACTGAGAGGTGATGAATTTTTTGTGTTTGTCTGTTTTTGTTTTTTATTATTTATTGAAATAATGAAAATGCCCTGATAATGATTGAAGTGATGAATACACACCTATGTGATTATACCAAATACCATTGAGTGTACACTTTGGATGGATTGTATGCTTTATTAATATGTATCAATAAAATTGATTTGTTTAAAAATATTTAAAAAATGGAATAACCACTTGTTCTAAGATCATGTGGACAGTAAGAGAAAACTGAAACTCAACCCTATATCTGCCCGACTCCAAAGACCAAAAACTGAATGAACCCCAGTTTCACTGCTGCCCAACAAGTACAATTGTTAGAAAGTTCTTTTCTATAATTTGTGGTTGGCCTCTTCATAATTTCTACCCAAACAAGCCTACTCCTTTTCTTCACAAGAGATCCCATTTAAAATGATAGCTATCATAGCCCTCCACTCCATCATCTAATGTTGGGGAAGTTAAAATACCCAGTCTTTTGCACTTGACAGTGGAAGTCTACACCTTTATAGGGGATGGATTATGCAAATACCCCATTCCAGTGGGATCCAGGCTCCTTTAGTAAAGGTCCCTTTAACACCACTCCAAATCTGGAATGGAAGAATACTTTTGATCATGGAGCTCTTCAAAAGGTTGGTATTTATTTTCTAAGCAGTCCTAGGGAATTAGACATATAATTGACCTCTATCTCCGTAACTAGAATGAGCTCAAGGGTTCAAAGACAGCTGATGCTAGCCAGTAAAAAAAAGGAGTTAAAATAATTGAGAAAGGCTGAATTAGCAGAGCAAACCCTGATGGAAGTCTTGACAGCTGTCCTTTAAGATGCTTTCCAAAGAACAAGTGGTGCTCTGTGGTTTGGTCCTGAAATCTGTTGCTCTTGTTCACAGGCCTGGCCTGTTTTAAGTGGTTGCATATTTCACCTTATGCTACTCTCCCCGCCCCCAATCTTACCTTGGGGCCATTAAGTTCTCAGGGAGCCCTGGGAACAGAACTGATTACAAACTTAAAGGACAGCAATTTGGTATAAGATGTTTTAAAAGGCAAGAAGGTAGTAATTTTTAAGACTAGAATCGGGAATTGGCCTTTTTTCCTTAGCTCTTGCATCTGCAAAATGACCTCACTATCAAGACATAATTCAGAAGGGTCAGAATATTAAGCATGCTTTCCCACTTCCTTACCCTTGCTTCACCCTACAAAAGTGGGGTGGAGAGGGGAAAGAGGAGGAGAATGAGACAAAAGAAAGAAAGAATCCACCATTGCTCTGAGAAAGGAAACCTATATAATCTGGTCGACCACAGTGTTGTCCTCTTTTATAAATAATCACACGTCATTATATCTTGTCCACATATTTTTGTGCAATGGCGAAGAACTTAAGATTCATCATTGTCTTAAAGAGCATGAAATTTAAGGTGGGATCTCTGAAACTATATTTGAGTCAAAACATATAAATTACCACCTTTAAACCAACTGGTCATTTGAGTATCAAGTAGGTGACTGACATGCTGAAGAAGTATTAGTGACCCTATTCTTTTATATCCTGTAGCATGTGCCCAAAAGCACATGTACCTTGCTTGGTAGGTTAGAGGTAAAAGGGAGACTAAATAAACTTAAGTAAAGAGGTTAGAACAAAGAAGGTCTAACCTAAGTGAAGAAGTTAACCCAAAGAGAGTAAAGTGATTGATGATGCAGTTAGCAGACAGTAGAGAGAGGCACTTTTCTACGATGAAGATTGAGATTGGATGCCTCATTTTGCCCTAGGAGGACACTTGGAATCTAGGAGAGATCTCTGGACCAGGACTGCAGAGATCCTGGTGTTACCACAAACACCTGAATGACATAGGTGAGCTAAAGGTTCTGTTCCTTCATCAAAATCATTGATAATTTAGAGTTGGAGGTCCTTCTGAGAAAGAAACCTGCCCAGTTGTGCATTGCTAGTCCTCTGTAGGAAGAGCCACCCAGGTACCCAGCATGCATTCTCTTGGGTGTGGCTGTGGCCCTGTGCCAGGATGGGTTTCCTGAATGCAATCCTGGCTAAGAGCCACCAAACACTACTCTAGTTCCTAAATCTAGGGAGACATCCAATACCAAAACATTATTCCATGGAGATGCTCTGTTTGTAGTTCAACCCAATGAAAAGGCAAATGATATTACATGTAAGCACTAAGAAACCCAGAATATTCTTAAATAGTTGACATTTTAGTTAATCAGAATGTGTACACAATACAATTCTAGATAAAAACTCAGAAATTAAAGTGCTTGGTTGGTTATTCTGCATGATGCCAATCAATCAGATAGATTGATGTCTCCCGGTTTACTGAATTAACTAATTTCTTGGCTAAGCCAATTTAATTATTTTGGCTTCATAGACTTCCCTTCAGACTAATCAATAAAAACCCAGAAACTATCATTTTAAAGGTTAAACTGCTGAGTGATTAAAAACATAGGCATTTCGACACTATTGCTCTCTCCAAAATTCCTTCCATTTTATCCCATGGATATAATGGCTGATGTAAAATGCTATTTTTTTTTTTTTTTAATTCTTCTACATTGGAAAAGGACATTGGGGTGCTATGCTTTCTCACTTGATTTTAAAAGATAGTGAAAAAAATCAGCAGATGAGGTTTGGCAAGTTTGATTAATTAATCAGCAATTAATGTAAAACTAAAGCTATGGTTTAAATAAACTATATTTTGTTTCCAAAATAAAATGGAAAACAATGGATTAGGAAAATATCTGCTTAAAATATGAGAGTAATTATGTTTATATGTATATATGTATATGCATATATATGTGTACATATATTTGTATGTGTATACATTTCAAGGGTCTATTCACTTAACGAGAAAAAAAATCAGGGCTTCAAAATTTAAATATTCAAAGCACACAGAAAAATTATATAAGAGAAAACAACAATGGGTTACAAACTTTGGGAAAATGGTTGATTTTGTCATTTGGCCTTTCTAGCCGCTTTAGGCAGAACTGTTCTGCAAATAAAGGCATCACCTGAACTCAGACTTCTTGTTATCTTGCATAGTTTGAACCATTAAAACTTGCTTTCGTCTTCTCATGTTCTTCATTTAATTCTATTCTGAGGCTCATGCTCAGCATCCCAAGCTGCCCAAACTCAACCTGGCAGTCCCCACTTCAGATGCCCATATTCCATCTCTGCCCTTTTGGCTGGAGTGATGTGTGGGAGACCTTGTCTGTTGACTCCCTGTTTTGGTTCCAAAGGAACTAATCAACGGTGAAAGGGACAGAGTCATACATAAATAACTGGAGGAATCCAGAGCCAAACCCAGGGTACAAGGTTTTATTGAGGAACTTGCAAAAATTTTAATGTAATCACCAATCTTTTCAGGGTTAGATGAAACCAAAACACCTAGGGGATTGGTGTTAGCAATGTTCATAAGTAAAGTGTATCTTGTACAACTGTTTCTCAAAAGTAGGATAACAATACAGATCAAGAGTCGTAATAGTGTTCATATCCTTTGAACAAGTAAATACACTCCTGGGAACTTATCCTAAGTAATAAAAAAAAAAAAAGAAAGAAAGAAAGCCCTACATACAGTCATACTCTATGCATGTTATTTGAAATAGTAAGAAAATGAAAAATTTAAGTCCAACATTAAGGTTAGTTATGGTAACTCAATTAGATGGAATATTAGTCATCAAAAATGATCGTTCCTTTTAACAACAAGCAAAAGATGTTGACAATAAAAAGCCAGGTACAAAAACTGAACGAAAATTGTAAGTTAAGATGATTACAACCTTATAATGTATGTGTGTATAGAAGACATATACATATAAATATATATACACATCCATATGCATATATATGTATCTATATTTATATATATATAATACACAAAAACTACATGATAGAATAGTGTGTACATATACACAAATATGCAATCAGTGTGGGTTTAAGGATGATTGGGCTTTTGTCTTAAAATTTCAAAAACATTTTTATAACATTGCTTTCACAATGAAAACATTTAAAATGGACAGAAGCCAAAGAAACACCACTGATTGATAACAGACTTCTCCAGCCATGTGTACGGTTCTTTTGGAACAAATGGCCTTAACACCAGCATCAAACAAAGCAGGTTGGCCAGCATGTGTCCTTCCAGCTCATTCCCTGGACAAGTCACTTGAACACACTTTATTTTAGTTGGCTCTACTAAGGAGTAAGGAGAACATCAGGCCTCGCATGCATGTGTAAGTTAAGATCTTGCAGGAAGTTTCCCAAGGAGCTATTCTGATACTCTTAAACCTCAAGCACTGCAGTCTTTCTGACTCTTTGCTCTAAACTGTTACTTGGGTTTAGCTCTCTTGCCCTCTGGCTTCCCACAGGTTCAGAGTCAGGTTGTTGGGTATCCAGCCCCCTGGGTCCCTTCCTGTGGAACTGTCATAGGCTGGTGACATCCCTTTAGCAGGGGTCACAGCTCCTGCCAGGTGTTCCTTCTCCTGCTAGCTCCCCTTCCTGAGTTCAGGAGCCCCCTCCCTCCCCCTGTCCCTTCTTAACAAGGGGTGATAGCGCCCTACTCTATCCCTTGTAAGTATTTTCCCTAACACCTACCTACACCTTTGTAAATAGGCCTTTTATTAAATTCTGTTTCTATCACTCAATTTCAATATGCTGTGTACTTCCTGCCAAGACCCAGGATCTAACAAAACATGGGAATTGCTAAGAAGATTCTCTAAAAGAAATATGATAATTCAAAAAAAATCTGGTTTCATTGATAGATTTAGACCTAAAACCTCTTATTACCTACTGACTGGGCGTAGTGCCACATCCTCAGGGTCACCCAAGACATCACAAGTGGGATTAGCACATGTCAGCAAATAACAAATAACGTCAATGCAGTCGGTAAGAAATGAAAACCCCAATTGGTCTGCCTAGAGCAAAACCTATTAATATTACATTTTCTTCCCGAACTCTGTGATCCAGACCTTCCTTAATCTCTGATTCCATACAAATTTTTGCCATCTCTTTTTCTCCATCTTGGTTCCATTTGCTGAAAAGTCTCCATTGTTCTAGGGGTCAGGAAAAGGGGAGCAGGGGGGGTGCTTGTTTAGAAGTGATTGCCTAGCAACCCATCTTCCTTATTCCAAGGACAGAGGCTATTTGCATTTTGGGTAAGAAGAAAAAAGAGCTCCACTACTTTGTAGGAGCCCTCTGTGAGAATGTCTTGCTGACCACTGCTCAAAGAAATCTTCCTTCCTCTGAGAATTCCCTCTAGGTGGTCTTGCTGTGCCTGCAGCCCAGCTGCTTCTGTGTGCTCCTGAGGGAGGTTGAGGCCTTTCCAAGGTGCCCACCAGAGCTGCTGAGGCCTCCATTGTCCCCTGGCACTGCCAAGCAGCGTCCCCGGGGCAGCACCAGGACAGAGCTCAGAACATCCTGATCTTATTCAAGTGGGCATTTCTTTCCCACACTGTTCTTTCCTTTTGCAGCTTTCTTTCCTGGAAACATGCCACACCCAGGGCATATCGAGCCTTTTGCTCTTAACCCTGAAACTGCTGGGGTGTCCCCTGATCTCGCTTAGGGAAAGCTGAAGCCCGCAGGGACCCAGAAAGAGGCAAGAAGCAAGCCTCCGTCTGAAGTTCTTAGGTCACCTCCTAGGTACTGGCTGCTAACATGATTGCACATTCTTGTCCCATAAAGCAGGAGGTGGGAATCAAAGGAAGAGAGACCGTGGAGAAACTGAACTGGGCTGGTGAATGGAAAAGTCAATGGGGTAGGAATCTTCCAAACTAGAGACTACTGACACAAAACACCTCATTCTCCATCCACCTCAGTGTCCACGCTGAAAGAATAAAGGATGGTTCTCTTGCAAGTGAGAAGTGGTAAGTGATATGATTGCAGTCCTTCCTAGTTTAGGTCTCAAAGAAGTAAAGAAAGTTCTTGGGTGAACTGGCTCCAATTTAGGCAAGGCCTTTAATCTGCTGCTGCTCTAAACTACCATCTCTACAGCTGAGATCTTTCCAATTTGCAATGATAAAGGTTGGCGAAGTTTAACTTGCTTTCAACACCATCAAGTACTACAAGGTATGTATACATGGGTGTGTTGTTTAGTAAAGATCATCTCATGATTGCATTGACATTGGTTCATTCACCTCCTTATCCTGCTGGGAGAGTTTCATGAGTAGAAGCCCTGGTTACATCCAGGTAACATTGATCTACAACATGATAGCACGATCTCAGTCATTAAGGAGATGTTTCCGGGTTTTATATACCTTTGTCATTTTATGTGTTTCCATGCACACATATAGCTAGGACAACAAACAACAAACAACAACAACAACAAACACAGAAGTCTTCATGTGGCTAATAAAGAAGTACACTTCTTTGACTAAAACAGAGATATTCCTCTGAGAGAAAAAAGTAAAAGAAGATAATACCACCTAATCCTCTTATTTGTAAGGCCAGGAAATAAAATGCATGGGGAAAAAAATTCTGACCCATTCAGGAGGGTTGGGGAAAAAGCACGGGACAAAGAAATATGACTACTAGAAATGACCACTAAGCAAAACTTTGCAGAGGAAAATAACTATAGCTTTGTTTTCTTTTCTTTTCTTTTTCCCCCAGCTTTGTAAATTCTCTAAGAATGGCTCTGAAGTCTCCTCTATGCAGAAAATATTTTGATTTAACGCAGTGGAACTGAGAACTGAGCTTAGAAGTTTAGAGCTGAAAGGACTTTAGATGTCATCTGATCCAAACTTTATCCCCATTTCACAGCTGAGGAGACTGAGGCCCAGCCAGGGAGGTTTGAGTTCACCAGGATGATATGCAGATTGGCTGTGTGGTATTTAATGCACAGATGTAATCATTTATCACATTCTGGCTTCATATAACCACAGGTGGCTGGCTTTAGCAATAATGGGAGAATTCTGTTTGTTGGCAGGTCAACTTTGTTTCTCACTTGAAAGGGTTTTGAGACATATACTTTGGGAATGAGGAACATGGATTATAAAGCAAAAGGCTGAAATAGGTGGCCATATTCCTATTCATTACCCATTTATTTCAGCAGGAGTATTTGAAGGCACATGGGGTGCATCCAGTATTGAACGAGCAACTTGGGAAGACTGTTATGGCCAAATGTGTCCGTGGGTGAATGTTCTCTTCCCTACAAAGTTGGTGAGTTTTGCTGAGAGCCTAAAGAATGGTGAAGCAGTCAGCTGGTAAAAAGTTGAATCAAACATTCTCTGGGTTTCCCTGATCTGCTTACCATTTCCCCTTTTCTCTCTTAACTACTGCCACTTCATTATTCAGAGTCAATTGTGCTTCAAAGCCATGAACATTTGGGCATTTTCTTCTCGGTTACATTGAGAAACTGTTGGGCATAGTCCTGGAGCTATTTAAATAATTATGCCATGAATATAATGAGATACTGAGCTGCAGACTTTTTAGAGTAGTCCATGCACATATAATCCATGCCTTTGAAAGCTCAGATGAGGTTTGGCAAGTTTGAAAGAAGCAAGGAGAGCAAAGAATGAGAGTTCATTTGGAGAGCGTAGGGTGAGTTGGAACCCTAGTTAATTTTGGAAGAAGAGTGTTTCATCAATTTCTCTCTGTGTATACAAGACCTTTTTGTTCAGGCTAAAGTAAATTTATAGAAATTGGAATATGATAGCTGATTTTTTCAGAATAAAAATGACGGAATCTTTGAGCCACAAGGGTCCTACAAGGTTTAGAAGTTATCTAAAGCATGAGCAATCTTAAAACAGAATTCCCCCAAGCTGAAGCAAATCAAAATGCATTGTGTCAGTATGACGTTATTTCAAAAACTTTAAATTGGCATCATTTATGTATTATAAAGCCAAACCCTGGAAACACATCAACATGTTATTGTCCAATGCATTAAAATTGTATATACAACCCTGCTGAGCATGTTGGTGGTTTCCATTAGTTTTTATTTATAATATACTTAATATCAATAATTATCTTAATGGTTATAAGACACAATAAAACAGATGAAATTTAAACCAACTGTTTACAGAGCCAATCACTGAAGCCCCTCCACTAAAACCCTGGATTCCACAGAACACAGTTTGTAAAACACTTAGCCCTTTCTAGAGCATAGTGGAAGTGGGGAAGCCTATGCGGGGACACTTCCCTGCAGTGATAGGGAATTCATCCCTTGGCAAGGGAGCTCTTGTCACTGTCACTGCCAGATGGCTCTCATCTTAGACAGGTCTTCTTCACATTGTGCCAAATCTACTCCATGAAACTTCCACCCAAGAAGCCCAGTCCTGGCTTCTGGAGCCCTGTCTTTCACTGTGTGGTAGAAGACAGCTAATGCATTCACATCTAGGTCTTCTTTTCTCTTGCCTAAATGCAAATCCCTCAACTATCCCTCCTAGGCCACTTTCCAGACTGTTCAATCACCCTCCTCCCTCTGCACAAAGTCTTGCTTATTAGAGACACTTGTGAACTATAGATGTCTTAAAAACTCAACATGTACCCAAATGAATCTTTGATCTCACTCCAGCTGACCCTAAAACCTGGTCAGTGAGTGACACCACCATCTGTCCAGTCATGCACATCTCAACCCTATTTTTCATCCTTGACATCTTCTGCTTTGCCCTTTCTGTACCCAATCTACCTCCAAGTCCTGTGATTTTATCTCCCTACGTATTTTATAAGTCTATTCACTTGGCTATGTCGCTCCACTAGGGTCACTCTTGTCCACCAGACCATTATATCTCTCCTGAACTTGTGAAAAAAACCCTAACCCATCTGCTCATATCCACTCTGGTTCCCTTCAATCTATTGTCTTTCCAGCAGCCAGAACCATATTTGCAAAATCCCACATTTGGTTAAACATCTTAGCAGCATCCCATTACTTTTATGATAATGAAAAATCCTTAACACCGTCAACAAGGTCCTGTGTGACCTACTCCTCTCTGCTTCTCCAGCTGGACTTTGCACCTGATTCTCTGAGCCCAGCCACACTGACCATCTCTCATTTCCTTCCCCAAGCTCTGCTTCTCCTGCCACAGGGCCCTATGCCCATAGTTTCCTCTGTCTGAAGTGCACTTTCCTCTTGCTTTGACCCAAGTAACCCAACCTGCAGGTCTCAGTTCAAAAATTCTTCCTTCAGGGAAGTCTTCCCCAAGCCATTACAGAAAGTCAGGTTCTCATAGCCCTAGGGACTTCTGCTTTTTGACACTTATCTTAGTTCTTATTTTATGTTATAATTGCAGGATTATTTGAGTAATGCCTAGTTCTCCAAATGAACTGTTAGTGCATGAAGCTAAGATGTGTCTATTTTTGCTCACTTTTTGTCCCTAGTACCTAACACATCAGGTGCTTAAAAGTATTGGTCGAATCTCAGCCGCCTCTCAATTAGAGGCGGAGTGGACATCACCATCCCAGAATCCTCAGGATTGAGGAATGAACGATGAACTAGAATAGACTAACTGGTTTTCCACTATAGACTTATTGTGATTCTAGCAATGGAAGAACTTTTATCATTGATGTGGAGGCAGTAGCCACTGGAGGTTCTGAGAGGAAGGAGAAGGAAAGATAGGAGTAATTTGGGAGCATTTTCGGGAGTTGGGAATTGTCCTGAATGACATTGCATTGACAGATATAGGCCATTATATATCTTGTTATAACTTAAAAAAATATGCGAGAGAGTGTGTAAACTACAATGTAAACTATAATCCACGCTTAGTGGCAATGCTCGAAAATGTGTTCATCAATTGTAACAAATGTACCACACTGATGAAGGATGTTCTTAATGTGGGAAAGTGTGGGAGGCGTAGGGAGCGGGGCATATAGTAATCCCCTATATTTTTTATATAACATTTATGTAATCTAAGTATGTTTAAAAAATAATAAAAAAGCATATAAAAATATATTGGTTGAGTGAATATGATTCTGATTTTGATTCTTTCTGTTTCAACAAGGAGACTGATATTAAATCCAGAAGAGTCGCAACAAATATGGCTAAGAGAAATTTGAAACCCAAGAGAGGTGAGATAAGTGGAGAGCTGAGAGTTGTTTTACAAAAATGCATGTCTCTAGAAGTAGAAAAACAACACCCCGTTGACCAGCCTTGGCATTGTAAGGGTGGCATTACTGAGTACAGCAGGAACCAGGTAAAAGGAAAAAGAGAAGTCTGACAATGGACAAAGGCTGAAATAATTTTCAAAAGAGTGAAGAAGTGGGATTCCTGAAACAATTAACTAAACTTGACCTGGATCCCATACTAGATTTTAACACAAACTATTTGAAGATGAGTAGAGAGCACTTTAAAAAGGAAGCAGAAACAAGTATGGGTTCATTAGGATTAAGTCATAGTAAATGGTCACCCAGTTCATTTTAGGTGAACTTGCTGGATGGGAGATATGGGATTACCAGGGGCATGAAGGATACTGATTTCAGGATGCTCTTGGCAGAGTCCCTCGTGATATCCTTGAGAGATGGAGAAATGCAGGATGCGCTCACAGCTAATCACACGGCAGAATGTGCAAACCTGGCTTAGCACTGCCCAGGGCTGATTCACTCTAATGCTATTTATTTCTGAGATATTCTCTTTAAATTCTGCATTTATAATTACCATAATAACAGCTGACACATAAATGCCTACTATGAAGTGGGCACTGTTTTAAGTGAAGTTACTCCTTGTAAGTATTTCTTTGAGATCAGTATTACGATGATTGCCATTTAATGGGTAAAGAAATCTAGTCTTGATCAAGGTCATACAGTTAGTAAGAGGTAGAACTGGAATTTGAACCCGAGAAGTCTGGCTCTAGAGTCTATGGTCTTCTTCACTGCTACCTAACTCCTATTCCACCTCCATGCTTCAGACACTCTAGAATGCTCTCAGCTAGGTAGACTTTACTGTACCTAATTATTGAGCATCTGTGCACTATTCTGCAATACTCTGAAACAGGGATTCTTTGCCTGTAACCCCCAGAACCTCAAGGGATCCATGGATAGAATTTGGGGCGTTCCATAAACTTGAATTGCATCTTTGTTTTCTCTAAACTCTAAGGAAAATTTAGCATTTCCTTCAATTATTAATATAGACAACAGACCAGAGAAGTATCAGCAGAATCTGTCATGTTGTCACCAAGAGAAATCAGATATATTCAAATCACAATATATTTTTTGCATATATCTCAAAGTGTCATCTATGTTCATCACTTTGAAATTATGGAGTAATCAACCTGCCGCCAGATTTCATTATTTGCTTTTTAATAAAAACACATTCATCATCCTATCACACTTTTAAGGTTTTATGGCTGTATTGCAATGTAATCACATTCCTTTGTAACCCTGTGTATTTGACTTTATGCATTTAAAAACTGTAGTTTGAGGAGTCCATAGGCTTCACCAGACTGCCATAAGGTAGAGCCCTGTCTTTTGCTACCTGAGTTGAGCTTCTTCGACTGTGTGTGGGGGTTACTCCACAATGCCTTCTCTTTATGACAGGTATGTTGTGTTCAGGCAAATAGTTACGACTTATAACGGCTGACAAAAGGTAAGCAAGTGAAAGTTCTAGACCCACCACAAAGAGACAAGGGAAGCATGTAACACAGAATATTAAAATGTGCTTCTTGAAGTGGTGGTTAAAGTTGCCTTCAAGGACATAGTGGAAGAAACACAGGGTACAGAGCAGCAGGCAGTCAGGGACTGATATTCCCCAAACCTCATAAACATCACTATAGCCTGGGCAGGGTGAAGAGTGGATGCAAAACACTGGTGGCAGTTATATCCTAAATCCGGAGACATGAAGAAAGGCATATTCCATAAATATCCGTGTTAGTGCACTCATCCCCAGATTCAGGGATGTTTTCCTTAGAGAGGGTTCCTGCCAACATGGAAGGTTGAATCCAGGATATGCCACAGGATTTGGCCTTGGTCTTCTTCAGCACTGGCAACAGTAAAAATAATAATAACTTATACACACAGACTTTACACTTGCATGGTGTGTTCATGACTGAACTAAGTAGCAAACAGACATATTAGTCAAATGTGGAAATGACCCAAAGCTGGAATATTAGCAGGTTGGGCAAAACAAACAAAAAAACAAACAAAATGAACAATAACAAAAGAAACCCCAACTTCCTCTTTAAAGCAAGAGGTGGCAGATTGGGATATGTCTGCAATCCCTTTCCAATCTAAAAGGCTACAGTTTTGAAATTTAAGTTACTCCCTCCCCCTTCCCCCCAACCCACAAAGCTCTAGGGTGTTGTCCTGTACCATGTGGCACCACGCTCAGGAGATCTGTTATGACTAGTTAGGGCAGAGCTCTGGGAATACACCAGGTAACTCTTTCATCTCCCGAGGAAAAGATCTGAAGAACTGGGGTTGTGCTGAGGGCATTGAGAAGGCTTCAATGTGGAAAGAGCAAGATCTTTTCCTTGGAGAAGAAGAATTCTGATGTCAGCTCTGGCTCACCTATAACTGGCTTCACATCTCTGAATAATACCTTCCTCATCTGTATTATTAGAAGATGGTTTAGAGGGTTACACATAAAACTGAGATTAAAAAAAAAAAAAAAGATCAATACATTTTAGTCTCCCTAACATTTACCCAATCTCAACCCTCTAAGATATTGACCAGAGGCTTTTAGGGTCATAATGGTTTTCTACAATGTAGTCTGGTGAATTTCCCAAAAGAAATTCACTGTTTACCCCAGAAAGGTGGGAAGAATTCAAGCATGGGGGTAGCTGCAAGAAAACATATTGATATCTTACTTTACTCACCCTACAATTTCACCTCTATGCCTTTAAAATCGGGCATCAGTCTACCCATGCCCTTGCAAGACCCAGGAAGATGTCTGTGCTGTACGCAAAGGTGAGGCATGAGCTGCCAAACCTTTTCAGCCTCTGCTGCTGTATCCCCATCATCAGTGACAAGTGAATGAACCAAATTATCTCCAGGGCTGAGGGCGTGGGCCCTGGAGCTGCGCTCCGCCGTCAAAGGAGCCTTACGTCATGTCCTCCGCCCCCTTATGAAGTGCCGATGCTGGTGTAAAGCTGTGAGGGAGGAAGCCAGCCTGGAAATTCCATGTAGGGAAGAAACTGTTCCATTTCAGTGCTAGGATTCTAAAATAGCTGCTAATAAAAAGCCCTTCATACTGTGACTCTTCGATACAGACACCCACAAGGATACCTTGACAAGCTGTTTGACTCCTCACAAGCCTTTTCTTGCATTTCCTGCGTGGGGGCCCCCATCAGTCACCCCCGCAGATATACAAGCCTCCAGTGGCAGATCCAGGAGGGATCTGCCTAGACCGCCGGCCTAGGCAGGGGGAGCCCTTGCTCCTGGGGAGAAGCATTGCTGCTGCCATGTTGGCCCATCCAGGGGCTTTGTACCTGCTGCTTATTCCATCTCTCTCTATCTGCATGATTCCTTTGATACTACTTACCTAGAGAAAAAGCTAAGCTCATCTCCCAGAATGATTTGAGAGGGGAGAGCTTCAAATGACATTTCATCTACAGATTCCTCCTAAGGAATACATCTTGGGCTCTTTCAGAAATGCAGCGTTTCATCCAAATCTAGGCTATGATGGTAAGGAGACTAAGATGCGATGGCACGATAGTGATGGAAAATTCAAAGGGTCTTTCTCATTGGCTATCTCCATCAAGATAATAAAGGGCCATATGAGAGACTTTTTAATGGCACCTATCTGAGTTTTATAGCATTACCATTTGATTTTTAGCATAGATGAGACCATGTTATGCCCTTCAGCTACTTTCTATAAATGTTCCTGAGCAGGACCAATATAATGGTTCCTGAACTTGGTTGCACATAAGACTCATCTTAGGAGCTTGTTAAAAATAAAAATTCTCAAATCTCATCCCCCCAGAAATGCTGAATCAGTACATCTAAGCTGAAGACTAAGAATCAAGATTTTGAAAGAATCACTTTGAGTGATATAGTTGCACAGACAAGCTGGGAAGCCTGTGCAGTGGGACATTTTGTAGCACCAGGGAAGATAATGCTGCTATGTTTCCAGCAGCGTGAAAAGAATTTGAGGAGTTTTCTTCACGTCAGATATCACAAGCAACTTTATGTTTGATAATTCCTTAGTGGAGGCCCCTGTAGGATGAGTTTTCCCCCATGAGTAGAATTTCTTAGGCTGTGTCTCTACACTAAGCTGTCATGACCACAAATGGGTTGATCACCAAGGGGAGCTGGGATATCTCCAGACATTCTGGCATTTTTTAATGCTTTCATACATATTCGATATTAAGTTAGGTTGTTGCAACAATCTCTTGGAGTTTTACAGTTTTTCATATGTAGGCATGTTGACCAAGCAGAAATCTGAAGTAACTACCTCATAACACAATTTTAAGGGAGAGTTTTATGGAGAGCTGAGATGTGAAGTCAGGTCATGCAGGACTTAGGAGTGACTTTCATCCAAAAGACCCACTAGTTTGGATGACATCTTTACATTCAAAGACCTCCAAGAATATTACAAAATCTTCCTTAAAGGCAAATCAGGCAATTGTCATAATCAGTAAGAATCTAGAAAGTGCTTGGCACTGTGGGAGGCATTATGGAGTTCAAAAGTAGAACATACACATTCTGCCCATGAAGCACTTGTGATCAGGTCATCTAGTCTTGTTTATAATTTCAGTTATACGCACTCATTAAGGACACCCCCACCTGCTATTCTTCCTTTAAGGCCCAGGTCAATCCTATTTCTTCCAAAACACTTTCTAGATTTCACCCCATAATCCAATAAAAATCAATTTATCTCTATTCTTCCCAACATGTATCACACTTTCTAGTGCAGAGTGGTGCACTTATATATCTTCTCCCCAAGATACTTGTGATGTTCTTTAGGGAACAGAACATGTCTCACTTAGTATAAACATGTTAAAGAGGCATGGTTAAGAATTATATATGTAATACCAACTTGGATTAATCCAGCCATTCATCTATCCAAGATATTCTGTCCCTGACCATCAATAAAGTCTGTGGGAGAATGTAAAAAGTGAGGAGCATTATTAATATTCTGCCCACACATTCTCCCAAAGCCTTCTTGAACCAATTCACATTTCGAGTACAGGGAATCTCTCAGAGCTCACAAGTAGGCTAAGATAATTTCCTCTTGCTTAATACTTGCTGGAGATGGAGAGAAATCTACTTTCCTATGTAAGTATAATCCTGTGTAGGCAGAGAAACTTTAATTGTAGAAGAAGTATTATGTAAATGTAATTTATTTAATTAAAAAGAAAAAACTGCACAGGAAGTATTTATTTTAAAGTGATGGGAACTTGTTTTCATTACTGCAGCTTCTAAGTGGTTTACTGATAGATATTTTGAAAGACCATATTCATTATCAAAAGTGATGGTAATGGACATCTACTTCTGGGATAGATGGAGTAACATGAAATAGATGTACCCCCCCCACCTGAAACTACCAAAAAATAGCTTAAATATATAAAACAACTGTTTTCAAGACATCAGATGGCAGGCAATGAAAGACAGTGTCTCCTGAGGGATTAGAAACAAACTTAATTGGTTCTATGATTTCCCAAACTTAAATGTGTGGGCCCAGTGAAGTTCCCTAAGTTGAGAAGATAAAGCTGAGAGCCTGGGACGATCAAGGCAAGGTGTTAAAAGGACAAAATACCTGAGAAGAGAGAACTACACACAGAGACAACTCTTAAGATCTGTAGAGGGCCCCCTCCCCTTGAGTATTCAACTGAGTACTGATCAGTGCATGCAGGCTGGGAGAAGAACTACCCAAAAGGATTAGAGGAAACAGTGCCTGGTGCTCACAGAGGCCAGGAATAGCACCAATTCCATCAAGCAGATGGAAAACCTCGTGATTCATGGGGCATTGGGTATAGTGCACAATTGGTTCTTGCCTCAGTGATGTGGAATCATTAACCCTAAAGGGAGCACTGCTTTGGTCCCAACTAATACATCTTTAAACCAAAACACAAAAAAAGATCAAACTGTTTCCATGCAATATAATTGCATCCCAGAACAAAGCTCAAGAATATTTATAATACAGAAGTACCATACATCCACCAGGGTAAAATATATAATGCTGGAACCCAGTCTAAAATAATCAGGCATACAAAGGAAGAAAGTATGACCCATAATGAGAAGAAAGATCAATCAATTGAAACTGATCCAAAATTGACACAAATTTTAGAATTACAAATATACATTAGAACATTTTTATAACCATATTCTATATGCTTGAAAAGTTAACTTGAGATGTTGAAAATATAACAATGACCAATGTTAAACTTGTAGGGATGAAAATTATAATGTATGGGATGAAAAATACCCTGGATGGGTTAAAAGCAAATTAGACATTACAGAAAAAAAGATTACCAGGGTTAATGAAGTTCATTTCACAATGATAAAGGGGTCAGTTCATTAAGAGCATAAAAATCCTAAAGGTGTATGCATCTAATAACATAGCTTCAAAATTCATGAAGCAAAGCTGATAAAATTGCAAAGAGAAATAGTCAAATCCACAATTGTGCTCATAAATTTCAATACATCTTTCTCCATAATTGCTAGAAGAAATAGAGAGATATTCAGTGAAGATACAAAAGAATTGAACATCACCATCAACCAACTTGATTTAAGTGACATTAATAGAACAATCTCCTCAAAACGGCAGAAAAATACATATTTTAAGTCTGGAAGGAATATTTGTCAAGACAGATCAGATTCTGGAACAAAACAAATCTCAAAGAATTTTTAAAATTCATTGTTTTCTGACCACAACAGAATTCAATTAGAAATCAATAATAGAACATTCTCATATATTTTGAAACTCAAAATACACTTTTAAATAATCCATAGGCCAAAGAAGAAAACAAAAGAGAAATTAGAATGTATTTTGAACTGAATACAAATGGAAACACAGCATATAAAATTCTGTGGAATGCCACTAAACCAGTTCTTATGGGAAAATTTATTACACTAAACACTTAAATTAGATAGGAAAAAAGGTCTTAAATCATTTTCCTAAGGCTCCTCCTAAAGTAACTAGAAAAGCAAGAGTAAATTAAAGCCAGAATAAGCAAAAGATAGGAATAATAAAGATCAGAACAGGAATTAATGAAATAGAAAACACAAACATTAGAGAAAATTCAATGGAATAAAAATCTAGCTCTTTAAGAAGACCAAGAAAATTGGTAAAACTCTAGCCAGACTGATTAGTATAAAAAGGAGTGAAGAAACATTTCCAATACCAGGAATGATAGAAGTGACATCACTACAGATTCTACTACAGATAATAAAAATGATAATATAGCCCATTATGAACAACTTCAGGTCAATAAACTTATATCCCTAGATAAAAATAGGAAAAATCCTTGAAAGATGCAAACTACTATGGTTCCTTCAAGAAAAAAATACATAGCCTGAATAACAGTATATCTATTAAAGAAATTGAATATGTAGTTAAAATCCTTTCACAAAGAAAACTCAAGGTCCTGCTGGCTTCTCAGTTAACGTTTAAGAAAGAAATAATGCCAACTCTACAAAATCTCTTCCAGAAAATTGAAATGTAGGGAATTATTCCCAACTCATTCAATGAGATCATTATACCAAATATTATCCTTATGCCCAAAACAAATATAATACAAACTAATATCCCTCTTGAAGATAGCTGAAAAAATTCTTTGCAAAATTTTAGCAAATAGAATATAACAATATATAAGAGCAAATGGGATTATCCTAGGAATATAAGGTTGGTTTTAGATGCAAAATACAATCAATATAATTCACTATATCGGCAAACTGAAAAAGAAACACCATATGATCATTTCAAAATATGCCCAAAAATCATTTGACAAAATCCTACTTCAATTCCTAATATAAAATTCTCTAAATCTATGAATATAAGGGGACTTCCTCAACCTGATAAAGAATGACTACAAAACACCTGCAACTAACATCATATTGATGAAAGAAGGAATGGGACAGGAGGCAGGTGTTAAAAAAGGGTATGAGGAAACTTTTGAAGGTGATGAATATATTCACTATCTTGATTGTGGTGATTGTTTCACAGGTATCTATATGTCAAAAATTCTCATATTGAACACTTAAAATACGTGCAATTTACTCTATGTCAATTATACCTCAATAATGCTATTTTTTAAAAAAGGAGATGGCAACCTACTTTGCTATCTCTAATAAACAAGAGTTTTCCTATTTTAGTGACATATGTAATAAAGAAAATTTTAGTTTTTGGACCAAAATATTTTAGAAGCAGCAATACTCTTGAAGTAGGAGGAAAAAGAGAAGGAAGAAGAGGAGGTTAAAAATTCATGGTGATGTATATGGACATAATCATTAATTATTGGTTCATTCAATGAAATGATACATGCCAGTCATGGTGCTAAGCACTGGGATAAAAAATATGGAAAAGACAGTCCCTGGCAACATGGTGCTCCCAGTTCAGATGCAAAAGCAGATGATTATAACATTAGATGCTAGGTGTATCACTTAGCATTATGTCAGAAAAGGAGCCTAACTTGTCTTGAGAGAGTTAGGGAAAGTTTCCAAACATTAGGAGCAAGTCATAAAAGATCTTTAATTGAGAGAAAATAATAAAGTCTTTGCTTTGTTTTTTGGCTCTTCAAAGCTAGAAGGAACTAGTAGCATAAGAGATGCCAAAACATCATCTGTCCCTCAAGACCTGACAGTCATGTGGCATGTGAGTTTAGAAACCCAGTTCCTTCATTCAAAGTAAACATTGCCACTGGTGGCCAAGGTTGTTCTTCACTTCTCTTTCCCCTGTGAAGATTGCAGAAAAACAAAATTTCCTGTCAAACACCACATGGGTAATTATGACTAAAGGTTACCAGCTATCTAAAGCCGGTCTTGAGGTGATTCCTTCTCTGGTAGCTTGGCTGGGATGGGAAATGCCCATGAACACTGTCATGTGTTGAGGCTGGTTCTGACCCTCAGGGCTGGTACTTCTTTGTAAAATGCTTAAAAAGGATCCAAGCATGCAGGTCCATTGTTTTCATCTGGTCAAGAAGTCTATCTTCTGGACTAGGGTAGCTCTCAAGTCTTTGCTGTTCATCCTTGTGTTGTATTTTTTAAAAAATGCCACTGCCCTCTTCGTTTTTCCCTCAGCTCCTTATACTCTATCCTTCTTGACTTCTTCAAAGAGAAACCAACAGGGCCATCCAATGCTGAAGAAAAGTTGCAAATGTTCCTATGAGAAATTTTATGCTGTGAATCCCAATGTGATTTGTTCCATGTCAACTATCTCAAGGCATTTCCCATTGTGGATGAACTGGCAACCTAGGAAATTCTACTACTTTTATTTTTTAGTAATGATTATGTGTCACTTCAATTGAATCTCCTTAACAACCTTTATAAAGCTCATTGCACCTGAGGAAATGGAGGCTATGATGGTGTATAAGGTCATTATGACAGATAATTTTCTTTGCTTGCTCCAAAGTCATTTGCTTCCTTCTTCCCAGTAGTAGAATCCCAAATAAAAACAAAGGGAATTTATCACATGTACTGCAAATAGTCATCACTAGTTGGGGAAAGCTGGGACCTGCGACACGGACAAAGCAGCTCCAGTGCAGCTCTCCCTTGCTGGCTTCTGCAATTTTCTATGGCCCTTCTTAAAAAGGTCACAAGGCACATTAATAGATGCTGAGGAACTCTGCAGCAAGGAAAAGTTTGGTTACCTTGGTGATCACAGGTCCCTTTTATTGAAGAACACCCACTGATTGCTCTTGGACCCAGTTTGAGAAACACTGCTCTGGACAAATCAAATAGGTTCAAGAGTGAGGATGTTGAGATCTGTCAGGAGGATTTATTTTTTTAAGCTGAAAGGATGCAATCTGATATGTCATTTTCTAGTTTGAAAACTCTCAGTGCCTCCCTGTTGACAAAAGGATCAAGTTCAAAGTTTTTAGTATGGAAACAGGCTCCTGTCAAATCTGATAACAGCCTTCATAGCCTACTCGCTTAGCTTTAGATGTGCAGCAAAAGAGTCCCCATTCTCTGAAAACACACCATGATGTTTACACTGCCATCTGTCTTCATATGCTATTTCTACACCAAGAATGCCCCCCTCCCCTTTCTGGCAGAGGGCCTCATTGCCAATAGAACAATTTTGTGCTCACCCCTTAAATGCCAATTCAATGTTGTGTCTCCATGAACCCTTCTCTTTCTTCCCAAACAGGTTATTGATGTCTTCTTTGGGATTCCCAGTACCCATCTCTATCACAAAATGCATCGCATTGTGTTGAAATGTCTAGGAACTGCTCCAAGTCAGAGTCCACATATCTTTTTTTTTTTTTTTTTTTTTTAAGCTTTTTCATTTATTTATTTATTTATTTTTACCGGGAGGTCCCAGGGATCGAACCCAGGTCCCTCCATATGGGAGACGGACGCCCAACCGTTTGAGCCACATCCGTCCCGCTACATATCTTTTTATCTCGATGCCTTTAGTATCTAGTATAGCATCTAGCACATAAGTTACATAATAAATGTTGAATAAGCAAATGAATGAATGAAAGAACACTCACATACCTCCTGTTGTGACTCCAAAGCATATGCAAAAGATTTTCAAGAAGGGCTGAATACAAATTAAACTAATTTAGAATCTTAAAATAATTTATGCAAATCTAGTTTAATATAGAATTAGTCTGAACTCAATGTTCTGATTTCTCCCCTGCAGACAGGTTCATCTAAACTGTGCTCTGAAAGTGTTGTAAGAAGCATAAATTGAATATGATTTCATAAAATAAACATTCTCTTTTGTTTCAGGGGCTACTTTAATTAGAAGAGCCCAGACAGAAAGGTTTGAAATGCTTTATGTGAAAGTTAAGAGTTCCTGCATTACTACCATATATTGATGGGGACAATAAGGAAATGATACATGGAGAAGAGAATTAATGATATTGAGGACATCATTATCAGGAAGGGTCTGAGTTGCCCCCTTAAGAATCAGCTGTACCTGGTTTTAGGCATAGCATACTAAAGGAAGCTTTTTCTACTATAGTAATACATGAAAATAAGGTTCCTGGGATAAGAAACAAAGAACTCTACTGAAAAGAAATGTCTGAGACAAGAATAGCCCTTGTGATGGTTAATTTCATGCATCAACTTGGCTAGGTTATGGTGTCCAGGTGTTTGGCCAAGCAAGCACTAGCCTGAGTTTTACTGTGAAAGTATTTCATGGATTTAAATCATTAGTCAGTTGATTGCGTCTATGGCTGACTACATCTACTATCAACAAAGGAGACTGCTTTCAGCAATGGGAGTCTCCTCATCCAATCACTTGGAGGCCTTAAATGGAGAGCTAAAGATTTCAGCAGTCAAAAAGAAGAATTTCTATTTCTACTTCAGCCAGCCCGGTTTTCCTGGGAAATTCAACATCACCATTAAGTTCCCAATTTGCGGCCTGCCCTATGGAATTTGGACTTGCCAATCCTCATGGTTGCCTGAGCCAATTCTTATAATAAGTCTTCTAATATTTACATACACAACACACACACACACACACACATACATATCTTGGTTAGTTCTGTTTCTCTGGAGAACCCTTACTAATAGATCTCCAGGTCCCTAGCCTTACTTCCTGATGTCAGTGCTTCCAACCTCAGAGGCAGGCCCATCTGCAAATCTGAGTATCTTCTGTATTCATCTATGGTGTGTCCTGTTCAATAAGCATTTACTGAACACCTAGTATGTACCATGCGCATTGCCAGGTTCTTCAGATAGAAACACATACAAGAACTGTCCTCTACCTGCTCTCCCATTAGTGAGAGAGATATACTTATGAACACATTTCCATGACACATGTACAGTGTACAGTACATGACACTGTAATGTAGATTTGTATAAAGTACTGAGGGAACACAGATTTATGAGCAATTGCTCTGCTTGGAGGAAATCATGGAGGACATAAAACTGGAATTGCCTCTTAAAACTTAGCAGGCATTCTACCAGGTAGATGCAAGGTTGATCCTCATAGAGGTAACAGAATTGACACATAAAACAAGACACTAAAAATATTTGTGAAGTCAAATTTATCACTCCATCCATCTATCCATCCATCTATCCATCTATCTATCTAGAACTGTTCACAGTACACGAAAATATTCCTTAAAAATTTCTTTTAAAAGACTACCATATGAGAGTTAACACTTCACTAAATTTTATCTGCTTGTCCCATTCTTAAATTACCTTAGATTTCTCCTCCCTTCTATGGCTCAAGGTTTACTTTCTAGTTCATCAGCCCTCTTTCTCCAGAGAGGTCAGAATTAAAAGAAAAGGAGCTGAAGTTCAAATCAGTTCGTTTTGCTACTAGTTATTTTAACTGGGTTTTAGTACAGCACATCTTCTTTTCTCTCTGCAGTTAATAAACCAGTATTGAGCACCTAAAGATGATTGCTTGACTTTGGTGTTGAGATCATCTTAATACTTTAGGGTTCTGACCATGGTCTTCTTTAGCCAACTCAGATTCATTTACGTCTTTAGATTTCCACCATAAATAAATGCACCTATTCTGTTTCCTTTTTTTTTTTTTTTTGCTTCTTAAGTGGAAGATGAATTAAAGAACTGGATTTCTTTCCACCCCAATATAAGGCTAAAGCATGAAGAAGAACAGGACTTAAAAGCCAGGATTTCAGATGTTTGGGGCTTTCCGTAAACCAACAGATCATATTCATTTTAAGCACATTTTAGACCCAAACAGTGAAAACTATCAATGCACACATTTAAAAAAATTAAGTGGTTCCACTGTGGCATGGTAATGACCACGTAGAGTGAGATCCCATGTCTCCTACTGGCAGAATGTGACAGAAATCAGGTTCGGATGTTTCCTAAATGTCAGGTTTTGCCAGTGGAGGGAAGAAATATAAAAACAAAATAAAAGACTGGTACTGCAGAGCTGCTAATTAAAACGATTCAGAGAACATAAATGCTAGAGTAATCTGGGACCCGCCATGTCGGACTGGTTTCAATGCAAATGTAGTGTTCCGATTTCGCCCTTCATTGGGAAGGTGTAATTAGCTCAGCTGCAAAAGGGTGGAAGCCTTGAGGCAGCCATTTCCTGGGGCTGCCAGCTCCCCCAAGACAGAGGAACAGCTGCCACCAGCCCCGCCTGCCACAGATCTCACAGAGCCAGGGCCACCCCACAAGGCAGCTCACAAGGCACAGGCTTGACCGGGACTGATTCTTGCTTAATGATAAGGGATATGTTGCTCCTCTATCCAATTGACTCCATGCCCAATCATCAACCTTCCATATCAGATAGTGTTGGATAATATAGCTGGAAGGATTTCTGACGTTGGTGTTGACAGCCACATCAGCAACCATGGCTTTCTCACCTTAGAGTTTGCAACTAACACCGACAAGTGAGGCGGGCTGTAGGAGAGGACAGAAAAAGGAAGAGACTACCGAAGAAAAACGTACTTACCCTGCTGGCAAGTGAGAAAACCCTAATCGTAAGAACACATGACCCCAGCTGTTGTGAGACACCTGGATGGGGATGGATTTAACTCTAAGCTTATAAATGCTCCAATAGGTGGATAACCACTGTGAAAGCAAGAGTGCTCTGGGAAACAGCCATGGCAAGACGCACTGGAGCTCACCTGCAAAAATAGAGCCACAACTTCTGCTGGTCCATTTGACAAACTCAACAGAATGGGCCTTAGGGATATGCTGTTTCAATAAGCAAAAAATATGCCAAGAATGAGTTCCATTATGATAACTAATAAATACTCACTCTCATCAGAACAACAAGTGGACCACCATTTTGAAATTTTAGAGAAGGCAAAATAAAATTCATAATTTCTTTGTTTTCTGGGCTGCTATCAAATTGTCAGTTCTTACATACATCATCCACACACCCTAGCCACTCCCGCCCATATCCACCTATATTGGTAGCCAATCTAAGGCTGTTTCCTTTCCCTCATTCTGAGTGAGAAACACAATCCCTGCAAGGGCAACTGAACAATGACCATGGTGGAGTGCAGGATAGGGAATGAAATAAATGTGGAATCTTAAGGACTGGGGTAGTTCTAAGAACAACTAACAAATAAAGGAACTGGGAATCATTATTTCCTCAAATCGATTCATAAGGAAGTACTTCAGGATCTTGTGACCTAAGTGGAAGGATTTTCTTTTGAACAAATGATAATAATATATGGCATACAGCAAATGCCAGTGTTTTATAATGTACAAATAACCAAGATTAACCTCTTATTTTCATAATGATGGTCAGTATTTTGCTAGTATTTCCCTTTTCAGGCTTTTAAAAAAATTGAGATATCATTCACGTATCATGATATTTCCCCCCTTAAGTGTACAATGCACTCATTTTTAGTACATTCATATTGTGGGCAACTGTCACCACTATATAAGAAACCCCAAATCCATTAGCATCACTCCTCATTTCCTCTCACCCCTCCCCTGGCAACCACTAGTCTACTTTTTGTCTCTATGGATTTGCCCGTTCTCCACATTTCATATAAATGGATTCATACAATAGGTGGTCTTTCGTGACTGGCTCATTTCACTCAGCATGATGATTTCAAGTTTCATCTGCATTGTAACAAATATCAGTGCTTTTTATTGTTCAATAATATTCCATTGTTTGGATAAACTACATTTTGTTTTTCTATTCATCAGCTGATGAATATTTGGGTTGTTTCCACTTTTTGGCCATTGTGAATAATGCTGCTCTGAATATTCATGTACAAGTTTTTTTGTGTGAACATACATTTTTAATTCTCTTGGGTACAAGTCTCTTGAGTGGAATTGCTGGGTTATATGGTCCCTCTGTGTTGAACACTTCGAGGAACCGCCAAATTATTTTCTTAAGCTGCTGCACCATTTTACATTCCCATCAGCAATGTATGAGGGTTCTAATTTTTCCAGATTCTCATTACCACTTGTTATTGTCTGTCTTTTTTATTAAAGCCACCCTAGTGGGTGTAAAGTTGTGTCTCATTGAGGTTTTGATTCTCATTTCCCTTATAGCTAATGATATTGATCATCTTTTTCATGGGCTTATTGCCATTTGTATATCTACTTTGGAGAAATGTTTATTCAAATTCTCTGCCAATTTTTAATTGAGTTACTTGTCTTTTTGTTGAGATTTTCAGGCTTTTTCCTCCAAATTATTTTTCTAAAGACTCCTATGGAGGAGGACATTGAGTTCTATACTAGCTCACTCCTGGCTTTGCAGATGAAGTAAAACTTTGATTTAAATAATAATAAAGTTGAGAATATTTTCTGAACACGCATTTTATGTCCAACACTTTGTAAATTTAATTAACTTACTGCTTGAGAGAGAGCTGCTGCTTCTGACTTAGGTTTTTCCCTTAGCTGCTCAGAGCTGTTTATTCATGAAGATTACCAAAGGTTTTCTTCATGGAAGCACCCCTAAGTTTCTTTGTCTTCTCAGACAGGGAGATATGCCTGTCTTCTTCTCCCAAAGGAAGCAGAAGCTAACAGAGGACATGTATCCATTGTTAGGCAAAAATCCCTCCATGTTTTAGATCTAGCCCTTGCTAGTCTCAGGACAGGTGCTTGTAAGTTCCATTTTGAACTCTTGAAGTTAAGATTGTGCCAATGTTTACTACAAATACACCCAAGAGATTCCTTTCAATTTGGTCTCTATTCCTTCTTGCCATACAAGATGTGGGCAATGGTATAAAGGAGAGAAAGGAAGAGACTCTAGAGTAGAAATAAGGCAAGAAAATGGACTCATTTTCTTGACTAATTGCAGCAATGCTAGCTCAGATAAAATGCTGAGGAATTGGAGGTGGGTGAGGGTGAGGGAGGGGTATAAAGAACAAACTGAGAGGGCTCCCTCCTCAAAAATAATTAATAATGTTCGGAAGCCGTAAAAGAGGAAAGGCCTTTCCTTCAACAGCCTGGCCCTAGGGCATTTGTGCATCTACATCTGTCAAAGATAAACACTATGAAAGTTAACCAAGTTATGTGTTTTATCCTCCTAGGCTGTTGTTGCAAATTGACCTTAAAGGATTCTTAATAAACATACAGCATGGTTATTTCTTTTCCTTCCTACTTTTCCCCCATCCCCTTGAAAATCAAGCAAAACAAGAAAGCAAAATAAATAAGAAAATCAAATTGAGAGTTCTGAAGTGGTAGAACACCATCCCAAACCTCCATTTTAAGATCATGCCTTCAAGATTTACAGAAATGTCCCTTTACTCTTATACCTAAGTTCTAAGATCTCAGCCAACAAATCTAACATGCCAAGGGAACCAATTCCAGGAAAGCAGTGGATTTTAATTAATGCTTATAATTCTATACCTTAGTGATTCTAAGGGTGGGACCCCAGGGCAGAAACTCTTGGGTAGGAACTCTTCAGAAGCAGGCAGGACAGAATACCTTAAATCCCACCAAGAAGGCCACCAGCTCAACCACTTTCAATCAAGACGGTTCTGTGAGGAACTGCCCAAGGTCTTAATTATTTATGCAAACAAGTTCATCTTCTTTCAAACCTCAAAGACCGCCTCCCCACACCGCCACAATTTCACAGAATCAAACCCAAACCTCCAAATCCCTTAACTTCGTGCCCAACAGGAATTCCTCCAAGCCCTCGGGTTCCCCTCACAGAATTCTCACGCTTAGGGCTTTTCTCTCAGAGCATGGCAGGATGAGGGGGTCCCCCACTGCCACAGGCAAGCCCCAGGGTCTCCTTGTACACCCGAGCAGCAGCCACTCACCCTGTAGTAATCAGTGCTGTACACATCCCGGGACATGCCGAAGTCCCCGATTTTCACCAGGAGGTTCTCCCCAACCAGGCAGTTGCGGGTGGCCAGGTCGCGGTGCACGAAGTGCTGGGAGGCCAGGTAGACCATGCCCGCCGCGATCTGCTGGGCGATATGCAGCATCTGGGACTGCGTCAGCTCTGTTGGCGGGTTGCCTTCGGCCATCAGCACCGCATCGGGTCCATGTGCCCTGAAGGGGGACAAAGAATGTGCTGCTGGAGCCTCAGCTCTTTGACTGGAGGGACCCTTTGCCCATCAGCTGCTGCTGCCGAAAGAAGCTGCCTGACTTTGCATAAAGAGAGAAACATGCTGCACCCCCATTTTTACCTCTCAAGCGCTGAGAGTACACAGGCTTCATTTCCCAGAAAGTCTATAGAATTCCCAGTGCCATGTCGGCCTCAATGCTACCTGAGTCCCAGGCTCAATGCTACACCCTATGCCCCTCCCCAACCCAACCCATGGAGACGGGTTTACATTGTAGGGGCTCCAGATGGGTCTGGGGTTCAAGCACTGGCCTGGACCACTGACCCGGAGAAGAAGTAGTAGGTGCTGAAGCAAATATAAAACACTGGTTAGCTCTTCTAGAGAGATGAATCAGAGCATCCCAGTGGGATCTAGATCCTGCAAAAGAACACCCTCCCCGCCCCCCCCAGGGCACTTCTCTCCAAAGCATCCCACCAGAATCAGAGCTGGGCAGCTGGGAAGCTCCACTCCTTCCAATCTGTGGCCAGGTATGGGCTCCAAGCTGCCCCTCCACCCCCACTTTCAAGTCTAAACCAACCAAGTTCCAGGGCTTCACAGTTAGGACGTTCATTCCCAATGAAACTTACAATTCCTTCCGCCTACCCCCTCCTCTGGCTAGTCATCTCATATGAGAGCTATTTTAAATAACAACACATTTATTCTTTCACTGGAGCATGTTTGATTCTTTACACTCTGGGGAAGAGGGGGCTTAGTTCTGGTATTGTTTTATCTTCTTTTTATTCTCTCTTATACACCCAGCCTTTCCCAGCGGTCTGATGACCTAAGGCCTCTGAACACTGGATGTGATTCAGGGAGAGGGGGTCCAGCCTTAGAAAGTGGCTTTCTCCACTCTGGAATCCTGGATTGAGCCAAGATTGGTGCCACTGCCCCCGACGTCCTGAAGAGGCGCTGCAGGGCAAGAAATCACAGCACTCTGCAAGCAGGATTCTGCTGTGGCTGTTAAAGGGCTTCTCCCTTGCAAAGGCAAATAAGGAAGATGATCTCCTTTAAGATATACAGAAGCACTTGCAATACATAGAGAGGATTTTAAATATATTTTAAAGTAGGTGATCCAGGTTCAAGTTTCCAGAATTAAGTGAGCACTTGAAAATGAGAGAGCCAGAATTATCCACAAACACCTTGTGGTTTTTCCCCTCCCCACCACATCCCCAACTCAGGAAATATCTCAAACTGCGGGTATATCGCACAGTGATTTCCGCATTCCCTGATTTCCAGAGGATGCTGTCTCCAGACCCTTCCTTCTTATATTCTCAGGGAACAGTGAACAAGCACTAGACAAGGAGCTAGGTGGTCTCATAGTCCAGCCATTATCCAGAACTTGTGAGCTTGGGCAAAAACCTTTTAACTTCTGCAGGTCTGCAGTTTCCCCATTAGTCAAAACTACAAAGGGATATTGTACTGGGTGGTCTTTTATTTTCCATCTATCTTTAAATATCTGGATTAAACCATTCCCTAGGGAGGAGCTTCCTTCCTGTTTTTGTACAAGGCAAGTCCTAATATATTTCACCTCTACTCAAATCACAAACCCCAACAGCCTGGTGTCACATGGAGGAATAATACTAGGGAAATGCTTTGGGACTGTCTTCAGCTCAATATATCACAGGCAGGAAGAAGTCTGATAGTATTGTGGCCAAAGCTCTGGGGTATCAGAACTGATTTTAATCCTAGGTGAACACACTGTGTGACCTTGGGTGGGTTAAAAAACCTCTCTGGGCCAGTTTCCCCATTCTGTAAAAAGGAGGCCATCGCTGCACCTTCCTGAGACTCTGCCTGTATAGTTCTTTAATGTCTTTCATAGCAGTCAGAGAAAAAGGCTTTGCAAACAAAGGTCCTCTTTTAAAAAGAAATGGAGAGGTGAAAGATGCAAATGCGTCATCCCCTGTGCATTTCTTTTTGTAACAGCTGTTTAGGGATACCAAAAGGGCCTGTTCTTTCCACCTCACTAAAAGTTAGTCAAGCCCAAGCCTTTCTGGCACTAAGGGGGCAGAGGAAAGTAAGAATGTTTTCACTCATTAGAGGAGGCACACCAGGGGAAGAATCTAAGGGTGCTTGTAAACCAAGGGGAAACCATTAACAAATACCCAGAGTCTGGACCAAGATTAACTCTTCATAGATTTAGCTGAAAGAGTAAAACAAGTTGTGGATTTGCCACAGCCTTGTTTTAGCTGCAGAAAACTAGCCCATGTGAAGAATCTGTCAGATGCAAAGACATCAGGAAAGAAGAAAAGTTAGAAACCAGCGTAAAAGGCTTCCTCTGCAATAAAATCCAGCCTTATCATCTAAAGACATCAGAAGGCTGGTAGGCTCAAATGCATGGCTTGAGGTAGGTTCCTGAATCTTTCAACAGTCTTTCCCCTGCTTGCTTCCAAGTATTTGAACAAGGCTCCTTTTTATTGGGAGAAGCCCCTAGATTCCATTCCTTGAGCAGAAAGTCCTACTGTGAAACGAATGCAGGTGAGTCTTCTAAATAAGTCCCTAAAAAGCACACAAACGAAGTTGTCATTGGCAGCTCTCTGCTTTCGCTCCCCAGGTTACCATGCAGTTCTTGGAAATAAAAATACATTTCTCTCTCCAGGCAAACATTCTTTAAGAGGCAAAAAGAGTACCGCTCAACAACTTGGCTTGGGGAGTAGGTAAGAGGTTCAGAGGGCTTCTGACCAGGGAAGCTGCTTAACCTTTCTCATCTCAATCTCTTCCAGTTTGAATTACAGTCAGCACTGTAGCTACATCTTTGCATCTAGAATTCTGTAACACACTACTTTCTTTCTTTCGTTTAAACAGGCATCTCAAGAGGAAGTATTGCAAGGTGGTCAAGACAATGAGCTTTTGCAGCTGGGATTGTGGATTTGATCTCCTTGACTCTCAGATGTGTTGCTTACTAGCTGTGACTCAGTTTCCATGACTGCGAAACAGAATGATGGTAATAATAGTTTTAAGTTTACTTAAGTTAAAGCATTTGAAATGCCTAGAAAGTCTTAGTAAATACCAACTGTTATTACTTACATATCCTTCCCTATATAGAAGGGTGTACTGGGGAAGCTTCTAAGAGGAAAATCTACTTTCCTTGAAGGCAAGGATGGTGTTTTACTCCGTGTTGTTTCTTCAGACAATCTACAAAAGGGGATGCCCACATTGGGTGCCCTCTCCATGGTTTTTGGATGAATAAACAGGATGGGAAGATAGAAGTCACCTGCCCTATGTAGGGCAGTGCCAATAAAACTTGGGGACAAGTTTCATGGCAGCCTGAGTCGAGTCCCAGGTTCCCTTCCAAAAAGAGAGGACAGATTGCATTTCATAGGACATTGTTACACCAGAGAAGCTTTTCCATTCTTGGCTTGGAAAAGTTCTTTTGCAGAGTTTAGCAGATTCTGAAATTGAGCGGAGGTTTTCAATTGCTACATGCCCTGAGCAAGATGCTAAGGGAGAATCATTTGCCTTCTCCTTCCAGAAGACAGGAAGGCCAGCTGGAGAGAGGTTGACTGAAATGAAAGGGAAAGAAGCAAGTTGCATCTTCACACCTACCACACACACACACACACACACACACACACACTGATGCAGCCTGAGTTCACAGACACATTTATTCCCACCCAGGTGAGTACTTTGGATTTATTATGCTGCAGTTTTTGGAAAGCACCATTTTAAGTTAGGAAAGGGGCATGGGAAGAAGGGAAACATATTTCTTTTATGAGCAGTAAGACCTCAACCAAATTCAGTTTATTTTCTTTCTTTCATGTAAGCTCTGAGAGATCGATAGAGAAACTGCACAGTCCAACCACCTACCAAACCCCACCCCTCCAAAAAAAAAAACAAAACAAAAAACAAAACCAAAAAAAAAACTTTTGCTGACCTGGGATAATACATTAGGATGATTATCTCTGAATACCGCAAATTGGCTCCATATTCCAAATCTCATTTGGAGCTCTCTCACTTGCGTCCTCACTCACACAATTGTATGCAAAGCAGAGATTGGAGATCAATTCCAGCAAGGGAAAACTAACTTGCACGTGTAACCATAAGACTCAAGGTGATAAAAAGTGATCCAGACAATACAAACCATTTGATAATATTTCTAAAAACAGCAGTATGCTCCCCGCTTCCACTCTTCTCTCATTGATTGGCTTATTCATCATACTGCAATTTCCAAAGCTTCCAGCAGATGAGTGAAGCTACTGGAGTTGATTTCTTTGGTCGGCCCTCTTCAGTGCCCATTGCAACTGGAGGTGGACAGAGAGAGGTCTATGTGTTGCCATGACCCAAAAATAATAACTTCCCCAGAGCTTTGCATCCATCAACCAAAACCAAGAAGGAAATGTGTCAGAGATGAAGGGTGGTGGGACAATGTTTACTGAGTGCCTCCATCACAATAGTTCTTGAGATGGATATTGTTATACCCCTTTCACAGGCAGGGAAACTGAGGTCAGCAAGAGCTGGTGGCTTACCCAAGTCACAATGCTGGAAAGAGATGGAGCTGGGATTTAAATCAAGCTCAGTCAGCCTCTAATATCCTTCTTATTTCTTCTTACTTAAATTTTACATAAGATGGCATGTTATCGAGGGCCTGACTCAGATCCACCTAAGAGCAGAGATGACTGAGGTGAAGTGGGCTAGAGAGCTACCTAAGGGACACAAGCAATTGATGCAGAATAGCAAGGAAAGCCCCCGGCTTCCTGAGCCTCACTGCTGGGACTTTTATACCTTAGGCTCACCACTTCCACGTGTGCTCCTGCTTAATATGGAAGAAAGGCATTAGTTGGTGTCCTTCACCAAGGAGTGGCCAGTTGAGGGCCTTTCTTCTCTCCCTTGAAAGCTGCAGGAGAAGAACTCTGTTGACTCCCTCCATCTTATCAAACTCTGCTTTCTCATACCAAGGCAGCTGACTTGCTAGCAGAATTCAAAGCTCTGCTTATTGAACACTTCCTGTTCACTCCTCCACTAAGAGATTTCTAGACTTATTCCCATTTGGTCTTCACAACTACCCTGCCAGTTCAATATTATCATCAGAGCAGCTGAGATGGTTTGAGGCTTTATGAACCCCAGAAAAAATATGTTTTTAGAGTTAATCCATTCCTGTGGGTGTGGACCTATTGTAGGTGGGACCTTTTAATTAGGTTACTTCAGTTAAGGTGTGGCCTAGGGAGGGTCTTAATCCTCTTATTGGAGTCCTTTATAGATGGGATGAATATGGAGAGAGAGAAAGAGAAAAGGCCACAGAAGCTAAGAGAGAAAGCCACGGAAGCCAGAAACTGAAAGCAATGAAACCCAGAAGAGAAGGGAAAGACCAGCAGATGCTACCATGTGCCTTGCCATGTGACAGAGGAGTCTGGGATCACCAGCAGCTGGTCTTTGAGGAGAAAGCATCACCTGATGATGCCTTGATCTGGACATTTTCATAGCCTCAGAACTTTAAGTTGTGAGCTATCCCCATTGTAAAAGCCAACCCATTTCTGGTATATTACATTTCCAATACAATTAGCAAACTAAAACAGCAGCTAAAGAACTTGCTCAAGGTCACTCAGCTAATAAATGCCAGAGCTGGGATTTAATTTAGCTCTGTTTGAAGGCCAACAATAGTGCTTGTTCTATTATACCACAATGTCTCCTCAATAGTAACTCATATCACTTATATGTTGCTGTTAACATATAACCCCTTATAGGTTGAGAGTGATCCTCACATTCTCAAAGCAGCTTTGCATTTTTCTCCTGTGTTATTCTCACTCAAGTTGTCTCTAAAAAATTAACTCTGTCACTTGGGTTCTCCCAGTCCCCACCTGTAGCCAGTACCTGAACTGAAACCCAATTAGGCTAATCCTGGAAATCCAAGTGACACAAATCCCATTTAATAACCCAAAGACTCTCTTTTATATTCAACATTTCTTTCTTCCTTGCCTTGGCTGAGAAGTTACCTTCTTCTAATGACCCTGCCTACCACGAGATCCCCCAGAAAGATGGATGAAGCCATCAGTCTTTCCATGACCTCAGGGTCTCAGCCGTAGGCACAATCCTGAGTCCTCAGTGGGCCTGTCAAATTTACCTCCATCCTTTGAAAGCTTTTGCTGTTTGCAATCTATTACATCCACTATAGATCCTCTGACCTACTGACCTCCAGGTTTTTCCTTTTATCATCAGACCTTTAAGGCCTTCATGTATTGGTCCTAAACTACCTCTCCCACTGCCTTGCCTACTGCTCTCTCCCTCTTTAATTACTTCTTTTTAGCCACATTGGTCAATCCTGCAGCCATTGATTTTGCCATCTCCTTTGCATGGAGTTCTGAGCCCAGATAACTACATGGTCCACTCGCTCATTTTCTTCAGAGCTCTACCTAATGCACTTGATGTCACTACCACTTTCAAGGCCACCCTATCAGAAATAGTTCCCCTATTGTCCACCTCTTTATCTTGGTGAATTTTTCTTCATTGCACCAATAACTATCCCAAATCAGATCACTGATTTGTGTATTCACTTATTGAGTGCATCCCACTAGACTTAAGTCCCTGTGTATTCCCAATGCCTGGCCCATAGCAGGTACTCAGTAAATCTTTGTTGATTGAACTAATAAATGCATGAATCAAAAATTTAGAACTTTGACGCCTGGTAGAAGAGAGATATCTTCTCCTCCCTGAATTTGTGCATTCATCCTAAGGGGCTTCACAGCCCCCCCTGAACACTCTGGCTTTAATTTTCAGCCCCCTCTCGTTCCCAGTCACACCTAGTCAAATCCAACACAAGTTGAGACAGATGTCTGTTTTCTCACCTCCTGTTCACGGAACCCTAAATATTCTTGAAAACTATTTCAAAACCCTGCTTATTGGACCAATGAGAAGCTTATGAGAGCCACCTCTGATGGGATCTTGATGTTGCTCAAAATATTTTGTCCAAATCTCTAGCTGGTCTTTTCAGGTTCCACAGCAGCTGTTCTGAACCTTAACCAAGCTTCTGGACCCTCCTATTCTATACTTCCTCACTTCATGCTCAGCAAATCACCTTGTCTCCTACTTTTCCTAGAAAGTATACTTTTGTACACTTGTCCTTCCTGTTTCATAGCAAGAATTTCATACCTCTTTCAAAGATCAGGTCTTTCACCTATGACCTTCATCTTTCTGGCAAGATCTTTTAAATGACCATCTAATCCCTCCGACATTTTGACTACCTCCTATAAGAGGCTGAATTCCCCTTCCTAGGAAGAAAACCTTCTCTTGACCCTGAATCCATTATGGGACCACTCACTCTCTCCTTTTTTGTGCCAAACTTCTTGAAAGAGAAGTTTATGTCTCTTGTCTCCACTTCCTCACCACCCACTCACTTCTTAGCCAGTCCCAATCTGTCTCTTTTCCTCATCATGTCACTGAAAGTGTGCTGCCAAAGTTCTCCTGTGGACTTTTCCTTTCTCCAGGAGACTATCATTACTGTACAAAAAATTCTAACCACCCTTTCTTGGAACTCATGTCCTTGGTTACCATGACACTGTGCTCTCTGCATTCCTGGGGAACTCTTTCTACTTCCTGGCTTCTCAGAGTCTCCTTACCCTTAGATGGTGATGTTCCTCTGGGGTGTCTTTTGAGTCTTCTTTTCTTCCCATTCTCCTCTTCCTAAGCAACCTCATTTTTTTCTCCTACATCAATCACCACCACCCCAATCCATAACTGACCATTCCTCCCAAACTTATGACTCCAGTGCTGTCTGCTTATGAGCTCCAGGCTCCGACTTGTGCTTCTCAACTGAAAATCTCCTATAGGGTGCCACAAACTACCTGCTTAATACAGAATTGACTGTTTTCCTTACCTAAATATGTTGCTCTTCTTGGATTCCCCATTTGTATTAGTCAGCCAAAGGGGTGCTAATGTGAAATACCAAAAATGGGTTGGTCTTTATAAAGGGTATTTATTTGGGGTAGAAGTCCACAGATACCAGGCCATAAAGCATTAAGTTTCTTCTCACCAAAGTTCATTGCCACGTGTTGGAGCAAGACAGCTGCTGAGGTTTGCCAGGGTTCATGCTTCTTGTGTTCCTCTCTTCCCGGGGCTGCATTTCTCTCCAGGCTTAGCTCTTCTGGTTCCTCCACAAGGTCAGCTGTAGACTATCAGGTGAATGGCTCACTTCTTGTCTTCTGGGGCCCTTTCTCCAACATCAAAACTGCTTCTCTGTTCTTGCCATGCCTTTTATATTTGATTCCCCACCCACCAAGGGGTGGGGCTCAATGCACTACTGACTGGCCCAGTCAACAATCTAATCATAACTTAATCATGCCCAGATTAACAGATCAGTTTACAAGCATGATCCAATTATGTTTTTGGAATTCATAATTACATCAAACTGCCCAACTGCAACACCATTTTAATAAATAACATCATCATCCACAAAAATATACAAGCCAGAGACTGTAAGTCATTATTAACTGCCCTTTCACCATCCAGCTCAATTTCATTGGACCCTGAGTCTGGTTCACTAGGCCTCCACATACCTTGATCTCATACTCAACTGTTCCAGGCCATTTCTTGGGATGACATATTTCAATAGCCTCCCAGGTGGGCTTCTTGCTTCAGCCTCTTCTCCCTGTGACCCCTTCCCTACACTTATATATTTCTGCTGGAACTGCCATTTCATAATTTATGTCTGACAGTTCACCTCCTTGCTTGGAAGGCTCCATGGAATCTTCTTTGCCCACAGAATGAAATATAAACACACAGCACACTTTACTGACCATGACTCCTCTTCCAGCTTCACTTCTTCTCCAGCAACTTTTACACTTCTCTTACCCCTGGTTTATTCCACAGTCTGACAACTCCAGCAGACTCTTCACTCTCACCTGACCACACCTTTCACCGTGCCACCTTGATACCTTAGCTCTTCTTAGCTCTTTCCTTTGCCTTGAATAACATCCTTGTCTTAGCCACCTGGCAAAGTCCCACAGAGCCTCTAAGGCACATCTAAAATGCACGTGTCACATACATTTAATGCATACATCTTTTAACTTTATCACTTTGTGTCCTTATTATTGTTATTATCATTAATCACAGTAGTAGTTTCCTAGGACTGCTGTAACAAGTTACCACAAACTAGATGGCTTACAACAGAAACTTATGGTCTTAGAGTTCTGGAAGCTTGAAATCCAAAATCAAGGTATTGGCAGAGCTATCCCCTCTCTGAAGTGTGTGGAGGAGAACCCTTCCTTGCCTCTTCCTAGCTCCTGATGGTTACAGCAATCAGCTTCCTTGGCGACATAACTCCAATCTTTGCCCCAGTCACGGCATGGCCTTCTCCCTTGTGTCTATCTTGTCCAAGTTTCCCTTTTTTATAAAAACACCAGTTATGTTGGATCAGGGCCTACCCTCCTCCAGTTTGGCTTCATCTTAACTAATCACATCTTCAAAGATCCTATTTCCAAATAGAGTCACATTTATGGGATTGGGGGTTAGGGCTTAAAAAATATTTTGGGGGGGACACAACTCTACCCCTAAGACTCACAGTCCACCCCAACTCCAGCCCTGCCAAGACTGTGATAGCCTCAAGGGAGCCCTGTGTGTCATCCCTCTCTGCAACCAATAACAAATGCTCCATGAAGGCAGGTTGAATTGATATGACTCTTAGCATCACATTATGCCGAGTTAGTTGATTAAGGAAAAAAGAGCAATGCTATATGGCTTCTGTTCCTTGCTCTGTGGTGCATTAGGGTGTATTCACCAGGAAATGCTGCTCCTGAGAAAGGTCCACAGATCCCATTGCTCTTTCCTGGAATCCCCTGTCCTCGCCTTAGGCTGTCTGAGCCATGAAAGCCTGTTCCTTCCTTGGCCCACCTCCCTTATGCCCCCCACTTTACCTGAGGAACTTGTTGAGGTCCCCGTGCTTCATGTACTCGAAGACCATGATGAGCGGGTCACCCTCCACACAGACGCCGTAGAACTTGACGATGTGCTCGTGCTGGAGGTTGGTCAGCAGCTCGGCCTCGCGGTGGAAGTCCTTGCGGGCATTGTCGCTGGCGTCCTTCAGAGTCTGGGGAGGAAACCAACAACCTTAAACCTACCATGTCAAAGGGAAGGCTGCACGGAGAAGGAATCACTTCAGTGGCCATAGGATTGCTACATGGGAAGGAGATTCATCTCATTTCTTTACACAAAAGATTGGCAAATGGACTCGTTCCTGAGGAAATAATGTTTGTATTAATAACAAAGCTAGTCTCTTATGGGTAGACAGAGCTTTATAGTTTACGAAGCACTTTCACAGATGTTTTCTCATTAAGTCACAGATGTGAACTCGTTTTACAGTCTTCATCCTTTTGAAATCTTGTCTGGACCCAATTATTGCCACAAACTTCTCTCTCTTTTGGTGCCCATTCTACTTTCTATGGTGCTATATGTAGCTCAGCTCTAACCACATAACCTTTATGAAACATGATATTATGGAGGTATTCAGTAGAAAGAAGAATATACATGAACCCTCCTATGCCAACCTCAACAATGGGCATTTTGTGAATCTCTTTGTAACACTTCAAAATGCCTTCTCCAACTTCTGCCCATACACACTATGGCTCACAAAATGTCCCTGCCCAGGTAGCTGCAAAAAGACAAGTCACACTGCCCAGAGGAAGTTACCCTGGATCAGGCTAGTCAGTGTCTGGAGCCCTTTGTGTCTCTGTTTAGACTACTCTGCCACCATGGTGTCCTAGGCAGGGCAAAGCTGGCATTTGTTGGTGCCACATGCCCGTGCTGAGCACTTGCCACATGCCAGAGCTGTAGTAGCATAAAGAATAAACCAACCCAGATCCCAGCCTGATGCTTATGGAAAATAGGGAGATAAGTCACATACATAAATAACTATAATTCAAGTTCAAAAATACCATACCCTGAATGCTCTAACTTCCCGGCAGCCATCTCCAGCTGGATGTCCTGACACTCTTCTTTCGATGCCTATGAAAAATCCGTCTTATGAAAGATCTGCAACCTGGCCATGCTCTCTGCCCTTACACACCCCCGTCCTTCTATTGGGAATGCTGCCTTGAACATGGCCCCTCATGAGGTAGGCCAGACAATGACCCCCAAAGATGTTCAGACCTGACCTGGGTAGCCTGTGAATGTGTAAGCTTATTTGGCAAAAGGCAGTTTGCAGATGTGATGAAGTTAAGGGTCTTGAGATGGGGAGATTATCCTGGATTCTCCAGGTGGGCTCAATGCAATCACAGTGTCCTCATAAGAAGGAGGCGGAATTATCAGATATAGGGAAAGTAGATGTAAGGACAGGAGCAGGGGTCGAAAAGAAGAGAAGATGCTACAGGGCTGGCTTTGGAGATGGATGAAGGGGCCATAAGTCAAAGAATTCAGGGTCAAGGTCTTTAGAAGTTGAAAAAGGCCAAGAAACAGACTCTGCTATAGGCTCCAAAAGATACCTGCTGACACCTTACCTTGCGCTCAGTAAAACAGATTTCAGACTTCTGCCATCTGGAAGCTAACAAGAGAAATATTTGTGTTGTTTTAAGCCACTGAGTTTGTGGTAAATTGTTACAGCAACCAAAGGAAACTAGTTCACCTGGCCAATACCTAGCAGTCCTCCATGACTAGACCAGACACCACCTCTCTGGGAAGTGTCCCCTAACCTCTGCTTCTCTGCCTTCATATCCCTACAGTCGCCCAGGCTGGGTTGGGTGGTCTTCCAAGGTGCAGCCCTTGCTTGCCTCCATCACCTCACTGATCATGGTGCATTCTAATTGCATGTTTACCTCCTTGTCTCTGGTATAGATCATGAGCTACTTGACTCAGAGGCTCTGCCTTCTGTCTCTACCTTCCTAACATTGGGCACAGCACCTGGCCCATGGCAGACATTCCACAGATGTCTGAGGAACAAACGACAATGGCCACGAGACCCAAACGCTAAGAGTGAAAGGGAACTTGGAGAAGGAGAAGGAAGCCCAAAGGACACCGCTTGGTAGATAATTTGCTTTGCCAGGGAGGCCATAATCAGTCGTTATTAAAGCTACACAGCAAATGTGTCCATCCATATAACTTTTCCCTTAAATTGGAACACAGTGAAAGCATTGTCACTCATCAGACATGTACTGAGTGGACAAGTAAACACTAGGTCCAGTGTCAAAGACACTGCCACATGCCCAGGGGTCATTTTGTAGGTCTTTGCTTGGACTCTGCTCTCTCCACTGGGATACTTGTGACCTGGGCACTTATGGACCTTGGGATGCATCACAGGTTGAGGTCCCTGAGGAGCAGACTCTGGGATAGAGATTAAGAGGAAAGGCATCAGTTAGGGTGTGCTCTAGGGATCAACACCTGTGGAAGGGAGTAGGCAGAGGGTGAGGTCAAACTGTGATGTATTCTCCACAGAAGCCTCACCTGGCCCTACAGGATGACCTTTCACAGCTGTCTGAATTTGGGCCAAGGGGGCTGGCTCTTTATATAAACCAGTCCTTGGATGCTGGCCACCCTGGGAGGGGGGTGTGACCTGGCGTAGAAACTTTGGACCCCCTTAAGTGGCTGGCAGCATTCCCAGCCATGGGGGTTAGTTCTTCATTCCTAAAGGGTGGCTGGATAGTCATCATTGAGTCCACCATGCAATGAGTTTTCAATATGCAACTTGCTATGCTGGGGGCTGCTCTCCACTCAGGAGGGCACCAGCAAATCTGCAGTGCCTGTCCCATGATAGTGACAAGAGCACAGTAAGATGGTGGAGGCAAGAGCTAGGTCACGAAGCCTTTTCTGCTACAACCTCTACAAGATGTAGCATTTCACTGACTGCTTGTAGCAGGATTTAAAGTTCTCTCCATGTTTGTGACCTGACCCAAAGAGGCCGAAATTACAGGTGCCATTTTCCTTAGGCCAGAGGCAGATACCATTCAAAGAAAGAGTCCAATGATAGGATTCACTCATCTCACTTTAGCACACGGTTTTCTGAGAAGTATTGTGAAAAGCACCATCAGGTTTGCTTCAAAAAGGGAACAGACAGACTGCAAAGCTTCAATAGGGCCCTTGACACAGAAACCACACATTTCTTCATTTAATAACAAAATGAACAGTGGCCAAGGACCTGGGGTATGGGTCTCTGATCCCTGGTAACCATGGAAACTAGCTTGCAACCATCCAAATTAAAGCTCTCTGTGTCCCTGTGGCACAGGCAGAGGCAGTGTTCTTATGCTGATGATGCATTTAGGTTGGTCTTATCCACGGGTACGCTTTTAGCTGAGTCATATCCATCCATTGTAGTTTTTTTAAAGACTTATTTTATTTATTTATCCCCTCCTCCCACCCTGCCTCATTGTTTTGCACTCGCTGTCTGCTCTCTGCGTCTGCTTGTCTTCTCTTTAGGCAGCACTGGGAACCGATCTTGGGACCTTCCAGAGTGGAGAGAGGCTGCTCAATCTCTTGTGCCACGTCAGCTCCCTGATCTGCTTCGTCTCTGATTGTCTCTCTTCTGTGTCTCTTTCTGTTCCATCATCTTGCTGCGCCAGCTCTCCATGAGGGCCAGTACTCTGCGCGGGCCAGCTTGCCATGTGAGCCAGCTTGCTTTTCACCAGGAGGTTTTGGGAATCAAACTCTGGACCTCCTATATGGTAGATGGGAGCCCGATCACTTGAGCCACATCTGCTTCCCCCATTGTATTGTTTTGTTGGACTTCTAGGTAGGAAGAAGCCAGATAAGGCAAGGAGGTGCACATGAAGGAGGTGGAAGTTTTCATTCCCTTTCAGATAGAACAGTCCTTGCCCTTAGCTCAGGGAGCAATGTACATACGTCAGAGCACGTCTCTCGCTTAGACTTCCACTAGGCTTTGCAGCATGTGTAAGTCTCTGTTATTGCCCCCGAGAGCAGGAAGTGTGTCATGTTCACTTATTTATCACTGACCACCTTACTCAGGGTCAGACACCTAAAAGAACCCCTGACACATGAAATTTGTGCAAAGTAGAGGTAAAGGAGTATGGGAAAGAAATGAAAAGTAAATGTTCATCTGGAAAGGTAGAACGTGGACCAGAGTAAGGGATGGAAATGAATGAAGAGCAGGAAAATAAAGCAGGTAGAGGTACATAAGTTTAAGGGGGGGGGGGGGAATGCCCAATGGAGTCTCTGGAGACCAAGCCCCAAACTTTTGTGTTCTCTTTCCAATCAAATGACAAGTTCTCACAATGGTTGTGTTCAAACAGAAGAAGTTCTAGCTCAAAATATAAAGATCTGGGTTCCAAACCTGGCTCTGCCCTGGTCCTTTCTGAGCTCTGGTTTTCTCTTCTGTAAAGTGAGGCTATGGTATCATCTTCTTCACAGGGCTACTGGAGGAATGCATGAGATGCCGTGAGTTGGGATGCCTCCTAGAGTCCCTGGTCAAGAGCGATTTGAATTCAAACCTGCAACCAGGCCTGCATTCAATTTGTTCATGCAAAGAAGGCCAAAAAAAAAAAAAAAAAGGATGCATGGACAAGGCACAGAGCCCCATCCAAGGCACGAGAGCAGGGTCCTTCTAGAGCTTCCTGGATGACAGTCTAAGCTCCTGGAAGTATAAAACTTCACATGGAGTTCTGGGTATAGTGATTTCACAGAAACCCAGTTCCTTTACTCAGAAGCTGCTCTAAGTCATGGGAGCTTATTTCTAAGCCTTGGTGCTTTAACAGTATGTTAGAAAAGGCAACAGATGCTTTTTGGCCAGTATCACAAGGCATGAGTGAATTCTGCTTCTAAACTTACTTTTCAAGTTTTAGCTGTGTAGTGCTGATTCAAGAATGCTAGATTGTGTGTGTGTTTGTGTAGGAGAGAGAGAATGGCAGGCAATGGGGCAAAGTTGGAGAGATGACAGGAATTTGGGAGAGGGAGCCACCAACCTAAAAGAGCTAACAAGCATCTAATATTCCCATTTCCCCAAAGCAAAATACTATGGAAAGAGAGAGCCCACTCTTAATACAGTGTCAGGTTTTGCTTCAGTACATTTTTCAGATTTGAGAGTGGAGATTTCACTATCCATGGGGCAAATGCAGCCCACAAATGCATCTCACAAACTTGGCCTCATCCTATGTGCCCATCCATTTTCATCTGTTGGGTCTATTTTCTAAGGTATGATTCAATTCTATTTTAAGAGATTCAGAAAATATGGTGGTAATGAGTTGGGTCAAAGTCATCTTCTGAATTTGGCACTGTAAGGATGGAATTTCTAAGGATGGAACCATAGCCAGACAGTAATCAGAAGGTGGAAAATCCTGCTTTCAACTCCATTTTCTAAAACCATCTCAGTCCGAGTACCATGGCTGATTGTCATTCTCCTTCAATTAAGCGAGGCTGGGCTGGCTCCCTGAGTCCCTTGGCAATGCACTATGCACTGTGGACATGAGGTGGTAGCTTCCTTCACTAGCAGTTCCATCCATTTAAGTTTTATTTTGACAGGCATATTTGCCCCATCACTGAGCATTGCTATTTTCTAACTCCTAGTGCCTGCATTGTAGCTTCATTTCTTCTTATTCCTTATGAGTTGTGTGACACTCTCAAATTGCCATCTGTCTGAAGCCTCTCAAGGGAGAGGTCTCATCCAGAGCTCCAGGGAAATACTGCCTGTCATGCACTTTGATTCAGAATTGGAAGAATGGAGGGGAATGAAATAAATCTCAGCACAGAATTGAGAAACTAGTGAAGGTAAAAATAGTTGTAGGGAACAAAGGAAAACCAATGTTCACCTGAAATACTTTGGTAAAATATTAACATTAATGGGAAGCTAGAAGGAGAGGTGAGAGGGCTTATCTGAAATCCTCGGTGAGATCAGAAGTTGTAGAACATGACAAATGATTGTGCATTTCAAAGGATGGGTGTTTTAGGAGGGACAATGCAAAAGAGAGATTGTGTCCTTTTTAAATACTGTTCTCACACATTTTTAGAGATCATAGAAACAAAGTGTCTTTGTTAAGGCAAAAGACAAAATATAGAAAACATTATTATAGAATCTCACTAAGCCCAGGGCTGGATCAGGATCACTGGGTCAAGATCTGTTGTTAATGGAGAACTTTTACTCTCCTGACATTGTCTAGACTTGCACTGTCCAATAGGGAAACCACAAAACCACATGTGGTTATTGATCTGAAGTGAGGATAGGCCTGTTGAGGTGTGTTGTAAGTATAACATACACACCAGATTTGGAAACTTGGCATTAATAAAATAATGTAAGTATCTCCTTAATATTTTTATATTGGTAATATTTTTAAATGGTACTTTAGATATGTTGAATTAAATGAAATATGCTAATGAATTATTTTCACCTGTTTCTTTTTTCTCTTTTAATGCAAATGATATAAAATTTTAAATTGCATATGTAGCTTGCATTTGTGGCTCACATAATATTTCTATTGACAGCAGTATTCATAAAAGCCAATTCAGTTACACTGGGGAGCATAAATTCCAAAGTAAGGCCCACTGACAGGGTGCTGAATTCCTTAGCTGTCTGCCCTGCTTATAGTTTCTGGATGTCTCTAGAGACCTCAGGAGCCCCGTTATTTGACGTACTGTTTGTTGTGGCAGTCAATGAGATCCTGCTGCAACTTGCATAAGTGTAACCTCTGGAATGACTGCCCAACTCACTTTGAAGTCTCTTAGCCATAAAAACTCATTTGTATTTACCATTTCCCCCTTTTGGTCAAGGTCTTTTTCCAGATGCATTGCTAGTTGGCACTTGGTAATAATCCCTCAGTGCCAGGGAGGCTCATCCCCAGGAGTCATGTCCTATGCCAGGGAGAAGGTAGTACATTTATATGTTGAGTTTGGCTTAGAGAAAGCCTACATTTGAGTAACAAGGAGGCTTTCAAGAGGTAACTCTTAGGCAGTATATAATACTAGGCTAAGTTTCAATTTCACAAGAAGGGATTTATAAGTACAATCATCAATATCAAGGGCCTGGTGTAATGGTCTGTCTTCCTTTACTAGGCACTGCCTTTGTACTTGGGGGATTCTTGCTGTCCCATTAGAGAATGTAGCAGGACTCCCCAAGATGGGAATTCAATATTCTTTCAGTTATTGTGTGGATCTCCACCCACCGAGACAATGCTTACTTTGGAATTTATGCTCCCCAGTGTAACAGAGTTAGACTCATTTATAGGTTCTCTATACCTGGTTTTTCTGCCCCTTTTACTTGAATCTATAATTAGCACTATACTTGATAAATATATGTCCCAGAGACTTAAATCTTTGATCTGTCCATGTGCCAGTTGAGCCCTGAATTGCAGCAGAGTTGCAACACCTACTCTCCAGTTCACTGGACTCACCCAGGACAACTAACAAGGAGATAATGATGGACAGCACCCATCCCAAGGAATAGACTGTGTCTGCAACTGGAAGCAAGATAGTTCCTTCCATCTGCCCCATTGTAGCTAAGCTTCCTCTCAATTAGAAGCAGAGTGGACATCACCATCCCCAAATCCTTAAGATTGGGGAATGAACAATGGACTAAAGTAGACTTATTATTATTCTACTATAGACTTATTATTGTTTTAGCAATGGAAGAACTCTTATCATTGATATAAAGGCAATGGCCACCAGAGGTTCTGAGGGATGGGAGAGGGAAGAATAGTTGTAATATGGGGGCATTTTTGGGACATTGGAGTTGTCCTGTATGACATTGCAGTGATGGATACAAGCCATTGTATATTTTGTCATAACCCACAAAATTGTGCAGGACACAGTGAAAGCTATAATATAAACTATAGTCCATAGTTAGTAGCAATGCTTCAATATGTGTTCATCAATTGTAAAAAATGTACCACACTAATGAAGGATGTTGATGTGGGAAAGTGTGGGAAGGGGAGGGAGTGGGGCATATGGGAATCCCTTTTATTTTTTATGTAACATTTATGTAATCTGAAGCTTCTTTAAAAATGAAAAAATTAATTATTAATAAAAAAGCCAATTCAATAGGCTTTCAATAGGTCAACCTGTTTCTGAGGAATTTTGGAAAACAGTTCTTAAATACAAAATTGAAATAAATGCAGGCAGTCACCCTTCTTAGAAGGTTCCTATGGACAATAATTAGCCAAGTCTTTAAAGAAAGCTTCAGTCACAGTGGCATGTGACTCTACTGACACACAGAGTCTTCCCTGGAGGAAGATAGTGGAATCATCTATCAAATTCTTACAAAAGTGAACTTTCAAAGTGCTTGAAAGAAATCCAATCTTAGAAACTAAGGAGTGTAAATAGGTGTCTTCCTAACACTCTTAAAAATGTAAAAACTGATTAAATGATTGTATGATGATAATTATCACAAACACTCTGATAGTGCTCCCCACATGCCAGAAAACAACACTCTGTGTATATCAACTCCCTTGTCTGAGAAAGGACTTCAATTATGTACCAAGTAACAGCCTCAAGTACAAGATTCATAGCCAGAGTGTTGATTGTTACTATTCTTATTTTCACAGGTGAACTGACTCTTGGCTCAGAATCTAACAAGCTGACCATCTGAAGGAAAACATGAAATTAAGTTTCCAATCCCACGCTTTAATATACTTACAATAATTTTGGTGACAAAATCGATGGTTTACTCTCAAATATTACATTAAGTTGGGTACTGGGAGGCGGCTGTGGCTCGATCAGTGGGGCTCCCGTTTGCCATGTGGGAGGCCCTGGGTTCGGTTCCCGGGGCCTCCTGGTGAGGGCGGGCCCGCCCGCACGGCGTGGTGGTTGAATGAATAAATAAATAAAATCTTTAAAAAAAAAAAAAAAAAAAAAAAAGTTGGGTACAGCTGCTAACATTTTGGGGAAGACAGGAAAATAAATCACAGTGAGTGACATAATTAGAGAAATGCCGAGTCAAAAGAGTGAATCAGAAGTTCATACCCAGTATGGATAATTGCAATATATTTACAGGCTCTAAATACGAAGGCATCAAATTATCTGAAGCCAATTTCATTAGACAAAGTTGCTGGTAGGATCACAGTAGACCATGGCTTGATTGTGCCAAAGTAAATAAAAAAGCAGCACAACTACTGCAATGTATGATGTTCAAGAAAGACAAAGGGCTTATCATATAAGCCCTCATTAGAGGGAAATGTACTCCTTTGGCTTCAACTTTTCTAAAAAGATGTAATACATTGGAGATAAACCAGAAAAGGGGTCCCCAAAGAAATTAACAAGACAAAAATCAGATCCCTGATCGAAGGTTAAAAGTTGAAGTTGCTGGGGAAAGGACAATGATGGAGTGATTTAATAATCAGAATATACCTAACTCAAGTTCAAGAGGAATGATTACAAAGGAAGATGTTGCCCCTATCCTCTAGGGTTCCTGTGTGCACACGCGCGCGCGCACACACACACACACCACATGCTCATACACGCTCACATACACATACTCATACATTCACACACTCACATACTCTCATATACTCTCACACTCACTCACACACACACACACACACACATACACACGGCAGAGAAGAATGCACTTACCCTAAAGAACACCAGAAATCTATTACACATAAGGAGCAACATCTGGACAATAAAGAAGATTAAGCCTTTTAACAAGCCACTATTAAATGTTCTGCAATTTCTGTTTCTAGAGACTTATAAAGATACAATTGATAATCAGTGTTTTCGGTAACATTATGTTCTGTTGAGGTATAAAAACTCTTTTTCCTAGGGCAATGCTGACAAATGTCCTCTTAACTGCACTAACCTTGTCATCATCAATTTCCATTTGGTGGGAATAAGGATTTCACATGCCTATGTAAATGGAGATGTGGGGAGGAAGCAGGGGAAGAGGAAGAGTGGGAGAGGGACTTTACAATGAATCAAGATGTGGAGACCGATATGACTCCTGTCATAAGAAACAAAAAGAAAGAAAATAGCCATCTGTCTTAGAAATAAACTTGCCTGGGGAGAGCATGTGAATTGATAAACTCTCTCTCTCTATATATTTTTTTGTCTCTTTTGTTTAATTGATGAACTCTTGATGATCTTTCCCATCTATGATTTTTTTCACTCTTTGAGAATTGGAGAGGATGAACTTTCCTTTTGAGCCCTTACACACACTCTGAGGGCATTGGCCCTAGGTGATTCCTTTCTTGTAGGTGCCCTTCTCCATGCCATGGGACAACCCTCGATGATTGGGCTCCAGGTAGGTACCTGGGGTGGCCAATCCATGCATTGCCCAGCAGCTATCAGTGGCCTGGACTCAAGGCTGCACAGCATTGTGGTTGTCTTATTGGAATAATTGGACTCATCGTGTTTTCCTTCTTGAGAAATTTGGATGTGAGTAATAGAGACAGTGAGGGCAGTAGTTTATGTGGAAGCAGAAGTCAAATAGTAGGCAGAAGCAGGGGTACTATGTTAGCAAGGAAGCCCTAGAGGAGAATCTCTGAAGTCTCCTGCTGAGAGGATGAAGAAGGGACATCTTGAGGGCTACATCAGATCCTGAATAAGCTTTTAGATCCCAATCATTCCAGGCTCACTGGGGCCCAGCTTTACTGTGGTTCTTGTTTGAGTTTTTTGCCTGCTAGATCTCTTTCCCACTTCTCTTGGTGATAGAATTTCTAATATTCTTTTGGAGAACCAATGCTTCTTCACCTTCACACCACGTGTTTTGAGTAGAGATGACTCCACTTTCCACTCCCAGGGCTGGCTACACAAGCCAGGCCTGGAGAATCAGAATATGCCACTCCTCTGGCGACAGAGGATGACCTGATGATATGCCCCAAGACAAGGCAGCAGAAGTTAGCCCTGGACTTCTGCATAATGGCTGGGGAAAAGGAGCTCTTTTCTTTGGGTCACGAGGAAGGCAGAATTTAAGCCCAGTGCTATTGATGACAATTCTTTGCCACAGTGTGGGGAGAATAAAGCCAATATAGAGGAAAGCAGAACCAAGAAATGGAGTAAAAGAGAGTAAGAGAAGAGAATCATTTATTCCCTGGGTCCAGGTTTGCCTGAAGCTAGTATTCCCCTTTGTTTTCCAGTGGTGTGAACCAATAAATTCCCTTTTCTGCTTAAACCAGCTTGAGTTGAGTTTCCAATGAACATGATCAGGTTCTTCTTGTGAAAGTTGGTTATGATATTTTGCTTATAGTCCACTTAGGCCTATACACTTATTCAGAAGTCCAGTTTACCTTATTTCTACTTGTTCCCATCCATTAAATGTCTACTTGGGAAAATATAAAAGTATTTCTCATCTTTGTATACAAATGAGTCTAATTAACAAGCTCATCTGTATTACCTGATAAATGACATCGTGTTGAGTTTCCTCATTGTTGGTTAACTTAGGCATATGTAAAATTCAATAAATGAAAATGTGGTACAGAATGAGCCCTGGACTGTGATAGAAGAGAACTGGGTTTTTGTCTGACATTAAATGACCTCATTCAAACTAAATGACCTTGGATGGGTCATGTATCTTCTCTCGGTTCCTATTTTCTCACTGGCAAAATGTAGGGGTTCAGCTAGAGAATATCAGTACTATCTCTATATATCTGTATAGTGATCTAGTCATTTCTAAAATGATTTCTCTTTAGATTACATCATTCTATATCTATATCATCTTTATAGTTCTTTTCAGCTATAAAATTCCATGACTATCAATAGCTCATCAAATAATTTCCTTACCTAGGAATGCCAATTGCCAACCCTATGCTTTATTGAAAGGCTATTATTCTCATGGTCCATCCATCCATCCATCCATCCATCCATCCATCCATCCATCCATCCATCCATCCATCCCTTCATTCATTCAACAAGCATTTATTGCATGCTATGACATTAGGCAACATGCTAAAAGTCATAGTTCCACCTTTGAGAATATGCTGCTCTAATAGATGATACAGACATCAATATCAGTTATTAAATATCCCCACAGATAAATAAACAATTAAAAACCATGACAAGTGCTCTAAAGGAAAAGTACAGACGCTTTAATAGCAATAACAAGGAGATCTAACCTGGGGGAGGGAGATATGCAAAGTCTCCCTGAAGAAAGGCAGGAAGCTGAAGCATGAGCAGGAGTCACCTGGGCAAAGGGGCTGGACTGGGACCACTGCAGATTCAGAAATGGCATCAATGTGGCAGAGGCTACTTTGGCACTGCCTCATGGGAATGTGTTAACTTTTTCAAAACCCTTGGTGAAGAAAATGTTATTAATTCCTCTGTTGACAAGAAAGAATTCAGAAACACGCAAAGCAAAAATCCTAAATTGGATCCAGACAAAGGTGCCTGGCTGAACTCGGATTTCACAGTGTTTTATTTCGCCAGAGCTTCCTGGGTAGCACCGCTGCCTCCCTTTAACTCACACCCTGAGGAAGTCACTCGACCTCACTGGGTCTCAGTTTTCTCATCTATAAAACATGAGGTTTGGGGAATATAAAAATAGTGTCTAAAGTCTCCCTTCTATTCCACATTTCACGTTTTTAGGAATACACCTGGACTCGTGGGAGGGGGAGGAGAGGCCACGGATCTCATAAAGCACACTTGTGGCTGTGTTTAAAAACAACTAAAATCAGCCTGCATTCACAGTACAAGAAAATGTAATAAGGAATTGTCACTATTGAAATGCAGCTTGGATAGAACCAAAAATAGCTAATGCATCCATTCCACAGCTAATGCAGGGAAACTGAGATGAAGCGTTTCCTTGGCAATTGAGTTACTTAAAGGTGAAGTAACTCAGTTTGATCAAAGATTGGTTTCTCGGCTTCTCCTCCTCTCTATGGGTTCCTCAATTGTAATTCTCCTTAAAGGGGGAAAGGGTTGACAAATCCATTTCACTGAAAAACAAAGGTCACCCAAAAATATCAAGAAAAGGGCAGTCCGGTTGGATCAAAACAAAAAACTACTCTAATGGGAGAGGCTGGCTCAGCCTGCATGCGTCCTTGCATGTGGTGCACATGCCTGAGGAGCTTCTCTGTCTTAAGCCTGTTCCTGTGACTCTCTTCAGCTCATAAATCACTTGGGGGAATCGGCATCAGAATTTAACAGCAACTTGACAACTGTCAGTCTGAACTTAAAACCTCGGGTTTCAAACCAGAGTCAGCTCCTTCTAGAGAAAGGAAAAGGACAATGGCTGCTGTTTCTTAGCGTGCATAATCTATGCTGCAGGGGTTGCTAGGCAACGGGCAGAAAGGCTGTCAAACATCCCTGGGTGCTTCCAATGGAAGAGAAGCAACCCCCTGGCAGCTACTCCACAGAGGTGAGAGGCTGCGCAGTCCAGGAAGCCGCACTCGGTTTGTTCCATTCCTAAAGGATCCTTTTATTTTAGTCAGGGCTGCACCATTGACATCCAACACCCCCCCATCCCCAGGCTCATTTAGATACCCTCTGAATACACTTTCAATTGGCCAACAGCCCTGTAAATGAGCATGCCAGGCTGGGGAGAGGCAGCTGAGTAAAAAAAGGTCTGCGTGTTATTTTGATCCAGTTCAAGCCAAAGGCTGTGGAAGATTGCACAAGCCTCTTAAGTGGTTGCCTGGGAGTTAAAATCAGTATCCTCTCTGAAGCTTGCAATCATTCCAGCAATAAGCAAAACCTCTGATTTCAACAAAAATCCACATTCAAGGTCATTGAGATGAGGCTTTGTGGGTTTGTGACCATGAAGTTAGCATGAACTTTTTAAGCTGCAGGCACTTTCTCCTCCCTTTTGGAGATATTTTCAATTGAAATTTCGACAAGACACCAAGGTTAGGATTTGACAAAGGATCACATCTTTTTTTTTTCTTTCTTTCTTTTTCTTTTTAGCAGTGTTGCTTGAAGGGCAAACACTCATCATAGGTCATTAATTGGCAAGCATTTATTTGTCATTGCCAGGAGGTGTGTGAGCTAGATCCTGGGTCTGATGCAGAGGTGGGATTAGAGGTGTGATTGGGATTTAACCTAGAGAGGGGCCTGATTATGGCAGATATGTCCAAGTAGAAGCATGCCATGGGCAGGACAACTGGATGGATATGTTCTCTTTTAAGGCCAGCCCAGTTACTAGTGGCAAAACATTGCTGTTGGCAGGCTAACCCTTCAGGGTTACTAGTACAAGCCCTGAAGTCCTGCTTTAGCACAGTGTTAGGAAGGAAATGTCATGTATGGGTTGAGGATACCCTAGACTTAGCTGTGTACCATCCTTTCCTTAAGAACGCTGCAAGAAGTACAGAAAAGTGGACACAGAATAAGGAATGGTATTAAAATGAAAGGCTATACTTACTGAGAAACATTTCTACACCTGGCTGAGGTCTTGCAGCTATTTCTACATTGTCTTCTAGGATTCTCTGAATCCCAGGATTTTCTCACCTTCAAGGCTGCCCAGCTTGGAACACCATGAAGTGAATTCAGATATGAAGGCCTGACTTAGCTTCTTGGGTGGCCTCCAAGTAGGAGTGAGAAGCGTGGGCTCAGACCACGAATCCATGGTCATCATGTCTAAACCACATGGCTAGGCTAGGACCAGATGTGCCGTAAGATTCTTCCAGCCCTAACATTTTATCAGTCTATGAATTTACAAAAATAGAGGCACCTTTTGGTCCCATTAATCCAAAAGGAAAAAAGAAGATGATGAAGAAAGCAAAGACTGCAGATATAACACTGCCAAATGTTCTGAACATTTTGTGCTAAAAAAAAATCTTTTGAGGACATGAAAGAAGAGAGGAAGCAATTGCAACAGCAGGAATTAAACATCCCCGGTGTCACTGCAAAAGTTTCCTCTGACACCTCCTACCCCACGTGACTTCTAAGCTTTACATCTTTAGGATCTCCTCTCCTCTCTTTTCGTCCCATGTCACTCTCCCCCATTCATTTGCCTAGCTGGGTGGGATTATGTTTATTTGGTAGGTATTGTATCTATCTTTTCCAGAAAGCCTGTTCTTTATTCACACTAACGTGTAGCTTTCATAAGTCCTCATTGAGAATCAAGAAGTATCCATGCCATCCAGGTGAGTTACTTTTAATCACAAGGACAGCAAGTACACAGTTTGTTTTTCATTTGCAAGGGCCTTAACAGAAACTGTGTTTATCTGTTGGATGGGCAAGTTCAAGAATAATTTTATTTTGCTCTTCAGTTACCCATTATTACAGATAAATTGAAGCATTTTAGTGCTACATACAACAATGTAGATCCGATTTTTTTAAAAAGAAAGAAAGGTTATACTGGTGATAACTATAAATAAATGTCATTTATATAAATGCTCTGTGACTGGCAGAAACAAAACAAAACAAAACTCAATTCCATAATCATATATTAGGACAAGAAGTTATATTTTTATTACAATTTCAGTATATCCATGGCCATATTCATTTTACACTCAATTCATTTTAAACATGTGTGCTTCTTTTAAGTGTTTTATATATATTATCCAATGTTTTGTTGCATTTTCTTTTTAATTTTGACAATGCATTTGTAATAGAACTACTGAAATCTTTTGTGCTATTTTTGTTACTTCTCGTGTTTTAGAGAGCTCAGTGGAAATTTTGTGCCTTTCAAAAATGTTTACCTTAATGAAAGCCAGGTCTCGTTTTTGAGTTCTTAGGGAAGTGACTATGATAAAGAACTTTCAGTCTTCTTTATTTCAGTAGAACATTGTGGCTCCAAGGATGGTGGAATCCAAAGGAGAAACCACCCAGATTCTCCAAGACTTAGCTGGTTGAATTCCCTTTGACACCACTGACCTCCATGCAGAATTTGGTCAGCATTGAATTGGAGGAGTAATTCAGAGCTACTCACAGCCACAGACTCATCCTGAATTGGCCACTACATAAATAAATAAATAAAACGTCCATGCATCGGTGTGACCACAGATAATGAGACATTCTGGAGTGTGCTCTTACCTTCACTGCCACCAAGATCTTGTCCTGCTCAGGACAGAGGTTATAGCATTCAGCTAGGAAAACTTTTCCAAAGGCTCCTTCGCCTAGCTCCCTTTTCAGAACAATGTTATGTCGCTTGATGTGCTGAACAACTGTAAAACAAAGACAGAATGGAAATTGGAATTGAAGCATGTGGAGGTGAAGGCAAAGGGTGGGAGTGAGAGGGCTTGCAAGCCCAAGATTCTCTCCTCTGCAACCCAAGAAGAGGCACCCAATGTCCATCCTCACAGTCTGCCCCAAATGGCTGGAAAGAGGTGGCACTGACTTACCCTACAGAGCACAATTATTGCTTTTGATAGAACTAAAGCAGAAATCCAATGGTTGGTTGCAAAATATCATTAATGAGTTTTTGATTAATGATCAAAAAAAAGAAAGGGGAGACATGAGACGGGAATTAACATTAATGGCAGGTCTCTTGTAGGCCTGATGTTTTGCATAATTTGTTAGCCATGGGTCTAATGGAGATCATCAGAGATATAGCCAGGAATCCCTAATTCTTTGTTAAGCCACCTTAGACTCCTGAGGGAGATGGGCTCAGAGGATGTAAAGGGGAAATGCAAGATGTGTTCAATGATGATTAAGGCTTTGGCCGCACCCTGTTTGTAGCTACCTGGTGAGCTGGGTTAAACCATGCTTGAGCCCTAAAGACTTCTTCTATTTAGACCAGAAAGTCTAGACTGTCTGTGCTAAAGACTGGTTTTGTTAACTCCTTTCTAAGATCATTACCTAGCCCTGGCTCTCCAAAGCCAAGAGGACACAAGACTATATGAGTCTGGGGAAAAGACAGCATTCCTCCAAGTCCTAGAGCAGAGCTGGCCCAAGTCACCTATCCATATGCCTTCCTAGAGCAGGAAGGCCAAAGGTAGTCAAGGGTCCTTTGAAGTCTATCGGCCGCAGATGGAAAACAGAGAGAGGTAATCCATACAAGAAGAGAGTCAATGGAAAAGTCCCTAAGGAGTCTCTGGAGAGGACAAAACTATGATGCAAGTTGTACTTCTTTACTCAGCACATCAAACATTGAATCCTTTCACACAGAGATTCTACCAGGTCTCAGCCACCTTCCCTTTCTGAACTCCTTGTCCCTGAATGGTAGTACTGGAAAGAGATTCTGATGCACTCTAGAGTTTGGAACGTGTAGCCAATGGTGTCTCGTTTCATTTTCACAGCCCTGTGAAGCATTCCTCTCTGCATTTTATAAGTGGAGAAACTGGATCTACAGGAGTTCAAACCATTCTGTCTGAGTCTAGAGTCCATGTTTTCACTTCTACATCACAAAGACTCTTCACAATCACAAATGTTGTTAAATATGGCAAGAGACATGATGTATGAAAGAAATAGAGTAGGTGCATCTCACCTTGTAGCATACCCACACTCAAATCTCGAGTGTGTACTTTTACTTTTTCTCGTTTCTTAAACCCTTTTACTTGCCTCATTAGAAAAATTAAAATAAAAAAATAAAAAATACAAAAAATAGAGTAAAAAGTGAAATTCATTTCCAAGAATTTCTCTACTTCATCTTTCAAAGCCCAGTTCAAATTTTCACTCCCTCAGAGAGCTTTCCTGGACCACTTTGACCATTTTGACGACCTCCTTCTCTGAACTCATATCATGGCTTATGCTTAGTTATATCTGACTTATTCCCCAATCATTTCATGTCTGTAAGATCCCAGAGCTTAGAGCAAGCCCTATGTCCCAAGCTGCCCTCCTCAGGTGTCAGTCTCACAGTAGGGATTTAGTACTGTGGTATAAAGGCTTAATTTGATAACCTCTCTTTGAAAGTTTTTTGCTTGATTGTAAACCGCATTATAAAAATAAAAGAACATGCAAAACATATATTTGCAGTTCAAACAATAATAATCATTAAATTAATTCTCATGAATCCAGCATCCCATTTAAGAAACAGAAAGTCACCAGGTCCTTAGAGGCCACCTCTCCCCCATGTACTCTTTGTTTGATTCCCTACTCACCTTCTAGGGTCAACCACTATTCTGAGTTTTGTGTTAATCATTTCCTTTACAAGTTTACTTCCAATGCTTTATCCCTAAACAAGAGATGGTTCCACTCTGTCTGTTTTTGAACCTATGCAAATGGAATCATTCTTAGATGCACTGTTTCATACCTTGCTTCTTTCATTCAACAATATCCTTAGGATTGAATCACACTGTGTGTGCGTAGTAATAATTTTCTCACTATTTCTGCTTTATAATGTTCTGTGGAAGAACCATGCCACCATTTAACTGTCTATTCTATGTTGATGGATATCCTATATGGTTCCTTTTTAGATACAACTTTATATAAAATGCAAGGGGTAATTAAGGTCTTCCTTTAATGGGATTTTTTTTCTCTTGAAAATTCATGAGGTTTGGAGCTGCAAATGCCTCTTGTGAGCCTCTGGGAACTCAGAGCCATAAAAAATCAAAAGTTCTTTTTTATGTGCAACAATATTAATGAATATAAAGAACAGATAAAATTTCTCATGCTGCAGTCACAATGCCTGAATTTCAGAGAGAAATGTGTTCATTAGGTAGAGATCCCATATAAAGGCACAAATGCAATTCTTGCAGAAAATTAGCAGCCTTATTTAAATCTAATATTTAATTCCCTGGTTGTCATATGTTCATTGGGAATGAAATTGCCACTTGATTTACTTCACACTCTAAACAGATCAAGACAAGTAATTTTTTTTTTGCATTTGATTACACTCTTTTTTTAAAAAAATAATCCAAGGAGGAAAGTTTGGTGGGAATTAAGTTTTTAAAACTATGGCTAAAGCCATAATTTCATCTTCAAAACTATAAATGATTGGACCAGTCCTCCATGTTGACTGGAAGCATTAACTGCATCTTTACTTCAGAAAGTGAATTATTTTGAATTTATTTGCTTTGTTGTGGTTTGGGGCATAATAGATTATAGTGGTGGCTTTTGCCAATAACTTCTCTAAAACAGAATGAAAAACTTCTATTTTACTAGACCAGAAGCTTCTTAGGGACTGGTAACAACTTAACGCACTATTGTATTTCTGACAAGGCTTCACTGTGTCTTCTGTATGTTGGTGCCATATAAATATTTGTTAGAAAATGTGTTGAATAATAATAATTTCCACAAATAAATACTGTCTAATTATAGTATTAGTTATATTAGCATAAAAATCCTATTGCATATTTAGGCAATAAAGTAGCCCAATTCTCTGGGCTATAAGGAGTGGGGAGAACATTCACCCTGAAACTTCATTGGGCTAAGAATTTGTTCACACTCTCCTCCAAGAAAGCATGAGGACTTATCGCATCCTGCCTAGCATCCTATTTCCCTCGGTCAACATAAGAAGTCGTTGGTACCTTCTTGGGGCCCCCTCGTTGTCTGGCCTCTCACCCCAACATTGCTTGTACATTCTTCAGCCTGAGTCAATGCTCAGTCCTTCCCTTCCCTTGCAAACCCTCCCACGGTGCTGCTGACTTCTCTTTAATGTCCCTTTACCTCTCTGGCTTAAATAAAATCTAGTTGTGCTCTGAGAACATACCTGCCTTTCCCCTGAAGCCCTCTCAGTGGAAGTTACTCCCCAGGAAAGTCAGGGTCTGCTACCTGATTTCTGACAATTACCCCTGTCGCTCCAGCTGGAGCCCAGCTATCTTAAAGTAGAGCCGGCAGACTCTACTACCTCTGCCCACCTGTGGCTGGCATCTTCACTGCTCCCCTCCCCTTCTGAGCTCCTGACCCATAGCCCCTCTCCGCCTACTCGTGCCATCATTCTCAGGGCCCAGGGCCCAGAGCCCAGAGCCATTCAGTCACCCATCTAAGCTGCAGAATGTAGAAACACACAGGGCTGCCAGTTTATCCCTGTGTTTGTACACAGCCCAGCAAAGAGGCAAAGCAGCAGGAGGTTTGGTTTGGCGGTTTGCATGGCATTAAGTTCATAGATGGCCTCTCGTTTTGTAATTCCATATTCAGTTTTGTATGGATTCATGAATACAGAATCTCAGCGTTTTCTCTCTGCTGAGAACACACTGAATCTCTCTCCCAAAAGGAATTAGTTTTTCATCGTGCTGGAGTTCCTTGCTTTCTATTCTGTCCCCAGAAAGAGAATGAGCTTAAGTGCATTGCCACCAGTTCCTCAATGCTAGCAAAGGCCTACTCCAAGATCAGAATTCTTCTTTTTCTGTAGGTCGTGGCCAGGAGACAGGCTTCACTCTTGGTGGCGAGCCTTAGGCTACTCTGAAAGGGTTCATCTAACTCATGCACCTGCCATGCAGGAATGCCTGGCCAGGTGTGGCTGAGGACTGACTTATAATAAGACAGCTTTTTCTTTCAGCTTAACTGAGATATGGGCCAAACAAATAATTGGCTTACTGGTCCCGAAACCGTAAAGCCCTTGGTTATAGGGAGGATTAGGAAGGAGAGAGAACTTTCTGCTGTGTTTTCATCATTAAAAATAGATGTGGGTTTTTTTTTGTTTGTTTGTTTTGTTTTGTTTTTAATGATTCTATGTGCTTGGCTAATTTCTTTTCAAGTATGCAAGTAGAGGTCTGTATGTAGATTTCTGCAAGATTCTAATAGATAGAAGGATGGATACTTCTTATGATGAGCAACTTAAAGCGTGACACTGATCTATGAACTGTTTGGTGCCAATTGCTGTTTGGTAAGTAATTTGTGCCAGAATGTAACTCAGCAAATGCCACTAACACTGTTTAGTTCAGCTGACTTTTAGGGGAGCAGGACTTCCTCAATGAAGGAAGCAATGCACTGATTTACATTCTGGACAAGCTCCTTGTGTCTTAGTGGAGTACCACTGTCTTAAAGTGCACATTTGGCTTCATTTCCTACAAAATATCCTGATTGAAGTGAGCCTAAGCAATCGATGTTAAATAAGCCACCATGTAAGCATATAAAACTCTTACATGCTTCCTTTCTTTGAAATCAGTTAATTCTCTGCTCTTAACTTCAGGGACTTGAATGAAATCACCTTATAGCTCAAAATAAATAATTGTAAGGAAAAAAAAGGAGCCCAAACTCCACCCTAAATAGTTTCTTAGATTTGAAGGAAAACTTAAAACAACAGCAGATTTAAAAAATAAAAGCTCTATAGAAATTTCCTCTTTAAAAATCACCCTGCAAAATGTAAAGGAGGTATAAGAGGTTTAGGAAACATACCACCAAAACTTAGTCAAAACAAAACATGAGGTTAGCTGACTGTGCAATTAAATCCAGTCTACAGAATCAGGGAGAAATTGATGACCATAGATAATAATCAGGACGTGATTGGCTGAGAACCATCTGTATGTCTTTGTCATCAATGGTTTTTCCAGAGTGGACATCTGGTGTCCTCACACATGCTTCATGAGGACCAGGAACTAGAAGACTTCCAGTTTTGTCTTAGCAGCACATTATGGCCACTTGAAAATGCATCCTGTCACAAAGTGGCAACAGCAGTTTACAGGGATGTTTGCAAGCTTACGGATGGTCCAAATGAAGCTCCTGGTATAGCTACTTCCCAGAAGAAAACATTTTATATATATGTATGGGATTATTGATAAAGGATTAATCCATGTCTACATCCATTTCCACTAAATCTAAAATACATACGTACATACATTCATACATCTCTGCCTCTTTAAGGTCTGAAATAGGAAATGTGTCCTCATTTCTTCAATTGTGGGATTTCACAGAAGCCCTTGGCTCAGTGTCTATATCCTGCTCAGCACATGGACCTTAAATTGAAACATTTATTGAATAACTAATACATGCCAAGTACTAAGTGATCAGCAATTAAAGGGCAAGATATTTTAAAGTTTTGAGCAGGAAGGTAAAAATTAATATACCCTGGAAGATAATGTTCTGTAGTAGGAACTCCTTAAATCCTCTATTTCTGGGCTGACTTAGGTGTAGAGCCTGCTGTAACAGATCCATCTCAAAGAGTGTTGTGGAGAGAAGAGAATATGAGCATCATTAAGGCCCATTCCTTTTGGCTTGACAGAGAAGTGAGTGAGGCTTGGAGAAGGGAAGTGCCCTCTTCAGACCATACAGCTGGAGTGTGACAGAGCTAGGACACAGGTGCCTGCCTCTCAGAAGAGTGGCCCTTGGACTCTGTAACACAGGATTCTAAGTCAGATTGAAGGTGGTGAGTTTCCTGGAATTAACGTGATAAACAGGTATTTCATTTAGCTACTAACTTTGCTGCTAAAAATATTTGAAACATTCACATTTACCCTATGCAATGGGCCAAACATCTCATAACTGAAGAAATTAATCAGGAAACTGCCAATAACCTTATACATCTGGATGAAGAGCAGGATGTAAAAACTAAATACTTTGAAAAACACTTAATCTTGATTTGAAATATAATCATCAAAAAATATTTACTAAATATCTTAATGCACATTTTATGGGCAGAATAGTGAAGTACAGTGTAAAAATCATCCACCTTGTAAAAATTAATTTGCATGAAAGACAGGAGATATGTTTTCAAATTTCATCTCCATTTTTCATTAAGACACAACTCAGTACTAAATTGAAAATAAATGCAATAAGACTATAGGCATAAAACACCCTAGGACAAGAATAGGCCAAATATACATAAATAATGTTAATGACGAAATAGAGCATGTAACCAATTATGAGCTATTCTTAAGCACTTTTCAGCAAAAAAATATCCCAATGTGCATTACCATCAATTCATTTTTGTATCCCTGTGAATGAGGTCAATAGTCACATTTCTTTTACAGATGACACCACAATTAATTGACTTCTTCAAGGTCATGGATCAATCCACTTTTTTATCCTTTTCCAAGTGCTATTTCCAGTGAAATGTGGAAATAGGGAGGAAAGAGAGGAACTTACATGTACTGATTGCTATTATGGGCCAAAAACCGTGCTGAGAGATTTACAAGGGCCATCCATCTTCACAGCAATCCTGTGGGGTAGTCTTACCTCCATTTTCAGATTAAAGAAAAAATAAGAGGATCAGACAGGCTAAATAACTCATCCAAAGTTGTACAGTTCATAATGGGCAGAGCTGGAATTCTTTCTAACACTAGCTTTCTTTGACTCTCTTGATGATAAACAAAGTGAAAAAGAACGTGTAAGAGCCAGCGTTGCCTACTTAGGGAGTTACAGGTCTTCTTGGATGAATGTAGTTCAACAAACCTTTCCTGAGAACCTAGTATAGTCTGGGCATTTTTTGAGGGCCTAGAAATAAGGAGCAGTGAGATGATCCTTGTCCTCATGGAACTCATAACCTAAATGGGCAGAAAAACATGCCATTTATTTACACTTATCCCTCATTCATATAAGATTTTGGGGGGACTTTACAGGAATGTGCAAGGAAAACAAAGACATAAATAAGAACTAAAGTTAGGGAAAACTAGATGTTAAGTAAAAATGCAAATTTGCAGATTCTACAGTCCCATATTATTAAAATTGTCATAATTTGACTCTGTGCTTTCTAGTAGCAAATGCCAAAGGGAAACAAAAATTTGCAAATTTTTCTTTCAATACACAAAAGCACAATTCCTGAGGGTAAGTTTTTTTGTGGCATTTAGTTTTCAGAGGAATATCTCAAATAGTATTCTATATACAGGTCTTGAGTGACTATGATAAGTGTCCTCAACAATGTCTTTAGCGTAAATAGTGAGTTTCCTAAGAGTATTTCTCATGGCAGAGCTCAATGAAAGATGACACAAAAGCCATGCTCAGCCAAAGTATTGCACAGGGAGGTCACAGTTCTTATTATAATAATGGTATAAAAATAACTCACTATGAGCATATTCAAGAATGCTTTGGCTGCGAATATTCTCGCTGTCCTGATTTTGTGATAATCACGGTAGGCTAAACATTCGCTATATTAGAAACCTTGCATGTGTCCCCAGACCTAGTTTTTCTCCCTAGGTCTGGTTTTTAGAATGCTGGTAATAAACTAAGCCTGATTTATTATATGGCCATCCTGTATGGGAAAAGATTGTAACTTTGGGTATCTTTGATCAACCTTGAGAGATATAGCAGGGGGGCGGATGTGGCTCAAATGGTTGAACGGCTGTCTTCCATATGGAGGGACCTGGATTCGATCCCTGGGACCTCCTGGTAAAAATTGAAAAAAGAAAAATAGAGAAGGTGTGTAGGCTACCAGGACCCATGTGCAGATGCGCCACCAGGCCCCACAAGTGGGTGAGCTGCCAGGCCCTGTGAGCCATGCAGCAAGATGATGACGTAACAGGAGAGTGGCACAAGGGAGAGCCAAGATGAGACGCGCTGAAAACCCAGGAACTAAGGTGGCGCAGGCAGTAGGAAACCTCTCTCCCACATTGGAGATTCTGAGAATCAAATCCCAATGAAGACAGAAGGAGAAGGATGAGAAGAGAAGGCAGGAAATGGACACAGAGAGTTGCCCAGCGAATGGACACAGAAATAGCAAAAATGAGGGCAGCGGGGGGGGCGCCAGTAAAAATGGACAAAAGTAAATAAATAAATAAATCCTTTAAAAAATGTATAGGGGATGAAGATACGGACTATAGTTAGTAGTAATAATTTGACAATGCTCTTTCATGATTTGTTAAAAAATGTTTCACAACAATGCAGGGTGTTTGTGGGGGGGGGGTGATGCGTGGGAGCCCTGTATGATATTATGCATGTTTGTTTTGTAAGATCACGATGTTTACTGAACACTTATAGTTTATGTATGTTCATGAATGAATGATATACTTCAATAAATTAAAAAAAAAAAAAAAAAAGAATGCTTTGGGCATGGTAATTTCCCTGCACCCACTGCTGGACCTAGATCATATTAGGCAATCAAAAAGATTTTATGAATAAATAATAATATTTACATGTAACAATACATGATGATCTAACAAGAGATAAGAACAATGGAAAAGAGTGCATTTTGGGTGAAGGAATTTCAAAAGCAAGGATGAGGAAGGGGAAAAGTCCAGAGTGAATTTAGAAATAGTGATATAGTTTGGTTTTTCTAGACAAGGTGCAGGAAACAATATGCTATAGAAGGAGGATGAATATAGATGGTGGAGTGCTTGAATATCTCACTAAGTAATTTAGACAAGGCCAGGTACTAATAAATATGGACTCTGGGAACAAATCATTTTTACTGTTCTTTGCCTCCATTTTTTCTTCTTCAACTGAGGGAGTTTGAGCTAAATGACATCTTAGGGCTGTTCTAGCACACACATTCCACTTTCTGTGAGTCTATGACTTTATTATATAAAAGCTGTGGAGCTATAGAAGGTTTTTTGAGCATGAGAGAGAAGTGATAAGGGCAAACCAATAAAATTATTCAGTGAGCAGGTGTGAGATAAATGGGGAGACTGGAGGCAGGGAAGCCATTTAAGGGTGCAGCTACAGACCTTATTCTGAGTCCAGAGCTAAGCTGAGGAGTGGGCTACACCCAGTTACCCATCCATCTTTCCCCTCCGGCCCCTTGTCTACCAGAAGCACACAGCTCTCTGTTGTCTGACACTCTTTGGAGGAGCTGTCCACTGCCTGAGAAGCTAGAGGCAAATCCACAACCCCAAAGGGAATAGAGGAAGTCACCAAGGACTAATCCTCAAAGAATGCCTTTGTTTTCAGGGAAAGACAAAATAAAAGTAGCCATTGAACATGACCAAAATGGGCAAATCAGAGAGGCAGGAGAGAAGACCAAGGATGAGCCTCAGAAGGGCAAAAACCAGACTTCATGGGAAGAGGAGTGAGTGGGAAGTGAGGAAGTGGAGGCAGTAAATGTTGACTGCACTTCTGGGTGGTCAGGCAGGGGACATGGGTAGGGGTAGGTCAGGCACAGAAGGCTGGAGATAGAGCAGTGTAGAGGAAGAGGGCTGGGGGTGGGGAGATTTTGAAGAAAGAAAGTTTCAGTGAGTCTACAAGTTAAGAGGAGTAGTAAGGGGTAAGAAATTAAATAGGGAGAGAGAGAGAGCGCTGGTAGGAGAGATTCCCAGGGAAGGCATTGAGAGTACAATGGAGGGGCAGCCAGGCAGAAAACTTCTGAAACAGAAAGGAGAGATTTGAGTGAGCTACTTTCTGAGGGCCTCCACCTTGATGTTCATTTCAGGATTGGGCCACTGAAGGAGGAAATGGACTTTCAGGGAAGCCCAAGGGGCCCATTAAACACAATCCCTCCTAAGCTCTGGGCTAAGCCCTACCTTGGGCACCGAGATGGACAAGATAGGCTCTTGCAGGGTGACTTTACATTCCAGGGAGGGAGCCAGGCACCTACTTGGATGTCCCCTGCAACATCCAATGGCAGCAAATGGCCCTTTCATCAGCAAACCACACTTAAACAGCTCCATGCTGAAGGCGAGCAGAGTTTTTACCGGGGGCAGCAGGGAGGGGTGGCTTACTTTAACCTGAAAGCTGTAGCAGATAAAACTACTCAGTTTATTTGAAGTTAATTGCCAAAAGTTCTGGTGGAAAACAGCCAGGGCGGGGGGAATCCCCAGAAACCTTTCAAACTGTTAGACTAAAAGGAACACCAGACTTCAAAATACACACACAGCACATCCTTCGCTTTGACATCCCCTAACAGACAAAATTATATCTGTTCTACACGCTGGCATGTGGTAAAATTGGATTGATTTGCCCTGACAGGCCTCCCTGCTGGAACAATACTTGTCAGACAGCCCTAGCAATAGCTGTATTTTCAAGAATAATTATGCAGAATGATTGTACAAAATCCTTGCAGGTGGGCCAGAGAGCCTTATCTGCCTACCTATCTGACCCTGAGTCCCTGAGCCATCGCCTTTACCAATGTGCTTCCAAATGAATGTTCCCATTGTAAGAGAAGTCTTTTGTTTTGAGTGGGGGAAGCTCAGAAACCATGCCAGTTGGTATTTAGGGGCTTCCCTGACCTGTGTCTTAATTTTAAGCAATTTACCTTAACATAAATATTTTGACCATCTACTCTGTGCACATACTCTAGTAAAGGGGCAGAAATAGTTAAGAGAAACATTTATATAACAGTAAAGCAATCAGAATGTGACAAATGGTGATGAGAGGGACAAGCAAAGGGCTATGCCTGTGAGCAACTCAGAAAAGGCTCCTTGGGGTCACAGGACCCAACTGTGGAAAAACAGATTGGAATCTGTGTGAGGAAATCTCTGAACACAAGAGGATGAGACAAGCTTTTAGCCTAACAAGAAATGGGAAGCTAATGGGCATTTTATGAGGTCAAGAATTCCCTGTCTGCTTCTCAGGCTGCTTTCTTTGGCTGTAGATTCTGTCTTATTCCACAAAAAGGTTCAGTAGAGCTTATAACCAATGTCTGAAAGTTGGAGGGACACAGATAAGGTTTTTGGTGCAATGTTTTCTATCTCTGGATGGTTTCCTTTCCAATTAATCTGCAAAGCAGAATATTTCTTCTTTAATATTCTTATTTGAGAATTCATATATTAAAAGGTATGGTTAATGTTTATTTCCTTAAAGGATTTTGCAATACTTCCAGCATCTTTCAATCCAAGACACACTATTTTTTTTTTCCATTTCACTAAGGATTTATGTAAAAAAAACTATGTTTGGTGCTGTGGAAGATTCAAGGATTAATAAGGAAAAGTGGAACAGGTATTATATTAAGAATTGTACATAACATTCTCTTACTCAAACATCCTGACCTGACAAGTGTAGGGAGAGATACCACTGTTTCCACTCGAGGATGTGGTAACAGAGTCTTGGAGATAAATAATTTGCCCAAAGTCACAAAGCTGGAAGGTGGGCAAGGCAAGCTAGAATTGACTTCAGAGCCCATAAACTATAAAAAACTATAATGTAAACTATAGTCCTTGGCTAGTAAAATGCTTCAATATGCGTTCACCAATTGTAACAAATGTACCACACTAACGAAAGATGTTGTTAATGTGGGAAAGTGAGGGAGGGAGAGGGATTGGGGTATATGGGAATCCCCTATATTTTGGATGTAACATTTATGTAATCTAAAGCTTCTTTAAAAATATATGTGTGTGTGTGTGTGTGTGTGTGTATGATTAGAAGAAAAGCAAGTCCTTTTGACCACAAAAGTTGGGGTTGGAGGACGTGCCACTTGAATTTGGCCTGGTAAGCTGAGCAGGGCTTGACATGTTGGTTGGACAGAAGGGCTTTGTTGGAAGTAAATGAATTATAACATTTACAGAATGCCAGGATGCCACTTAATTTAATTATATACCAGACCTTTATGTTAAGACATGTTCACATCAAGTCCAAAATCTGAAAATATTAGGTTGAACCAAATGAAATTTCCATTTTTTTCAAGTCAGAAACAGACAAATATCAGCCCTTTCATATGGCTCAATCTAATTTAGCTCTAGGTCTTATTTGTGCAAAGAGCATTCCTCAATTTTCGAGAAGAATCCATAGCTGTTATCTTTAATTTTGAAAAAAAAATTAGGAAAGCAATACAGGTATGTGATAATAAAATCAAGTTGTACCAAAAAGCTTAGGATGGAAAGGAATTATACTTTCCACATTCCTCTTGTTCTCAGTCCTACTCTCCGGGGGTAATCACTTCAACCAATTTTAGTTTTGGTTTTCTGGTTGTTAACACTATAACTCTAATGATCATTTCCACAATTTAAGAATCTTAGTGATTTCCCAAAACTTAAGAGGGTGATTTAGATCACACTATTCTCCTAATAATTGGGAGCTCTATTATTTTTAGTTCTTCTATTGCTTATAAATCATACTAACAGCTCTATCTCAGCCAGTATCCTGATACCCTCCTGTAAATGACAAGCATATTACTTTCCCTATCTTCTCTTCAGCTTCAATCGCTTACCATGTTCTTATAGCTTTACCTATACTTATAATGTAACATTGTCAAGATTAATATTTACATTCAATTTACAATAGTCTTATGCTTATAAAAATTGAAAACCAGTAAACAGAATTCATATTAATATAACTAGCTTAATACCATTCACTGCAAGGCTAAGTAGGGTGCCATGATTGCATTTTCCTCTCTGTATGTCTACTGTCATGCATAGAACTCCTAGGCTGCTTGAGGGAGGATGTTACTAGCATCAAGTGCAAACAGCTTCTCTTTCCTAGCATCAAGAATGCCCTAGAGTCTAACTTAAGTAGATAGATTTTTAAAAATTTATCCTAGTGGCATTTAGTGGGTCTCTCCATTTGAAGTCTAGCATCCTTCATCAACTCTGGGAAATTTTCTCCATTTTTTTCTTTAATAATTTGACCTCTGCCATTTTTCTCTGTTCTCACTATCTCACAATCCTAGCAATCATATGTCAGCTCACATTAATTCATTATTTCTCTTATTTTTTTCTTCCTCAATATTGTCACTCTGTTTCTTTGCTCTTTATTCTGGGAGAATTTCTTGCTTATCTTTCAGATTTGCAAATGAAACTTTTATTTCAGCCATTACATTTTTAATTGTTACAAGTTCCTTCTTGTTCTCTCATAGTTCCTTTTTCATAGCTACCTATTTCTGTTTTGTGTATATAAAATCTCAAATCAGAGAACACTTGACTTTTTTCAAGTTCTCTTCTGCTTTCTGAAGTACTTCTGTTTCCTCTAAGGTCAGTTTTTCATTTGGATCTTCTCTTTCAAGTTCTTACTGTCTTATTGTCTAATTGGATCATGAATCCAATTTATCTCAAAGAATAAAAATTGGAAGCTAATATGGGTTTCTTATTCACTTACGGTAGTAAGTCTGTTTCCAGATAGGGCTCTCCCTGCATGGGAAGTTTGGTAGGAATTGTATCATTGGTAGAACACATAGATAGGCAGGTCTTGCTTTAAGGTGTGTAGGCAGATAGTGGACCATTAAGCTGGAACATAAACATGCCAGAATAAAGAGGATGTAATTCTGGTATCCAATATTCATAATGCTCTAATCCTTTCAAGAAATTTCTGCAGAGAATAGTTTTAGGCTTTTGGGGCGGGGGGCGAAGCTAAATATAAATAATTAATGGACTGCCTGATACTCTGCCAGATTGAAGGTAGGGTGCATACCAACTAATATAGTTGTCCCTCCCCTTCCTAACCCTTCTCTGTTGTACTTGTTTGAAGTCATTCCAGGTTTTACCAAGAAAACCAGGTCCCACCTCCACTGCAGCCCCCTACAGCATGTACTCAGCTGAAGGGTTCTCCATCATATCCCATGCACCATCATAATAAGCATACACCATCTCGCTTACAGAAATCCGCTGAAAATGCTCGTCCATTAAGAACTTCCACCTCTCCTTAACTTCACTGTTTTGGATAAGAGGCAAACAGACATGCTCAGTGGATCAATTCTGAACCGTAAGCTTCCATACCTTTCTAAGTTAGTGCCATTTGAATTCCCCACAGGAGATGGAAAGTTCTCCGTGAGCTCAAACAGGATCCCTGAAGACCTTAAAACAATCTGCAAAGTTCTCAGAGATGAACTAGGACCCCAAACCCATTTGCTTGACCTCAAATCTAGTACAACTTTAATTATAGCTTGTTCCTTCTCCATATAGACATATATCAAGGAAATGCAATAGATAGCTCCAAAAGTGTAAGGACAGGAGAAGCAATGAAGATAAAAACAGCATGAAGTCAGTGGGCTATTGCCGTTGTCATCCCCAATAGTTTGAATCACCTTTCTCTGTAGCTACCAGTCCTATTTCTTTTCTCCTTTATTTACTCCTTCCATCTCTGATGAGCTGCAAAACCTTGAGTGTGAACTCATATCAAGAAGCAGTGGCATTGCAGGCAGTTTATGAGCGGAGAGTAGATTTATAACGTGAGAGTTGTGGTGCTTTGGTTCCTTTCCTCTCTGTCTTATGATAAAGACTTGCATGATTCTGTCAGCTGGAAGACTTCCAAACTTGGCAGTTAATGCTACAAGCTCATCTTTTTGAGCATGATTATAAAAAATGTACAACTAACTCACTATAATCTAATCACAAGGCTTTAGAAAGGAGAGAACTGCTCCCACTATTTAAGGTACTTTTGGGGAAACCATAGATGGTCAGGCAAATCTGGTTCCCAGAATGGTCCCCTGTTTTTGTAATGAAGTCACTCATAGGAATTGCTTCCTGGAGATTTCCAAAAATGCTCTTACGATGGAAATTACTTACACTGGGTGATTGAAAATCCTGTTCTTTTATGTTCATGTGGGCCATTTACACCTGGGATTGCCATGGTCTAAAGTATTAAAACGGCATCAATCGTCTGAGTAGATTATGTTAAAGAAAGTCATTCAAGAACAAGGCAATGTTAAATTTTACAGTATGCTGAAACTGAGGAAGTCATCCAGTTGCCCGTGTCAGCTGATGACAGTTTGTCCCTGTGGTACAGCTAAAATCTGTCCAGCCCTGCCTCACAGTCCTAGCTCAGACCTGGGTGGACAGCCATCCAGGTAGGACCTGATTTCTAAGGCAGGTTGAACTGACTGCAGAGACAGTGAGGACCTAACATTAGACTTTTCTGATCCAGATTCCTCCACCTAAAGATACTTCAGTGAACCAACAGTATTTGAGTTGACAGTAAAATGTTCTTCTATTTTGTCACTCCCACTTATGATTGTGCCCATGATTACAATGAAATGAGCAAGAGAGAGCTTCTTGCAAGCTAAGATGAAACCATCCCTAGCTATACGAGACCCAAGGAAGGCCAGGTGGGAAAGAGCCCAGCAGGGAGGACAGGTGAAAAACAAGGAGAAGTGTACCCTGGGCAGCTGCACGCAGGTAGTGAAAATGACCACAATTTGCAGGAAGGGATTAAGAAAACGGAAGCCTCAGTTCAGTCGTTGCCCTCAACTAACTTACAGAAAATCACTTAATGTATTTGTCCCCTTCAATTTCTTTCCTCTAGCTGTAAAATGGGAATAAAAATAACCAACCCCTGCAAGCTTTCAGAGCAGCAAGAATAAAATGGTACTCTAAATAAAAAGCACTCTGAAAAATAAAATGCATTGTAACTACTAAATGCTGTGACCACTATTATTTAGCCATTTAGCACTCAAGATTACGTAGTGCCTCACAGATACAATTTTATTGGTTCAATTTCACACTAAATATTACTGACAAACTATAATAATAATGAGGCCCTTTTGTTCTCAGAGCATTTTAGGGCTCATAAAGTACACTCACATGCTATTTTATCTGGATATTAAAACAACTTTATAAAATAGGCTGTGAAAATATCCTTTTACAGTTGAGGAAACAGAGGTTCATAGAGGTCAAGAGCCTCATCCACAGAGCTTATACAGTTATAAGCTCTATAACTCAGTTACAGAGTTGAATTTCAGACCTGGTCTTTTGAGTCAAATTTCAATATTCTTTAGACTAGAGTAGCATACTAGACATTCTGAAGAATAATAAACAAAAAGGTAAAAATTCATTCTGGAGAGAAGACTTACAGATAAGACACTAAGATAAAAGTAAGATGGACTATAAGCTAGTGCTGAAATGGTGCCAAGCATTTGCCAAATGTAGTGATGTGAAATCAAGAATGGAGAAGTCAGTGTGGATCTTAATTATTGGAAAGGCTTCACAGATTACAAAGGGTCTGGGTTGAGACTTGAAGAATGGATTTATTTGAGTAGGTGGAGGCAAACAAGGGCTTTTAAGAAAAAGGATGCAGCAAAGGAACAAAGGCAGGGAGGTGAGAACAAGAAGGTTCTGGCTAATCATGGATGTGATATGGGATGAGGAGTGGTGGGATGTGATGAGAGGCAGATTTCTGGGAACTTTCTAGATAAATTTAGATAGGTAAGGTGAGACCAGATCATAGGGAGCATGAATGTTGGTTGAGGGATCTGGATTTGATCCTATAGGTAGATGGGAGTTATTGTAGATTCCTGAGCAAGACAGTAGCATTCTACAAGTAGCAGGTCATCTAGTAGCAATATGCTTGATGTATTAAATGAAAGCAACCAGAAGAAGAGAGAAGTAGCTAGGAGGTTGTTGCATTAATAAAAGCATAGTTCTGCAGCACAGTGGTGGCAATGAAAATAAAAATAAGGGTGCAAATCCTAAGAGCTGAGATATTTGATCATTGAAGCAAAAGAATTATTCACTCATTTATCATTCTTTCCTGCTCTCAATAACACAAATGGATTTTTTCAATCACATTTCCCCTTAATCCTGCTGCCAAATCAAGTAATCCAGGGTTTCCAAGTGCAAAGAGTTCATTTAAAAATCACACAAGTTTGCCAAAAAAATGGTCCAAGACCCTTATTTCATCTCTTGGTTTTCTATCCTAGAAGACTCCTCAAAAGTAAGAAGAAGACTGTGCACATGCAGAGACATCACTTGTGTCACCTTCAGGCCTTCCTGATGCAGATACCTATGGATTTAGGCAATATGGATCCTTGCAAATAGTGTCAGAAGATGTTGTCAAGAGGCACATTTCATTGGCCCCAAATCAGCTCTGAGGAGGCACAGGTCAAGACGGGGGAGCAGAGGCAGAAGCAGAAGCAGAAGCAACGGATCCCTATGTATAGAGGAGAAGGGGCAGGCCATGGACAGTATGACATGTTGGATGGAGAATCTAGATCTTAATAGCTGCATCGTATAGTCCAGCTGGAGTTCTGCTGCCGATTCTCCCTCTCCAGCACCTATTATCTGAAGTCCTGCCCCAGGCAAAGAGATCAATGCCTGAAATCCGTTTCCTTCCTTTGCTTAGCAGACCGGTTCATAGACCTGAACAGATTTGAACAGAGCCGCTGCCTCCACTTACAAGAGCTTCAAGAAGCACTTTCCCTTTTATTTTCAACAGCAGTGTCATGCTTTCCATCCCTTCTGATGTCAGTGTGTGGGCACTGCACATGCATACACACACCCAGACACCTCGCATGCTGCACTGACAGCCGCTTGCCAGTCAATGAAGTCACATTACCCTGTCAGGGGCATGTGTGAAATTAGCCGGCTCACCGGAGGCGGGCCGAGCCCTGCATGCTGTAATCAATGCAAACTGGATTCTTCTCCCTCGCGCACCTGACTGCTTCATGGCTCATTGAACAGAGGCCTGAACAAGCTTCATCGGGTGCAGAATGGTGTTTAGGAATAGGCTTTTCTTTTTATTGTCATTATATGTGATAATAACTGCATGAGACTGTCACCCTCAGAATCACACTGGTTTGAAGAAGCAGGCTACCTGCTCTTGGAAAAATCCAACAGAATTGACCTCCTTTTACCAAGGAAATGTCAACAGCAATTAAACAACCAGCACTCTCTTGGCGAGTATATCAGAGTCTCCAGGGGTTGCCAACAACCTCGATCACTGTCATGGTGTCTTCAGTACCTCCAAGTATCCCTTTTGGAGCTGATCATTACAATACTCCATGATGGGGCAGCATGATGGGGAGTCACAGAGTGGTCCAGCCCAGGCACTCCTGCCTCGGCACATACGTGTATGGGCTATCATTCCACCAGAGCGTCTTCTGTCCCAGGCTCCAGAGACCCAGAAATGATCCAAACCATGCCCCTGAGAGCTTAATTCTATTATTTCATGGGACTTCAACAACCAGTTAAAAAAAGACGATTGAAAAAGGGATGTTTATTTTGGGTCAAATGTACTTATATAACTTATGAACAATGGTTTATCTCACCTGGCATTACTAGACTATCACGAGGACGTCTATCATTCATAAGGTAAAACTCTATTCAAAACTAACCAAAAACTAAAGAGCAGGGTTGATTGTTTAAGAGACATGCAACTAGAGGAAAGCTGCCGGACCCTGGGATAGGATGAGACTCTGCAAGTCTAATTAACAGGACTGGAGAAGGGAGTGTGACAGACAGACTCTCACACACAAATGAGTTGGCAGCCCTAACTAATCAGCGACAATTAATTTTACAGTCGGAGCAAGAACACATGTATTATGTTCTATCAAAGCTTCATAGATGTTACCATAAATCACTCCCATATCTCCCTTTAAATTCAGCTTGCAGCAGGCTGCCTTGAAATCTTTGTGAATGAACAAGATAGACAGAGCTGAGGTTTGGATTTCAATGCACAAAGTAAGATGCTTTTTTTCTCTGCCATGTGGCCCTCTGCTGTCTGTGACCAAGGTCAGTAGCCAGCAGGTGCAGCCTAATCAAGAAAGGCAAGAATTCAGTGGCTTCAGGCCCACTCCTGGACAGTTTCTGGGATCCATTGTGCTGCTCTAGAGCTGAGGTCTTTTATGTCCAGAATGGGCTACTGGCCTGCAATGGAGAGCAGGTTTCTTCATATAGGCCACCTCCTATTGACTGGCCATGTTGCATGGAATTATAGGTTGAGAGGATTGGGGCTTAGTGGAAAGGAGTGCCAGGAATTAGTAATGTTTGCTGGGCACTGGATAAGGAGCACTGGTTTTTGATGGCTCTGACTAGCTCTCCCCGTGAACCAGGGTTCTCTTTCAATTCTCCAAACAACATTCTAGTTCTCTGCTGAGTCAAGAATCTCACTGTGAAGCTTAGCCTTGTCCTTCTAGGCCCTTTCTTCAAATGGTTGCGCTTTATTTCTCAGCTTCCCAGAGCCCTAGTAGGTACCTGCTCTAAGAGGAGAGATTAACTCTGCTGCTGCCAAACTTCTGCTGCTGTGGAACGGAATGGAGGTAGACCCGACTCACTCTTTGCAGTAAGGGAACATTGCTTACTCCTAGACTGATAGCCATCCGATGCCAGACTTTTGCGAGGTGAGGTCCCCTGGTGCTGGACCAACTGCCCTTTAGCTTCCTTCCCTTATGTCCACCCAATCACTCAAAATCCAAATGCCTCCTTCATAAGCATCTCTTTCATATAGAGCAGGGCACATTTCCAGTGACTTGGGAGAAAGATAATTTCAATTAACAAAACAAATGAATACCAAGTTTGCTTATACCTAGTAGTATTATTAATCTTCCAGAAAGCTCAACATTTGGGGATGTATAATTGTTAAATTAAAATGTAAGAGATTTGATTTCCATTTCAAGAAGATGGAGTAGACATATTTTTCACTATTCCTTCAACTAAGTACAACTAAAAACACTAAACATTTTATGCAAAGCAAACATAAGAACACTCTGAAAGGTGGAGAGAAGGCAAATCAGTTAGGGATCTCATGACCCAAGGAATAATGTAACGATGAGTTCCCTGAGTTTTAGTTTTGATGCCTATATCCCTGATTTGGAGCTGAAAAATCCACCAATCCAGAAATACCAAGGGGCACCCACAAAAAGTCCCCAGAAAATTCCTGTTCTCTCTAACCAAAAGATCGGGAAAAGGGTTACCTTACAAGCCAGAAAACGTTTAGACAATTACTACTCTGCTCCAGCCAAACATCAAAGAAAAAACTGCGAATTTTTCTTTGCCATGCCAGCAAAGGCTGAGTGAGAGTTTAGAATTCTACACTTATGAGGTTATAAGGGGGGACCCCAACCATGGGTCCAGGTGGTGTCAAAGAAGACAGAGCAGGGAGCTGAGATGTTCACCCTCACTGGGCAATAATGAGCACCTCCTCCCTGTTTACTATCAGTGGAGACTATGCAAGAAGCCTGGATTTGCAGTAATTAAGTGTCCCTATTGTCCCCTCTGGGGTGGTGTCAGAGGAGGCCTAGTGGAGAATCAGGACTTTCACTACCAGCCAGCAGTAAAGAGGTCACCCCTACACACACACGCACACTGTGGTTTTAGAGGAAGCCACATGGGGAGAGAAAATGAGGCACACTTATCCCTTCCAACCAAGGAGGTCTCAGTGGAGGCTAGTGGGGTCTGGACGCCCCCCACACACACACACACAGACCCAAGAGTAACAAGGAGGCCCCCTTCAAGTGTCAACAGAGTTTGAGTGGAGAACTTGGACTTCTACCCTCACCTAGCAGTAACAAGGTGGTATCCCTCCTTCTCCTACTGGAGTGATGTTAGAGGAAATAACAGAAAGTTTAAATAAGATCTAGAGTCTTATAACAGAATACCCAAAATATCCAGATTTCAATCAGACCAAGAACCAAGTACATCTCAAACTGAATTAAAAAGATAATCACCAGGATGACAGTACTTTTAGACATATATTACAAAGATTTTAAAGAAGTCATCCCAAGAATGTTACAATGAGCAATTACAGGCATATTTCGAACAAATGAAAAAAAAATAGTCTCAGCAAAGAAATGGAAGATATAAAGGAGAACCAAATAGAAATTTTAGAACTGAAAAGTGTAATAAGTGAAATTTAAAAACTCAAAGAAGTGTAGATGTGGCTCAAGCAGTTGAGCACCTGCCTTCCACATGGGAGGTCTCAGGTTTGGGTCCTGGTGCCTCCTAAAGAAGACAAACAAACAAGACAAGCAAACAATGAGCAGACATCAAGCAAAACAACAAGCATAAAACAAGGAGAGAATGAGCAAAAACAATGAGCAAGACGACAAGCAAACAATTAACAATGAGCAAAAGCAAACCAGGAGGGAGCAGATGTGGCTCAAGCAGTTGATCACCCACTTCCTAGATGGGAGGTTCCAGGTTTGGTTCCCAGTGCTTCCTAAGGAAAACAAACAAACAAACAGAAAAGAGACAACAAGCAAAAACAACAAGCAGACACGAGCAGACAATGAGCAAAAACAATGAGCAAATCAGCAAAAACAACGAGCAGACAATGAGCGCAAACAACAAGCAAAAACAGACAAGGGAGCTATCTGGGGGGCAGTGGGGGGGACACTCAAAGAATCGGTAAACTTGAAGACAGAATCATAAAAATTACCCAATCTGGATAAAAGAGAGAAAATAGAATGAGATGAAATAACAGAGCCTCTAGCACCTATAACAAAATCTCTAACATCTGTGTTATCACAGTACTGGAAGGAGAGGGGGAAAAGAATGGGGCTGCAAAAGAGTCAAAGAAATGACTAATAACTTCCCCCAAATCAGCAAAAGACATAAACCTGAATATTTAAGACATGAACTCCCAACAGTATAAACCTATAGAAATCCCGCCAAATTTTTTCAAATTTCTGAAAACTAAAGATGAAGGAAAAAATCTTGAAAGGAAATGTGATACTTTACCTATGAGTATAAAGCAATTCGAATGACAGTGGATTTCTCATCAGAAACCACAGAAGCAAGAAGAAAGTGGCACAACCTTGTTCAAATGCTGACAGAAAAGAACTGTTCACCTAGAATCCTATATCTAGTGAAAAGATCCTTCAGGAACAAGCAAAAGGGGCGGGAATGAGTAAATACAGTAAATACATTTTGCTACTCCTTTAGAGAAGGAGAATCATAATTTCTGAAATTATGATTGGAGCAAAAATTATAACATTTTCTGTTGTGACTTTAAATGTATGTAGAATCAACACTTAAGACAATTATATTACAAATGGGGGGGGGATAAAGGGAAGTAAACAGAGTTAAGGTTTCTATACTTCACTCTAACTGGTAAAATGTCAACACAATTAGACTGTGATAAATTATGCTATATAATGTGATACCTACTGCAAACACTAAAAAGGATAAATTTTTTTTTACAAAGATATTATGCAAAAACACTACAGATAAATCAAAATGGAAATCTAAAAAATGCCCAAGTAACCCAGAGAGAGAAAGGAAGAAGAAAATAGAGAAATAATAAAAAGAGAGAACAAACAGAAAACAAAAATTAAAATGGCAGACTTACCCCCTAAATAGGAATAATGGCATGAAATGGAAATGATCTAAATATTCCAGTTAAAAGACAGAGATTTACAGATGGCTTAAAAAGCATGACCCAACTATATGCAGTCTATAAGAAATATAGAAATATGTATCACCTCCAATATAATGATATATATAAGTTGAAAGTAGAAGGTTGAAAAAAGTTATATCATGCAAATATTAATCAAAAGAAAGAAGTGGCTATGTGAAAATCATATAAAGTAAACTTATTATATAACGACAAATGTTTCAATCCACCAAAAAGACATAGCAATCCCATATGTGTATGCAATAACAGTGACCCGAAAATTAAAAAAAAAAAAAAAAACCGACAGAACTGAAAGGAGAAATATACAAATCCACAATTATAGTTGGAGACTTTGACATCCCTCTTTCAGTAATTCAGTAATTGATAGAACTTCAAGACAGAAAAACCATCAAGGTTATAAAAGAACAACAACAAAAAAAAAAAAAAACCCATTTTAACCAATAGGTTCTAATTGATATTTATAGGAGATTTCTCTCAATAACAGCAGAATATACATCCTTTTAAAATGCCTATGGAACATATACCAAGATAGAACATATCCTGGGTCATGAAACAATCCTCAACAAATTTATAAGAATTGAAGTCACACAGAGTGTGCTCTCTGATAACAATGGAATCAAAACAGAAATAATAATAGGATGACAACAGGAAAATCCCTGAATGCATGAAAATTAATCAGCACATTTCTAAATACCCCATAATCAAAGAGGAGGCCTCAAGTAAAATTTTAAAAACCACTGAAATGAATGAAATTGAAAATGCAACATATTGAAACTTGCAGGACATGGAAGAAGCAACGCTAAGGGAAATTTATAGTACAAAATGTTTACATTAGAAAAAGGACAAATCGCAAATCAATAATCTAAGCTCCCACCACAAGAAACTAGATGGGCAAAATAATCCCAAAACAAATAGGAAAAAAAAAAAAAAAAAAAAAAAGGAAATAAAAATAGAGCATAAATCAGTGAAAGTAGAAACAGAAAAATAATAGAGAAAAACAATGAAACAAAAATTCAGTTCCTTGAAAAGGTCAATATAATTGACAAACCTCTAACAAGACTTACAAATTTTAAAAAGTGAAGACATAAATTACCAATATCAGGAATAAAACAGGGGATATCATTACAGGCATCAAAGGAATAATAAGGAATTGCTAGGGAAAATTCTACATACATAAATTCAGCAACCTAGATGAAATGGACCAATTCTTTGAAAAGAACAAATTTCCACAACTCACCCAATATGAAACAGATCATTTGAATAGCCCTATAACTTGTAAGGGAATTTAATATGTAATTTTAAGACTCCCAAAAGGAAATCTGCAGTTCCAGATGTTTTCACTGGATAATTCTATCAAATGTGAATAAATAATAAGAATTCTACACCATGACCAAGTGGGGTTTATTCCAGGGACACAAGGATCGTTTAATATAGAAAAAAATCAATCAATCCAATTCACCTTTTAACAGGCTAAAGAAAAAAATCCTAAGACCTTAACTGATGCAGGAAAACATTTGACAATTTTCAACACCCATTCATGATAAAATAAAAATTAAAAAAACTCTCAGAAAAATAGGACTAAAGGACAGAGTCCTCCACTTAATAAAAAGATTCTATAAAACTCCTACAACTAATTTTTACTTAATGGTAAAAGACTGAATGTATTCCCTCTAAGAGCAGGATGTCTGCTCTTACCACTCTTATTCATCATAATACTGAAGTGTTAGTTGGTGCAATAAGATAATAAAGTGAAATAACATACAGATGGAAGGGAAGAAATAAAACTCTATTTGAAGAGGTCATGATTGTCTACATAGAAAATCCCAAGAAATCTCCAAAAACTGCCTAGAACTAATCATTGAGTTCAGCAAGGTTGCAGGACATAAGAGAAACATACAAAAAACAATTGTATTTCTATAGCAATGAAAACATAAACATCAAAATTTAAAAATGCAGTACCACTTAAAAATCACTCAAAAGTGAACAATTTAGGTGTATTTCTAACAAAACATGTGCAGGACTTATGTCCTGTAAACTAAACTGTTGATGAAAGAGACCAAAGAAGTTCTAAATAAATGAAGACATACCATGTAAAGACGTCTACTTTCCCCAAATTGATATACAGGCTTAACATATTTTCTGTCAAAATTCCAGAACTATTTTGTAGATATAGAAAATATCATTCTAAAATTTATATGGAAAAGCAAAACTTACATAGAAAATTAAAAAAAATTTTTTTTGAAAAAAAAAAATGAGAGGAATCAGGTTACTTGTTTTCAAAACTTTTTCTATAGCTACAGTCATTAAGATTGTGGGATATTGGTGAAGGATAGACACATAGATCAATGGAACAAAATAGAAAACCAGGAAATGGACCCACACAAATATGCCCAACTGATTTTTTAAAATAAAGTTGCAAAAACAATTCAATGGACGCAAAGATAGCTGAGGAGTGTGTTGAATAGTGCTCCCCTTCCCCCAAAGATATGTCCACCTGGAAGCTCAGAATGTAACTTTATTTGGAATAAGGGCCTTTGCAGATGTAATTAAGGATCTCAAGATGAGATCATTCTGAAATAGGGTGGATGCTAAATCCAATGACGAGTGTCCCTATAAGAGACAGAAAAAAGGAGAAGATGCATGGAAACAGGGAAGAAGGCCATGTGAAGATGGAGGCAGAGATTAGAGTGATATGTCTAGAAGCCAAGGAATGCCAAGAATTGCCAGCAACCACCAAAAGCTGAATGAGGCAAAGCAAGGATTGTCTCCTAGAGCCTTCAGATGAAACATGGCCCTGCTGAATTTCAGACCTCTGGCCTCGAGAACTGTGAGAAAATAAATTCCTGTTGCTTTAAGCCACCAAGTTCATGGTAATTTGTAATGGCGGCCTTAGGAAACAGATACAATAGCTTTTTAAACAAATGGTGTTAAAGCATTGGACATCCCCTTGCAAAAACAAAACTTTGACCTAATTCTCTCATGTTATACAAAAATTAACTCAAAATGGATCATAGGTTGAAATGTAAAATGTAAAACTATAAAACTTTCAGAAAAAAATAGAAGACAATCTTTGAGATCTAGGGCTAAACAAAGAATTCTTTAGACTTGCCACAAAGGAAAACTTGATAAATTGGATATCAAAAAAAAAAACTTTACAAGGACCCTGATAAGTGGGTGAAAAAGCAACTACACACTTGGAGAAAATATTTGCAAACCACGTATCTGGCAAAGGACTAGTATCTAGCATATATAAAGAACCCTCAAAATTCAATTGTTAAAATAAAATCCATTTAGAAATTGGACAAAAGGCATGAAACATTTCACTGAAGAGCATGCAGATGGCAAATAAGCACATGAAAAGATGTTCAAAATAATTAGTCATTAGGGAAGTACAGATTGAAACCACAATTAGATACCACTGCATGTCTATCAGAATGGCTAAACTTTAAAAAATTGTGATAATACCAAATGCTGGTGAGGATAAGGAGAAACTGGATCACTCATACATTGCCGATGGGAATGTAAAATGCACAGCAACTTTGGAAAGGAGTTTGGCAGTTTCTTTTTTAAAACTAAGCATGCAACTACCATAAGACCCAACAGTTGCACTCCTGGGATGTGCACTCTTGCACATCCAGAGGAATGAAAACTTATTTTCGCATAAAGATGTGTAAACAAATATTTATTTGTAATAGTCAAAAACTAGAATCAACCCAGATGCCCTTCAATGGATTAAATGAACTGTGAGGGGGACGGATGTGGCTCAAATGGTTGGGCATCTGTCTCCCATAAGGAGGGACCTGGGTTCGATCCCCGGGAGCTCCCAGTAAAAAAAAAAAAAAAATTAACTGTGTACCTCCATACCATGGAACAGTCAGCAATAAAAAGGAATAAATTATTAATACTTAAAACAACCTGGATGAATTTTCAGACAATTATGCTGAGTGGGAAGAAAATCCCAAAAGGTTACATATTGCATTACGCCATATATATAACATTCTTGAAATTACAAATTTATAGAAATAGACATAATAGTGGTGGCCAGGGGTTATAGATGGGGAGGTGGGAGCAGGAGGGAGCGAAGCATGGCTATAGAAGGGCGATACAAGGGATCTTTGTGGCAATGGAAATGTTCTGTATCTTGAGTGTGTCAATGTCAATATCCTGGTGGTGTGGTAATATTGTGCTATAGTTTTGCAATATGTTATCATTGGAGGACTCTTAGTAAAAGGAATGTGGGCTCCTTCTTTATGATTTCTTATAACTGCATGTGAATCTACAATTATCTCCAAATTAAAAAGTTTAATTTTTAAAAAATGCAAGAGGTTTGTCTTGTGTCATTGGATATGGTGGTTTTTTTATTTTGTTTTGTTTTTTTAATTTGAGAAGTTGTGAGCTTACAAAACAAGCATGCATACCATACAAGATTCCCATACATTGCTCCACCAACAACAACTTACTTTGTTGTGTGGATAAGTTTTTAATCTGGTCGGTGCACATTACTTGCTTGTAAGGAACAGTCTGCCACTAAAAGCTTCCATTCATTATGAGCAATTATGGTTTTGGTCCCACTTGAATCCTACATGAGCTCCTTGGGGGCCCGGTTCATGTATTATTCATCTGTAAATCCCCCACAGTGCCTAGCAAGCTCTCTGCTATGTATTAAGTGTTCAGTAAATGTCTGTTGACTTAATGTTTTTATCAGTTGAGCAATGTACTGAGTATGTGAGTATGTGTATTGCACTCTGTTAAAACATTACCTGCTGCAAGTGAGAAAAACATTAAAGAAAAGTGTCATTGAGTAAATTAATGCTATCCTTAAAAAAGCAATTAGATCCCTTTCTTTGTGTTTTCTTTTTGCTTGTTTTTCTGTTTATTTTCCTTTGTTTTCTTTGATTTTGTCTGATTACAAAAGTAATTGATGTTCATTGCAGAACAAAATTTAAGTCTAGAAAGGTGTAAAAGAAGAGAAATCTTTCACTTTGCCCATTTAAGTGATGAGATGACTGTTCTAATTTGACATGGTATGCTTCCAAAGTGCTCGATCACAGTTTCTATATTCCTTCAGTCAGTCATTCATCAGATGCATGTTGAGTATCTGCTAAAGGCAGCCATGCAAACCTGAAGGTAAAAGTGGCTGCTACAGTCTCCTATAAATGAAACGAAGGGTCCAGCCACAGGAATCTTGGTTCTCTTATCTGGTAGCCAGTATCAGAATAATTTCAGCTTTCTGTGCTGTGACATCTTTACAAAGAGCATTGCTCCGTGGTCAAGGATACGCATGGCTGAGTATTCCTCTAGCAGTAAAGATTTCTGGAGGACAACTCCAGCAGACATCTCCTGATCTGGCACCAAAATCAATAGAGAAGGCAAGAAACAACTAAAACTATCAACTGCCCTATACAGAAGAGGTTGGGAGTTCAGAAACTGTATATTTGAGCTAGTCTTTGAATAGATTCAAATGCATTCAGAGAGAGAACAAAGGAAACCGCAACATAGGATTAGACTCCTGAGTCCATAACAACCTTATATGTACATCAAATTCTTATTCTTGGAAAAACTAGGAAGTATAATTCTAAAAAAAAAAAAAAAAAAAAAATTTAAGTAATGCCTCCAAATACAACTGAAAATCTGTTACTTTTTCAACAGAAATGCATTATTTTCATTCCCTGGTATTTGTTGCTGGTGTAAACTTTATCCACCAGACTGAACAGAATTAAGCAAAGCTTTTGGGATTTTTGCCAGGCAGGTACGAAAATATGTATGCTATTTTTTTTTTGTTTCATAATTTGAAAAAGAAGAAAACTAACTAGAGAGTGTATTTCTGTGTATTGTTGCCTCTGATAATGGGGAACTAAAGAATCTAGAGTTTTACTAAAATGCCAAGTGGGATTCCAAATGCAACATGTTTTAAGGTTTATTTTCTGAAAGTGTTCTGCTGCTATGGAAATGCATATGCAACTTATCCAAATGGAATACATTCCTCACAGGTGAAGGTTTTCTAACTGGGCTCACCATATTTCCTTTCCATTCCTATACAGAATGATCTGGGTAAAGCCTGCCTGCATTAGAAGCAGTCCTGGCAGCTATGAACAGAGTCATAGATGTCAAGTTCACATTTATCACCACTTAATACTAATGGCAGGAGATGTGAAATACATTTTGGCAATTTGAGATTCACATGTTTCAGTTCATCAAATATTGATTCCACACTTATTCCAGAACTGCAACAAATACCCTAACCTCCATTGTGCTTTGTAGAAATCAAAGGCATACTGCCATTTTTTGCGCATGTTGCATAATTGGTTAAAGTTTTCCTTTTTAAAAAAGAACGCCTGTTTAAAAAATACCTTTAAACACTGGTCATCAGAAGTTCTGAGGGGAGGGAAAGGAAAGAATTGGTGCAACATGGGGCATTTCTGGGACACTGGAATTGTCCTGCATGACATTGCAAAAACGGATTCAGGTCATTACACATCCTGTCAAAACCTATAAAATTGTAAATTGCAAAGTGTAAGCTATAATGTAAACTATAGATCATGGTTAGTAGCAATGATTCAATATCTGTTCATCAATTGTAACAAATGTACCACACTAATGAGGGATGTTGTTAATGGGGAAAAGTGGGGGAGAGGGAAGGGGTGGGGTATATGGGAATCCCCTATATTTTCGATGAAACATTTATGTAATCTAAAGTTTCTTTCAAAATAAAATTTTAAAAAATAATTTAAAAAATACTTTTAAAAAAGGAAAGGGGTAAAGAATAATTCCATGGGGAGGGGAGGTTTTATATTGACAACTACAATTTTAAAGGTAATAAACAGAAACAGTCAAAGCAAAGCAGTCTATCCTTAGGCAAAGTGGGCAGCTGCCCACACATGATTTTAAGAGCATCTCTAGGCTCTTGTGACTGAAAACCTCTCTAACCTGCCTTTGGCAGCCCCTGACAGTCTCAGAATAATTTTCTGTCTTCCTGGACCTGGGCACTGTGTGACTTGACAGGACTCAGTACCCTCCCTAATCCTAGGACTCTGAGAGAGAGGGGTATGGGATGGGTCAATTTTGAAGAAAAACACACTAAGTCCTGGAAGGATCCTCAGTGTACAGCTTGGGTTGGAGTGGAAAGCACCAGGCAGGGTTCCAGAGCAACTGTTCTCCGTCATTCTCCCTTCCGTTCCTGCCAAACTCACTGCCTCGGGAGTCTCACAACTAGTCCACAGGGCCATGATTCCTCAAAGGTGAAAAGCCCTTCAGGGTCACTGGGTAGCTCTACCTCACCAACACAGCCGGCTCTTCTCAGCCTTCATCTCGGGCACCACTGACCCTAGCTCCTGCCTCTGAGAATTTCCCTTGTCTTTCTGCTCCCGTGACACCTGTTCTCTTATTTTTTCCTCTTTTTTCTTTAATGACTTCTCTTCTTGCTGGTCCTGAATTCTAGGCATTCCCAAGCTTGGAATTTGTGAACTAATCTTCTCTCAAGCTACAGCTCTCCCTTCCCTCCAGATCTCTCCTAGGCAACATCTCTAGCCCCATAGCTCTCCTGAGCACCACTTTCCCATTTCCAACTTTCTTAGGACATCTTTCCCCTTGGATGTCTTTTCAGCTCTGTGAATACGAAGCATTGAAAATGAAATTTGTCTTTGGTCTCTGCCAACCTGATCCTCCACCTGGGTCCTTCATATATATTCTCTCACTCTTCTCTCACATACCCAGATTCAGACTAAAGTGAGTTTGATTTCTCACAATATACATCCAACCAGTGGTCAAACCCCACTGATTCTGCCTCTATCATTTCTCCCATGTCTCTCTTCAATCATTTTATTCACTGCTATTTCCCCAAGTCCTGTCCTCCTTTTAATCTAGATTAATTCAGTAGCCTCCTATGTAGAATCCACCTAACTGATACTCCCAAATTAATCATCCTAAGGCACCACACAGACCATATCATTCCCTGATTCCAACATGTCCTTTGATTGCAATCCAAATGAAAATATATTTTTACTTTGCAACCTAGCCAGTATACAACTAAAATTTCATAAAGCATATTTACCCTCAATAAAGCTGATGTACTCTATTTTTTTATTCAACTTAATTCTACTCTATTTCAATTTATTAAAAACTGGCTGGTTGTGACCCACAAATAAGATGCAACATGTAATTTAGAAAAGCATAAAACAATTTGACAGACACATATTTTTCTGTCTCATCTCCTGTGACTGTCCTACCTTCTGTGCTTTAGGTGAAGCAGAAAATTTCATCATTCTTTAATTATGTCCAGCACTTTTAAAGCCCTGCTTTTGTGGCCACATAGTTTCTTTGCACATTCCTAGTTTCTTTCACTCTCAAACACACACACACACACACACACATACACACCTTCTAAAATCCCCATGCAAGCCCACAGAATAGGATCTGGGGACAACAGTACCACCAGATGATTCACTTGAGGACATTTCTCTCCCCCCAACATTTCCACCACCTTCTTTCTTCCCCTTAAGATGGACCTTCTTTAAAAAAAAACAAAAAACAGAAAACAATACAACTCAAAATTTCCCATTAAAATGGATCTTTTGAACACTATTCTCCACTTTTCAATTGTTTTTTACCTTCCAGAATAAAGACACCTTTATCCTAGCAAATTCTTTCAAATGCACACATTTATCATCTCAAGACTCTGTGTGTCTTCTTCTCTCCTCACAAGCTTAGCCAGTCACATCAGCACCATTCTATCACCCATCTTTCTTGGCTCCTTTTATTAAAAGAAAAATAAATCTTTAATGGTCTTTATGGTTGGCAAACTTAAGTAAGACTAGGAAACTGCTGGTATAATAGAAAAGAAAATCCACAGATTTATAATATAAAATGGAGATGTTTTCTATTTGATTTGAATACTTGGGTTATTACAGCATTACTTTCCACTGTTTTTCATTGCAAAACTAGACATTCCACTTTGAGTGAAATCAACTTGTTTAAGCTAGCCTCATACTCTAATCACAATTTATAAGATTATTTCTATACAGGCGATACATTCTGATACATTGCAGAAAATTGACTTTTCAGTCAACAAACAAATGGGGTGTGAGAGAAATATATCAACATGTAATATCTTGTTATTTGAAGTCTTATAAAGAAATTTTGACCCTCTAAGCATCAGAGGAGAAACAGACTTTGAACAAAAACATTCACAGAAAATTTAGCAATTAGCTTCCACTTTCTCAACTACATATTTAAAAAACTATACTTTCTATAAGAAAATAAAATAGTAAGTTGGTGGATGATGGTAGAAAAAAGTCCTCAAGGTCGAATTAAGAAGAAGAGATGAAGCAAAGAATATGAAGAAACCATAAATCAGAGAGTCGTGCTTGAAGAATATATTGTTGCCTTGCTGAGAACTTATCTCATTAAAATTCAAATGTATTTATAAAGATTAAAAATTAAGGTTGGCTGGAGTTACAGAGCTGGGTAAGTTCTCCGAGTTCCATTAATAATTAAACCTTTTACAGCATTCTATGTGATTCCTAGAGGAATGCAAAAAGACACAAAGTGTCCTCTGCCCAAGGTTAGGCAGGAAGCCAATTCAATGATGAGGTTTAGAATACATGAATACTTAGTTCAGAACACCCTGCACCTAGCAAAAGAATAGGAAAAAATCACCTATAATAACTTCTGATTTTAAAAAAGGTTAGAGAAGAAGGTGTTTGGAAATAAGGGAATTTTGATATTTAAGGGAGTTTTTTGCACCTATAGAAATTGTTTTTACTTCCTCTCCTAGACATTGTAGATACTATTCATTTAGATTCAGTTGAGTAGCCGGGAGCAGTTGTTTAGGAATGACTGAAGTATCTGCCTAGTAAAATACTCCAGGCAGGAACTCCTACAGGTTCATCCCTGGAACATCTTCCTGATTCAGTAAAAAGACCACTGCTCCCAGGCCAGGTAAATGTCTTTAGTACAACCAGAAGGAAAGAGCAGACAGACAGAGACAGAAAGAGAAAAGAGAGAGGGAGGGAGGGAGAGAAGGAGAGAGAAAGAGGAGAGGAGGGGAAGGGAGGAGAGGGAAAGGGAGGAGAAGGGAGGGGAGGGGAGGGGAGGGGAGGAGAGGGGAGGGGAGAAAGGAGAGAAGAAAGAACAAATGGAGTAGGGAAAAGAAGGAAAGATTTTCTCATGTGCTAAGAGCACATGAGCTTCCTTTCCCATCGAAAAATAAGGTGCATTGAGATGAAAGACTTTGTTCAATATATGGAAGAGTTAATAAGTGTTGTAGTTCTGGGCTACATAAGATGGGAATTGGGAGAGATAGGACATAATGAAATTGTGAAAATACAGTTAACTGAAAACTATCTCCAAATGACCAGCTCTAAATAATCTTTCCATGACTTCCATCCTAAAAGTCGCCTCATGGTCGTACATAGAGTCATTGACCCTGCAGTGCCAGCTGCTTTCAAGGAAAGCTTTACTCAGGAACTTCTGCCGACATTTCATTAGCTAGAACTCTGTTACATCCAAGACAACAGCGCTGTCCAGTAGAACTTTCTGCAATGATGGAATTATACTATCAGCATTGACTTATTCAATAGACACTGGCCACATGTGACTATTAAGTACTTGAAATGAGAAACCGAACTTCTTATTTTTTTAACTTTAATTAATTAAATTTAAACAGCCATGTCTATAGATTTTTAGCTGGGCAGTAGAGTAAACTCAGAGAATTCCCTACTATTCCATGGTGACAGTACCGAAGCTAGTAGGGGTGGTAGAAAGAAATTAACACCTACTGAAGTCCTACAAACGTGGGAAACACCATGCTGGCTACTTAAAAATTATTGTTTCATTTAGATCCCAGGAAGGTGACAACAGGCTTTATTTTGCCCATTTTACAGATAAAATAACTAAGGTATGGTTTAAGGAACTTGGCTAAAATCATAGGGTTAGTAGAGGCAGAGTTGAGTCTTGAGCCTGCGGATCTCTGACAGCAGAGCCTCCACCATCTCTGCTATTGTGGAGAATAGTGTAGAAACATTAGAAGGAAAACCCAAGATTTCTAACTAAGGCCCCAAAAAGTTGAGGGGGAGAGTTAGTTGATGGTTTTTAAATGGAATGACCTTCTGCCATCCCTGCTTTTTCTACCCTACCACTAGTCCTGTGGATCATTTTGCCTGTTTCCCTTCCCCCACTGTGACCTAAAAAAAAAAATTAACAATATATATAAATATATATTTGCAAAATCAATTTATACTCATTGTTTACAAAATTCAGACATTCCCCAAAAGTACCAAAGACAGAGCATAAAAAACATTCCAAATCCCACCACCAGTCCTAAAGCTTTTCACTTCACCTCTCTTTCCCATGAACTGCAGTGAAATATACATAGTCACGGATTTACACTAGGTCCCATGTCCCTAAAGTATGCACATGGACCTTTTGATCCATTAGAAGAAGAACACACAAGAATTTTAAACCTTCTCATTGGTGGGGAAAAGACAAAGATCCTTAAGTCAAAAGACTGATGGAATTTAGATTCAACTCCTACTGATGTAATAATTGTAAAGCAGCATTCATCTCTACCTCAAAAGAAAACTGGACTTAGCGAGTTTCTGGGCATTTTGAGCAGTGGGACTTATGGTTTAGAAATGGATGGGGGTGGGTCTTTTGATCCCAGCTCCACTGAGAAGAAGCAGGTAGAAAGAAAGAAGAGTCCAAATCCAGGGGCTAGGTCCCTTCTCTAGCTTTTCCCCATAGCCACCTCATTATAGTGCCTAAGACATGCTCATAATATTTTAGAAAAAGTAGAGTTATAAATAAAGAGATAGATGAAAACAAATATACTCTTCAACATAATTTGGGGTTTCTTGTATAATTATTAGCTACGATGCATTTATGCTTATTTTATAAGATTTGAGCATTGTTTAAATTTTTAAAATTACAAACAGAGCTCAGAGTAATTTATATTTATCTATTCATTTTGGAAATCCTATCTATGAGTTATTTGCCAGGGGTAGGGTGGGGAAGCTTAATCAAATATGCAACCTATAATTGCACACTTTGTTTTAGAAATACCACTTCATTTACAGTGTTTGAATTTATAACTATTTCTAGGTTAAAATGGGAGCTGACTATATGCAGTTAATAAACACAGCCTTACCTCCTGCTACTCATTCACCCATCTTTTGATCAATAGGCTACTTATTGATGGGTGCAAAAAAATGTTTTTCACTTAAATTGAAAACATTTTAATTAAAGATTTGGGGAAAGGGGTTTTAAATGAATCTTATTTTATCCAGGCTCTCCCATGTCATCTCAGAAGAGCTGAAGAGATTTTGTTTATTATTCAAAGATAAGAGAAAATAGTATCAATAATCCAGTCACTGAAAAAGTTGGCAATTTACATTTAAACTCACAAGTGCAAATATATATATATTTAATTGCCACTGTCCAGCCTTTCTAAAAGCCTGCCTCTGAAATACAGCCTGCTTGGTTAGCTTTAGAATTGTGGGGACTGTGACTGACCTTGTTGAGAGATACAGATGATGAACAAGCGCCTCAATGCCCCAACAATTTCCCTAGGACTTTTCTTGGGGTTTCCAGATGTAAGTATGAAAACATCAAGAATATACGTTCTTCACTATCCTCAACTGAATGAACACATGCAGAAGCACACAAAATCCTTCATACACCCTGAATCTTGAGAGCATTAGGAGAGAAGAGAGGGCAGTCACAGAGTCACATAGCAGAAACAGATAGACTGCCTTCTATTCTAGTCCCATCTCTGCTATTTATTAGCTAGGAGACCTTGGATCAATTGCCTACCTTCTGAATAATTTCCTTTCCTTCTAAATGAAGAGGTAGAATTAGTTGATTTCTAAGGTCCCAACCAATGCTAACATGCTGAATATGATTATAAAAATAGGAAAGCCATCTTTCCTTAAGACTAATGAAACTGGTCTAGCTTCCAAAAAGACAATAAATGCAGTTGGTGCCATCTCCCATGGGAAAGATGGAGCTAAGCGATGTTTACGTTGCTTGAAATGTTCCAAAATAAGTTGATCATTTGACATGACCTCCTTCCTTTACACAACCCTGACAGGTATTGCTAAATCCAGTCTCTCCTAGGATTTTCCAAATGGCCCTAAGATATAGGCAGGGCAGAAATTTTCTTTCCACAGACTAAGAAGCTAAGAATCTAAGGAGTTGAGTGTCAACCCAACAGGGAATTAAAATCTTAGTCTTTGGGCTCTGTGGTAGATTGGACTATGTACACTAGAAAAGCCATATCCTATGGTGTGAACCCTTTGTAAATGGGACCTCTTGAAGATGTTAGTCATAGTTAAAGTTTGGCCCAATTGAATGTGGGTGAGGTTTTTTTTGAGATTACTGGAGTCTTTAGAAAGAGAAATTCTCAAGAAGGAATCAGAAACAGGAAGTTGGTGAGAGCCCAGAAAAGAGAACATTGCCATGTGACAGGAAAGCCAAGGAACCCCAAGGATTACCAAGTAGCCAGTAGCAGAAGGCTACAGATTTTTGAGAGAAAGCAAACCTTACTAACACCTTGTTTTTAGACTTTTTATAGTCTCAAAACCATGAGCCAATAACTTCTCATTGTCCAAGTCAACCCTTTGTGTGGTATTTGTCATAGCAGCTGGGCAAAGTAAGACAGGCCCCTAGGAGAGTGTCTGCTCAACTGTACCACTCAGTTCATTTCCAGATACATTCTGGTTCTTCCTCTTTTTAACTGTTTCTGTCCCTGACTCTCTTCCTTGCTCTTCCTGTCTCCCTTCTTCCCTCTATTACCCAATTATAAACCATAAGAATTAGAAATATAATCCCTATATACAAGGAGTGCGACATGTTATTTTCAAAAATTAGCTAATTCACATCCCTGACCCATATACATCAGTGGGCAAAGAAGACTGAAATCCCTGTACAGTCTTGTACAGAGCCTTGCATGCATTGGGTGCTCAATATGTAACTGCTGAATGAATGTATGCACATACTTTCAACCTAAGGGTGAAATCATCCAGCTAAATCTAAAGTAGCCATATAAAGTCTTCAAAAAGTTTAGCCAAATGCTTAACTGAAGATGCCCTGCTCAGAAAAAGAGCTGAAAACAAACCAAATTTAATTCATATATGCAGTATGAGTCCATTTCAAAAGATATATATATATATATATATATATATATATATATATATATATATATACATATACATACATATAATATTTTTGGTAAAAAGTTGTTTTGTAAATGTTTGGAAATTGAATTAGGCAGCCAAAGGGGTGCTGATGCAAAATACCAGAAATCTGTTGGCTTTTATAATGGATCTTTATTTGGGGTAGAAGCTTACAGGTACCAGGCCATAAAGCATAAGTTACTTCCCTCACCAAAGTCTGTTGCCATGTGTTGGAGCAAGATGGCTGCCTACATCTACAAAGGGTTCAGGCTTCCTGGGCTCCTTTCTTCCTGGGGCTCGATTCTCTCTGGGCTCAGCTGCTCTCCTCCTTTGTGTGCTTACTTCCCAGGCTCCAGCTCAAAACGCCCAACTCTTGTCCTTTGTCATGTCTTTATCCTGTGAGTCCCTGCCCACCAAGGGGGCGGGGATGCAATGTCCTACTGATGTGGCCCAATCAAAACCTTAATCATTGTTTAAAAAGTGAAACCTTTGAATCCAATATAATCCAATATGCCCGGAGGGACAGACCAGTTTACAAACATAATCCAATATCTATTTTTGGAATTCATAAGCAATATCAAACTGTCACAGAAATGAATAGAAATGGTGAAAGCACATCCATGGGATTTGCAATTAGTAGCACTAACATATGGGTGTGATAAAGGTTTTTTTTGTTGTTGTTTTTCTCTTTTTTGGTATAATGAAAATGTTCTAAAATTGATTAAAGTGATGAAGGCGCAACTCAGTGATACCAAATGCCATTGATTATACACTTTAGATGAATTGTATGGTTTATGAACAAAAATATGATAGGGTGGATATACCGAATGTCAGATACAGACTATAGTTAGTAACAATACTTTGATGATGCTATTCCATTGTTACAAATGTTTCACAACAATGCAGGACATTTGTGGTGGGGTGATGTATGGGAGCCCTGTATAATGTTATACATGTTTGTTTTGTAAGTTCACAACCGTTACTATACACTTATTGTTTATATGTGTTCATGTATGAATGATATACTTCAATAAAATTTTTTAAATAAAAAAATATATATACACATACAGAGAGAGAGTGATATGGAGGAAGGAGAAGGGGAGAGAGAATTATTCCAATGCAGACAGCCCAAGAATTCTAGGCAAATTTTATTTGGAAATTAACATAGCCTTCTGCAAACTAACAGCAAAGACAAGTGCCCTATCACCCTTAAAAAACTCATGGAATGAGTTAAAGATCTTAGGGCACCATTTGTCCTTCATTGTTAGGTAATAATTCTCCCAGCCTCCTCCACCCAGCTTCTCCCACTGCAGCAGTGTGATAGGGAAGTGAGCAAAACCCAGCAAGGCAAGCCTTAAGAGCTCTGAGTTCCCTTCTCTGCAACACTATTGATTTGCTCACACTCCCCAAAGATCGGAGACATTTTATAATCATGACCATAATTGAATGCCATCAGGAGTTCAAGGGGATTTTCCTCTTTAACATTTAAAGAGACTATAAGCATCCCTTTAAAAGCCATAAAACCATATCAAGAAGCCAAGGAAGCCTCACGGAGCCGGTCCTGCCTTCTTGACCTCTTCATCCTTGATTGCAGCTCTGGGTGCCTCTCCACAGGCTCCAGGAAAACATGGAAAACGTTCTCCATCCCTTCCCTGGGATTTGATTATTTGGCTGCCAGGACAAAATACCAGAATAGAGAAGGAAAGCTTCTTGTAGAGAATCACTCCAGGGAAAAGCAATTTGAAAAGTTTTAATCAAAGCCTGCTGCTGTGAACAAGACAGGTAACAAATGGATCAAAAGGACCAGGTTGGTCTAATCCTGTGCATATCTAAAACCACATCCAGGGAGCATCTCCAGATTCAGAGAAAGTGAAAATCTATCAAATGCAATTGCTTAAAATTTGTGCTGGAGAGTTGTGAAGTGTGTCTTTAATTAAGGCATTCCACAGAGTACAAGCACCAATGAGCCTGCTGTCCTTTTGTTTCTCTTATTGTCAATACCCCACCCTTCCCTTCCTTCTCTTTGTCCAAATATGGTGAGTTGGGTAGGGTATTGGCTCAGGTTGTCCTAATATCTGATTGCTTGGATAAACTTAACTTGTAGACTTATATATTTTCCAGCAATTTTATTCCAGTTGAGCCAAGTTGCCTCTTGTCCGATGCCTCTCCAATTCCAGCCACCCCATCTATTAAGCTTTGTCTGTAGCTACGTAGAATAAAAGGCTTATGAATTGTGTCCCTAGTTCTGTAGGCTTTTCTGCAGTCATCATAGACAATACTAGAGATGGTTGAGAGTACCCAATGTTTGGGGAAACATATGGCAGTTTATTAATTTGAGGTCTGCCACCACTTATATTTAGATATTTTTGTAAATTAGCTTTCATGGAAAATGAGTTTTGTAGCTGTGGATGACAATTTTACATGACCACAATATTTCCGGTTTGTAACACTCAGAGAAGCCGCTACTGTTGGCCAGCTTTAAGCAAGGCAACCACAAGTTGAAATGGGCCATTTAGGTGGAAGCAACAGAGTTGAGAGCCTTCCTGTTATTTGCTGATTAGAATCCAACTGGTCCACGCAATAAAACAGACTGAAAGTTGGGTGGCTAAACTGCAGCAAGCCAAACAAAATTGCTCAACTTTGCCTTAGCTCAGCAGCCAATGACCCATTAACTTACAAAGATAAATAAAATAATCTGTTAGTAGAGATAAGCGTGATTGCTGCTGCTCTGGTTATACAAACTGCTTCCCATTAAATTAAGCATTTGCGATGCAAAGCAAAGGGAAGCAGCTTACAGTTGGAATGCATTCAAGGCACTGGAGCAGCAGCTTTCTTAGATTAATGTGCATGTGCAATGCGAACTGTTAAAACCCCTCCTGACGTGCAGTTTGACCAGAGCATACAATTGTTGGGCACCTGTTAGACTTTTCATTTATCAGAATAACCCGGAATGGCTTGGACTTGGAAATAAACTCACAGCACAGCCTGACCCTCTAGACTTAACAGCTTAATGATAACTCCTTGCCACCCGTGGCTTGAGAGGCCTTGTGGGGCTGCTTCCTCTGGGTTGCCCTCTCTTTGTTACTGAATGTACCACATCTATCTTGGAAAGCAGGGCGACCTGTTTGTTGTTGACAAATGAGCTCTGTGAATTTGAAAGAGTCTCTTAAAGATAACTTCAGTTCCCACAGGCTGCTGCTTTTTCTATCTTGGAGACAGAAAGGGCAGTGCCTAGCTGGCTGGCCAAGAATTGTCATCCTGCTCTGGTATGGCCATTCTCTCCCCTCAATCACCCTGCATGCTTTGAGGCAAAGCATTTCCTCCTTTCTCTCAAGGAACAGTCGGAACAAAGTCAATAATACAGAGTCTGACTCGCCAGCCCAAAGGCAGCTCTGCTGATAAACACTGGAAGCTCTGGGTGTTTGCGTGGACAGGCCACTCCTCCTGATGCTGGCCGCGAGCAGAACCTCCCATCTGCAGCCACGCTTGTCAGTGAGGAAAGGCTGCTGCTACAGGCTTTTAGGGACATGGAAGGAAGGGCACAGGGTCAACCGCACCAAAATCGCTGAGCAGTCAGGGACAACTCCTGGAATAACAATTCTTGCTCCTGTGTGGCAGCAAAAGGAGCAGAAGCTCTGGGTTCACCACCTCTGTATCTACCATAAAGAAGACATACACTTTAAAGATTTAAGGTTTTAAAAAATTTATTTAGATAAGAAGCCAGTTCTCACCCAAAGAGCACATGTTGTATGGTTCTGATGATCTGAAGTTCTAGAACAGGCTAAGTGAATATCTAAAAAAATTCAGAACAGTGATGGTTTCTGGTGGAGGGAATGGACAGGAAATTCACACGAGGGCACTCTACGTGGTGACAGTAATGGTCTGGAGCTCGATTGGGGTTTGGGTTACCCAGGATTTTGCATTTGTCAAAGTTGATGGAATAGTACATTTAAGATTAGGGTATGCCATTGTTGAACGTTTATCCTAAATAGAAAAAGAAAGAAAGGAGAAGGGAAGGAAGAAGGGAGGGAGGGAGGGAGGGAGAGAGGAAAAGGCAGAGAAAGGAAAGAAAGGAAGATAAGAACCATAAACAGGTATTGAACTCTAGCTTATGCTTGTTGAAGTATTTGGGGGAGAAGTGAAGACTGTGGTTTCCTGAGAAATGCTTAAAAATTTTGATGGACTGATGAATGGATAGAGAGAAGTTAATTGTAGAATTCCGTTGTGAGTATTTGGGTGTTCACTGAAATTTCAACTCTTCTGTTTGTCTGAAACTTTTTCTTAACAAAATTTTGAGTGTTGGAGGAAGAAACTCAATTCTACCTTTTAGCAGTAAGATTTCAGAGTTGATGATGTTGGTTTTGGGGGCACGCCAGATGGAATCTCTCACAGAGAAAATCTGAGATGTGAGAGGCAGACCTAGCACCAACCTAACGCTAACCACGACAGTGCACACAACTCTTTCGGCACTTTGCCCCGTGTGAATTGTACTGCTGAGACCTTCCTCTCTGAGCTCAATGGAACCTCAACATACAATTCTGCTCAGCGGCAGAGCTCAGATAACCTAAGCAAGAAAAATGTCCTTTGGATAATTTGCAGACTTTGACCTGAAACAAGGGCATATACATTTAGATATATGATTTGTTTTCCAGCTGCTGTGCTATTTCAAAGTATCCTTGATACTGCTTGTGGTAAAAAAAAATCTACCATCAGGGAAATGAATCAGTCTGGGTTACTAAAACCATACCCTATGGCACTACTAGCCTATATCCATCTTGCTATTATACTGGCTTAACTTCACCTCTTTAAAAATAGTTTTAATGTGACATATGCCAGTAAAAAATTCTTATTGCTTTTTTGGGGGACCAAAGAAGTTAAGTTACTTCCCTGGACATCTTAATAAAACAGAGTCCTTTCTATATTTCTGTATGTTCTCTTTTATAACTCTCAATTCTGTGGACTAAAGGATGAAAGTATAGATGTGGATATCAATTAGAATCACTTATTTTTGGCTTTTGGATTTCGTCATAGATGCATACTAAGTGAGATAAACACATGAACTAACTCATCTTGGCCATATCTCACTCTCCTTCCAAATCATCCCAACTGGGTCCCAAGACCCAACTGGAGAGCTGAAAAGAGAAGAAAAACCTGGAACAATTCCAAAGTTCATGGTAGTATGCAAGGTTAAGTTAAACCATGGAATGAATGTTGCCATGACTTATCTGAGAGTTAATTTCACCTGATTATCATTTGGGGATTGTAACTTTATACTAAAACAAAGCAGACGTATTCTGGAATATTGTGCAAAATTCCCAGGTTGTGGTAGACTGTCACTTTGGTGACCTCCAATAAACCATGCCTCCTTGTTTTCCTGCCCTTTTGTAATCTCTTCTCTTTGAATCAAGGCAGGCCCTATAACCTGATTTAATCAATAGAAAACAGTGGAAGTGAGATAGTGCCAGTTCTGGAACCTAAGTCTTAAGAGGACTGGCAGCCTTCACTGCCGTATTTTCTGTAAAAAGTTGAGTCTTCCATGATGTCTTACATGATGTGAGGAAGCACAGGCAGCCACGTGGAGACCTCCACCTGAAGGTGAATTAAAGCCCTTCACTGACAATCCCATTTGAATTCCCAGCCAGCAAGCACTAACCACCAACCATTTTGGACCTTTCTAGTGTCCAAAGTGACACCATATGAAGTAGAAATCTGCCTGGATAACCCACATAAAAGTGAGAAGTAATAAAATTGTTCTTGTTTTAAGCCACTAAGCTTTGGGGTGGTTTATTACATAGAATTATATAAGCAAAACCTAGGTCTAAAATAAAATCAGTGATTTTAAAGATATTTTACAAATGAAGAAGGCATCTTAGAGTTATACCCCCAGACCTCTCTCTGATAGTCAGGGTAGATCAGCCAAAATGATTGAGAAGCTGTGGTAGGTTGAATTATGTACGTCACAAAACACATGTTCTTAATCTTCATCCATGTCCCTGTGGATGTGAACTCACTGTAAATAAGACTTTTTGAATATGTTCTCTTTAGTTAAGGTATGGCCCAACCTTAGTGGAGACTTTATAAAAAGAACTGAAAGTCATGGAAGTTGGAATGGAGAGGACGTCACCAGTGTGACAGGAGGCAGAGATACAAGACAAACAACCACAAGGATGGCTGGCAGCCAGCACCAGAGTGCTACAGGCTCCAAGAAAAAGAAAGCCTTGATGTTATCTTGATTTTGGACTTTTTTTAACCTCAAAACCATAAGCCAATAAATTCTTGTTGTTAAGCCAACCCATTGTGTGATATTTGTCATAGCAGCCTGGCAAACTAAGACAGAAGCCATATCCTTAGGATATAATCCACAAAAATAATCACCCAGATTCCTAGTTTCTATATGATCAAGAGTACTAAATCTTTGTTAGATGACTAGGGTTAAGCATTTTTAAATCATGCCTATTCATATGCAGGTGATTGCTACTTGTCTCATTTTAAGACATGATGGAAGTAAGAACATCACTTCTGTCTGACACTTTTCTTATGGATCCTTTAATTATTTTTCTTTCAAAATCCTGGTCTTCTAACTAAGAGACTCTACCCATATGGTCAAATGTAACGGATCCTAGGGGGTGAGAAAAGATCAGTGAGGTATCATCTGTATCTGCTCTAGGAAGGACAACAACCAAAGCTAAGAAATGGATCCTTCCTCCAGCAGTTCATCAAATGGCCCAATCCTAGCAAGACCCTCAGGAGTCCCTGAATGTAGCATGATGGGTAAGCACTAGCCTGGCTCAGTACCTGTCACATGAGCTTGGAATGGGTCACATATGTCATCAGTCATTAGCACTCATCAGTCATGTCCCTGGATCCACTAATCCCCTGCATCACCACTTTCCAATGAATAATTTAACAAGAGGTCCTGAGTGATTGGTGACCTCATGTGACCAAAGGAGAGGGGAGAAGGAAAGGGGGAGACAGGAAAACAGGACTGACATTTACTAACAACAATGTGCCAGACATTATGCTAGATTCTTTATGTAGATGCATTCAAAATCAAAAAGCTGTAGAAGAACTAGAGCAGTGGGGCATTTTAATGCTCATTTTATATATACCATGACAATGTAGACAAAGTGCTTTGCATGACAGCTGACTCTTAGTAATAATCTCCGAATAGTAGTCTTTAGTATTTTCGTAGTGTTGCTTATCATTTTCCATAGTGGAAACTGAGGCTTATTGAGGTTATGTGACTCATTCAAAGTCACACAGGAGTAAAAGTTGTGGAGCCAGAATTAAAACTCCAGCGTGTCTGATTCTGCTTTTCCACATTAGTAATGACGACAGTGTTGTAATGACGTTTTTTTCCTAACTAACAGAACCATGGTGATTGTTGGAAAAATTATATCCTTAGACTATGCCACCAATGATATGTTAAAGTTATAGCCAAATTTAAAACACGAAAAACATTTTCAGCTCCCACTGAAAGCATCTAGGGTAGTCTGGAAATTCTTTAGGAAAGGATGTTTTCTCAAAGTCACTTTAAAAAGTCATTGCTGTCAATAATCATGAAGGGGGACATTTACAGATGAGGCAATGAGCCAACAGATGAAGGCTGGAGATTCTCAGAAATTTATAAATCAAAGTAGATTTTGTAATCCATGATTTATCCAGATAATGGACTCAACACTTCTTTTATGGGTTGAAGTAGGTGTCTGGAGTGAGGTTAGCTTCATAACATGTGAAAGGCTCTAGAGAGTGGGTTTGTGTCTGGATGTTTGCTTATGAGTAGTAGAGATGGAAGCCCTTAGGTGGCTTGAAGGCTGACAAGTGAGACTTTCTGCCTTGACTGTGAGCCAGTTCCTTCAACTCTCCAAGTCTCACTTTCCTCATCCTTAAGAAATTGTCTGAACAGGTGTTAAGATTACCTAAGAGGGAAGCGGCTGTGGCTCAATCAGTAGGGCTCCCGTTTACCATATGGGAGGCCCCGGGTTTGGTTCCCAGGGCCTCCTGGTGAAGGCAAGCCCGCCCGCATGGCGTGGTTAGCTGACCCAGCGAGCACAAGCAGCAAGGGGGGGATAAATGAATAAATAAATTAAATCTTTATAAAAAAAAAAAAAAAAAAAAAAAAAAAAAAAAAGATTACCTAAGAGAAGGTATGCGAAAACACTTCAGCACATGGCAATTCTCAAAAAAGGTTTCCTTTCCTCTTTCTTTCCCAGAACTGGATAAGTTCTGTTAAAGCTCATCTCTAACATCTGAACTCAAGAATAACATCTTCTTCTGCTTTCTTTGTCCCGGCTGACTTTTGTCTGCATTATTAACTTCTCAGACATCAATGAGGCTATATTTGTTTTCTTTTCTGATCTACACTGTGGTCCGTCAAGAGGCCATGTACCTTAAAATTACAGGTTTGCCATTTCTTGTAAAATTTATTTGAATCTTTGGCAAATAGGACACAAAACAAGACTAAGTGCTCCTTTTATCCCAATACCATCAAGAAAATAATTTGCAACTACTCGTAACATGAACAAATAATCTTTCCCTTAAGGGAAAAAAACAGCCCTAACCCTTCTGTCATTTCCCAGCTTAAGAGAAATTTTCATTGGGGTCCAAGTCAGAAAGTTGAAATCTATATTACAAAACAAAGTCAAGAACCAATGACTATCCTGCTGGAAACTGTTACCGGAAGTCAGGGGAGGCAGTGACTATTTGGTGATGGCTAAAAGGAATAAAGACCCTTAACTCCAGACTCAAGCTTATTGGTGATATGTTTGGTTTTCTGTGAGAAGAATGCTTAGTTCAGCTTATAGAAAAGCATCAAGGAGGCCGCCATTTTTGGTTTTGGCAATAAAGTTTTTTTTTTTCTTGAACTTCGCATCATTTGGCTCCAGGGGACACCTCCTTTAAAGCAGCCTTTACTCACTGTCATAAACTATGCTAGAATATTATTTTTAAATTCCTCGGACAGCAGGAAAAGTTCCCTTCCAGGGAGTTCTTACTTTCTTGCTAGTCACTTGGAGGTGAAGAAGTCTCAAGGCCTTAAGCAGCTGTTTTCAAGATTCACGCTACCAGGGGTGGGTGCGGGATGGTGGGAGCTAAACCAAAGTCAATCCCTAAAAACTTCTTGGCCCTGAAAGCTGACTTATAGGAAGTGCTTTAGGGGATGAGATGTGGAAGAAACTGAACAACCCACTCATAGTAGATTACTAAATGGCAGTTTTGGCTGTTGCAAGAACCCCTAACACTTATTTCTTGAAATATTATGAATTCTCCTGAAATAAAATGCATGATCAACTGCCACAAATCATTGATTTTTTTTTTAAATGAACTACATGCATTCCGCCCAAGCAAAACTTATTCTCAGGAACAGAGTCCAAGCCCACGCTGAATCTTTATCTTTTGTTCAAATCCCACACTTGTTTTACCCTCAGCTACTTTAGAAAGAAACTGATAGCTAATGCTTTTCATTAAGCCAGTCAAGAAAAATTGCTTACCAGGTTTTACTCCTTCATCAGCCTGACTAATTACACCCATTCACTGTTCTGTTCATACAGAGATTTCAAATTCCAACTCTCAGGCACACACCACCCAAAAGACATCTGTTTCCTGCCTTGCTCAGTCTCCTTTTCATCTTACCCAGTGAAAAATACTCAGTGGCCCAGAAAACACAAGCTAAGCGAAATCTAGAAGTGAGAACCAGTTTCAAACTGGTGAGAAAGTCAGGACAAGGAAAGTGTTGAGATAAAGGTAAGATCTTCTCATTCAACACATTCAGGAAAAGGCATTTAGTATACAGACTCTAGTGACAAGCTTCAGATACCGCTGCTTGAAAGAACAACAACAATAAAAAAAAATAATAATAATAGAATTGGCACCTATTACTAAGGCAGAGGCTGGTCTGAAACAGCAGAAACACTAAAATTGAGCTGGAGCTCCAGAGGTTGGCAGTAGCATTACATTTGGGTGATGTGGTAGATTGAGTTATGTACCCCAGAAAAAACACTTTCTTAATCATAATCCATTATAAATAGGACCTTTTGAAGGCGTTATTTTTAGTCAAGGTGTAGCCAACTGAATCAGGATGGGTCTTAATCCTATCACTGGAGGCCTTATAGAGAAGGAGAAGGCCACAGAGAGGGAAGCCATAGTGAACAGCCAGGCGACAGAAGTCAATGGAATCCAGAAGAGAGAAGAGAGGATATCGTTGTGTGACAGAAAAGCCAAGTAGCTTCAAGGATCACCAGCAGCCAGTCCTGGAATGCCACAGTCTTTGAGGACAAAGCATAGCCTTGCTGACACCTTGATTTTATATTTCTCCTAGCCTCAAAACTGTGAGCCAATAATTTTAGTTGTTTAAGCCAACCCATTGTGTGGTATTTGATATAGCAGTTGGGAAAGTAGAAGACAGTAAAAATTAAGGCTAGAACAGAGCCTCAGCAGTGCCTGGGTAGCAATTTCAGTTCTCCAAACCACCAAATGTTGGGTATTAAGGAGAAGATGACCAAAAGCTCTGTAAGGTTTGGAACAACTTTCCAGCAGTCCACGATCCCAACTGAAATTTTGTCATTAAAGGAAAATATGCAGACAATGGCAGAGCTCGGTGAGGTGGACCAAGCAGAATTGCAGAACCTGGTGGTGGCCGAACAGCAGAGGGTACAGGTCACTGCACAAGTGCATCACTTCATGGAGCTATGTTGGGGTAAGTGTGTGGAGAAGGCAGGGAATCGTCTAGACTTTTGCAATGAAAATTGTCTCTCTAGCTGTGTGGACCGCTTCGTTGATACTACCCTTACCATCACCAGTCAGTTTGCCCAGATTGTACAGAAAAGAGAGCAGAGGGCCATTCCCTAGAGAATGACAGAAGCAAAGGACTTGTTATTAGGCAGATTAAAGTGCCAGTGGGGGGAGGGTGTCAATCCATTGACACACTAATGCGAAATGTTAGGTCAACATCAACCTGTTACAAAGCCTCTTCATGCTAAAACCTAACTGGTCACATGTTCAAAAAGTGAACTTTATTTGGAATCCAGAAATTCTAGATTATATCACATTGGTTATTAAAAAAAATTTGAAATTTCCCACTTTCAAAAAAAAAAAAAAGGAAAATATGAGGATACAATTTCAACCTCAGAATTTCTTTGTGTAGAATTGGTTTAACAGAGTCCATAGCAAGGTCTTAGTAGCTGTCATATATGCCTAAGAAAGCATACAGTTTTTATCTAAAGAGTTAAAATCCCATTTCCCATCTATAGTGTGCTCTGAGTTCTCTGAAGTTCCCTTCTTTCTGGAAAATTCATCTATTGGTTGAAATTTTATGGTAAGAAAGCACAGAATTCTTCAAGACTACTGAAACAAACCATTTTGAATATTGACTTTAAATAAATCTCATAAGAACTAGCTTGTCCAGACATCTTTTCTTCTGAAGTTGCCCAAGCTCAAGCTGTTATTGTTTCAGCTTAGGACTTTCCTGCGTGCTTGATATGATACCTCTTAAAATTATTAAGAGCAAAAAAAAAGGAGAATAGCTTCTATTCTGCTACAAGTTTATTTCACATAATCAATGTATTGCAGCACAAAGAACACCAGATGTGGTTCACATTGAAATTGTGTCCTTAATATAAATATCTTTGGCTGCTGAAATTGTGCATGTATGATAACCATTCTTCAAAAAGTTCTTTAATAGCTGGAGACCAGTCAATACCATACTTCTTTCCATAAATCTAGCCTAACTAGAAAACAAGAAGACAGAATTTACCATCAGTTTCATTGCCTTACAACCACATCCAGTACATATTTTATACATTGGACATTTAACTTAGTGGCTTTATCTTTCTTTTTTTTTTTATTTTAACATTTTTAGAAGAAAAATCAATTCTGAGAAATACAAATAATAATGTAGCTGCAAAATGCCATGTTTGCACTGATATATGTTAAATAAAGGAAATATTTTAAATCACCTACTGGCACTATATACACTGCTTTTAGTGTTAAGGGTCTGTGATAAATAGTGCCTAACAAATTGTTCAAGCATCATAAGCATTATGTGAAGACTGCAGCTTTATTAAACACTGAAAATTGCATTTTTCCCATTTATTGCCTTGCAAGATAATGAACCCTTTATAAGTGGTGGCAGAGATGCAAATCCAATTTTGCACAAGACTCACAAACGCCATGATCGATTATGCTGGTGGAGACACAGCCCTCGTCTAGACAAAATGCAAAAATTTCCCTATGTTCAGTAAATGTGTATAATTAGAAAAATAGGAATAATAGCTAATCACTGGTATTGCTTGCATGTCTGTAACTCTGATCTTGTTGTTTAAAAAATGTCTAGTTGAAAGTTGAAACTCTCTCTTCCAGGTTTCAGGTTTCAGCTTGACAAGGACTATTGATATTTGTGAACTAGAAGGCACCCTAATCAGGCTCTAGAATTTGCTAACTCTTCCTTAAAGTTTTGCTTCCAACCCAGTGCCATGCCAAGATTTTAACTTATAAGTCCAGGTTTTATTGTACAAATAAACAGACACTGTCTGAGGGACAAAATCGAAGTAGTTCTCATAGTTTTATTAATTTATTTGATTTACTTCTGGCTTCTCTAACCCAATCTTATTTATGTCAAAGTAAGTTGAAGCAGAATTCATTATGCAGTGAAATGCAATTTGACTGCTTTTTATTGGAACATGGTGATTCAATCATTTCTCTCCTTAAGTCCCATTAGCTCTTTTTACATTATTTTGTACAGATCAAATCACATAAGATGACTTTGCAAAGGAAATTTAAGAATTTGTGGGAAGGAATGAAATAACATCCCAATAATTCCTTATACCAAGAATACTAAATTATACAACAATTAAAATCCTTATCAGTTTACATTATTATAGCATATTATCCCTGAGGAAAATCAATTGAGTTAGTGAACTTGACTGTTTTGAGTAAACTTTTGATGGAATTGCAGTTCCTAATCATAGATTAACAGTAGTGTTGAGCCTAATTCGACTGTTTGGGCAATTCTGCATTTTGTTGATTATGTGGGTAACAACATTTGCCAAATAACTTCCAGACCCTTTCCTCTTCAAATAGTAGGGTTTAGGCATTTTTTCCATTTTGTTAACTTTAGGAAGTATTTCTGAAAAAAATTAAATCAGTAACGATTTCTCTCGTCTGCTGTTCGCTTACCGGTTTCATTGTGTCATGGAAATTATTCGTACATAGGCAATCCTACACTCAGAAGTAAGTTGAGTTACCAAGGTCCATTTCTATGCTGATTGTTTAGAAAAGGGAACCATATCCTCACTGAGACTATGAATTTGATGCTTAGAATGACAAGACTCTCCCTTACATGCCTATTAAGCCCCTGTGCTACTCTTAATCACAATTCCTATGCCCTGAACTGCCATGAATGAATGGCTTCCATTTTAGAAATCTGTGAAAGCTGTACATGTTGTAGCACAAACCAAAGAAGGTAGCCAAGCATCAGCAGAGGAGGGAAGACCAGAGAACGTTTACCAGGCTTGCACCTACGGAGCTGGCTGCCTCGTCTCACCCACTTCATGATCCTCTTACCAGAATGAGAACATTTCACAGGGTGGGGTCTGGTCTGGGCCAGCGATCCCCAAACTCCAACATGAATCAGAATCACCTGGGGCCTTCTTAGCAATGCAGAATCTCTGACTTCACCTCTAATGATTAAAATTTGATAGATATCTGCTGGGGTGCAGGGGTTCAATTCTTAGTAAGCATCTCTGGTGATTACCGCCAAATAACAATGGCAAAACAGTGAGGCACAAAGGTCCAAAGCCTTTTGCTTGCTGATGAGTGCCCATCAGTTGACTGGCTAGCTCAAGGACGCTGGGTGAAGGGTAAATAAAGGTAAATAGATACAGATTTCCTTCAACAATGGCATCCTCCAGCTTCATAGGGTATTTGAAAGAAATAGGTTGGGCAAAGCCTCAAACTAAAGGACACTGGGTAGCTGTCTTCCATCACCTCCCAAGGTAATGAAGCTGTCACTGGGCTACTCTCCATCAACGATGAAGGCCTGGGATACTGGCTTTCCTCTCTGAACTCATTCTCCACTGTATTGTCCTCAGGAAACCCAGAAAGTTTTTTTAGAACTCAAAAGGAGGGACTTTCAGGATTTAAACTATGGACAAAATGAGAAAGCTGCAGATACACTATCTCACTAGTTAAGTTAGCTACATTTCCAATGCAAACTGTCTCAAACCCTTTGTGGGTCAGTGTGTGTGTTTTGGAAGAGCAGGGAAGAGGACTGGCTGGTTGGCTAGAAAAAGGCAGAGAAATAGGTCTAGTATAGCATGTGCTGGAATACAGGTTGCCAGGGACCAGGGAGGAGGTAGGGAATGGGGTGTTAATTCTCAGTTGGTGCAGAGTTTCTGTTGGGGTGATGGTAAAGTTTTGGCGATGGGTGGTGATGATGGTAACACAACATTGTGAATGTAACTAACACCATCAAATTATATATCTAAATGTGATGAAAAGAGGAAATTTTAAGTGGTATATATATTGCTAAAATTAAAAAAAAAAAAAAAAAAAACCACCATAGGGCTGTACAACAGAAATAGTGAACCCTAATGAAAACTATGGACTATAGTTAATAGAACAACTACAATAATATTCTCTCCTCCGTTGTAACAAAGGTATCACACTAATGCAAAATGTTAAAAATGGGGGAGAATATTTTCTGCATGATCTTTCTGTAAACTTCTCTCAAAAAAGTTAATTTAAAATGATAATATAAGAATCCACACACACAAAAAATCCTTTCTCTTCTGCTTATTAGCTGCTGCACCTGGGCAAGCTGCATAAATAAAATTCTCTGTCTTTTATTTTCTTTCATCTTTGTGATTAAAGTAACAATAGTACCTTTTGCATAGGGATCATTGTGTAAATTATGATGATACATAAAGCACATTGTACAGTAGCTGGCATGTATTGACTGAATAATAAATATTAGTTATTATTGCGTCCATGATGAAATTAAACCATGAATGAGGACATTAACATTCACTAATCAGGGTTTTAACTTCTTGATCCAATTTATGCTGCTGGGTTACTCAGAGCCAGTGTTGAAGGTCTAGGCTTTGATTCACTCAAACTTTTATTTGTCCCAGGAAGGAGCTATCTGACACATCTAAAGGAGTTGCTCCTGAAACCTCTCCCTATCCTTTATCCAGAAACTTCTGAGTTTCTTTTTGACAAAAGGACACCTTACTCATCTTCCCAAGCAGCTCCAATTTGGTTCCTGTGCCTCAAATCTTTCCAGTGATGATTGCTTTCAGTCACTGAAGTTATACGTTCTTCCAGTTTTTCCAGAATTGCTGTTTTTGGTCTTCTCATCCCTACTCTTTTTGGTGTCCTTCTAGAAGTTTCTATGTGCTCCTTGTTGCCAATTCGTCTCTAAACAGAAGTCACCATTGGAACTTCAACATTAGACTGTCCATATTTCTTCTCTCATAATATAAAACATTAAAACATTAGCATACCTGAATCCCAATTTACAAAATCAGACAGGAGAATTCCCAAAATGTAAATGACTTGAGAGGTGGAAGAGAAAGAACAGAAAAGAAAACTTTAAACTCACAGGCGTAGTCATGGCCATAGGGATAGAAAATATGTTGTAATTCTCATGGAAAAGAAACTGAACTTCTGTTCCTAAGAGAATCTTAGGGAAATTTAACTTATTAGCCAGCCTTGAAGCACAAAAAGTAAAAATGTATTTTTCCCCAAAGTTACAGTAAAAGTACAAGTGGATAAGATCATGCACTCATTTGTCCATTCAGCTGTTCAACACATATTTTTTATACACCTACAATGTCCTAGGCACTGATTGAGGAGCTGGAAATACCAAAATATTTTACTTAGAAAAATGTCAAAAAGTATTTATTGCCATCTGCAATTTTCAATGTCATTCAATGACTGCCATGGAATTCCAGGGTAAGACATAACTTCCTAATCACACATTGATTACATACTGTGAGCCTAATCTAAACTTTCATTCTTACTCCTTCTGCCCCTCTCCATCCTGGAATTTCATTGTTATGGTTTCTAATAGTCTTATTAGTCAGAGATGTGTTTTATTTCATTTCATTGGAAGAATAATCCATATTGGCAAATGTAGTTACTTACATACAAATGCACACACAACCTGGGGGCAACAGAAGGACTCATCCTATTCTCTCTTTGGAAATATTTCAACCCTTTTCTCTGAAGTCTCACTCTAATTATCACTCAAAGCCACACTCAAGCTGTGACTCCACAAACCCCAAAGGGCTGTCCTGGCTCTGCAGCATTGTACTAATACATGCATGTGAGTTCAGGGGGTTTGGAAGTCTTCAGTAAACAATGTTTTGATTATATTATTTTTTGGTATGATGACTTCTGAACTGCAATTGAATAATTCATACCCTAAATTCTGCTGTTTTCTAAGTTATCAAGATAATTAAGAGAGTATATGTTGGGTCAGAGAATTATTCCTTTTGGCTAAACCGCTATATGCATCAAGTCCAGGGAAGACTTGTGATCTGACATTTCCAGGAAGCATGCATTACCCTACCTATTAAAAGACTAATATGAAGCATTAGTCACATAGGCAAATCTGCATGAGCATACATACTTAATACAAGGTACGTGATCAAATGTATCAGCCATTTGATACTCCCCTGGCTTATAAAGCCAAATGCATGTTCTTTCCTTGGAAGAGATGCCATTTATCAATGCCAACTCATGTTTTTAAAAAGACTTCTGAAAGGTTAAAGATCTGTAAGAAGTGTGACCTCTTTCAATTAGCCAGTTTGGAAACATGGACCTTTGCACTGAAAAATGAAAGAAGGAATTATAGAGGGAGAGCCAGCGAGGTGTCTACGAGATGTTCACACATAGTGGGCTTTGAGATAGGTTCCTGTAGAGCAGTGGGCAAGAAGCATTATTAACTGCTTGTGTTCCCTTCCTCTCCCTGGACCAGTGTGGCCACGGCAGGTCTGTAGGTGCAACGACACCCACAGCAATGCCTAAAGAAACTCTGTAAACATGTAGTCCTCAATCTGTTCCTATCGGCACCTGGCACTCTTCTAATTTCTTTTGGAAAGATGGACAAGCTCTTGTAGGAAATGTGATGGGCCAGATTCAGAGCAGTCAAGTCATCCAAAACAAAAAATCAAAGAGCTATAGTATAGGATGCTTTTACTAGGATTTTTCTGAAATTAAAAAAAAGGCAAAATTTTCAGTGTAGGTTTAGTTAAAAAAAAAAAGTGGTATTTATATCCTTTTCACTGTTTCGTTAGCATAAAAGAAAAATAAGGGTTTATGAGTCATGATTATTTATTATTTCTGCTAATCACTCTGATGAGAGAGAAGACACAGCTGCTGCCCAAGTGACCCTTCAGGCTGGACACAAATCAGGTCTTTCCTCCTTAAACACAAAGGTCGCTATTTTCCATCTGGGCATTCCCCAGCCTTCCTTTTGGAAGGTTAATGCTTTCCATCAAGACATGCTGAGCGACTCATATAGAGGTACAATACTAACTCTACAATTCCTCTTGTCAAGTTAGAAAATTATTATTATTTTTGGAAATAGATATTTTTGGAAAAGGTCACCAGTGGCTCTAGCCTAGTAAGAGCCCAAGACTTTACAAAGATAGAGGTGGGTCTGCATAGAGACATTTCCATGAGTTAGGGGTGTAATTTGGGTTAGTTATTTTCCCTCCTGACCTCGCTGAGCCTCAGTTTTCTTATCTGCAAAATAGAGTAATAATATTACCCTGTGGCATTGTAAGGGTTAACTTTTTAAAAATTATTTTTTTTTATAAAGTGAAAATGCAATGCCTAGGGCCCGGAACATAAAAGCCATTTGATGCTGGTTGTTCATAAATAGGAAATGCAGATAATTACAGAAGGACCTCCTGACATTAAGGAACAGGCTGAGAGAAAATAGAGTATTTGAATTCTTATGTATTTTATCTTTAATTGAGCAAATGTACTGCTAAAGCTCCAAATGTGAGGACATCAAGCAATATCTAATAATTTAAAAAATAATAATAATTTCACTTAATTTTTTAAAATTCCATTTAATTTTTTTTAACCTAGATTATTTCTCACACTTGTTGAGAAGGGTTCCTGACCCACCTGTCCTTTGCAAAATAAATCTTTTATTTTTAGCAGCCACATTCACTGCCTCACTCAAGAGTCACAAGGAAGAGACAGGAGTGCATGCGTGCATTCTTTCTGCAGATACTTCATTAGCACAAAATGGTAATGCTGGAGTCCAAGAAGTTTCTGAGCAAAAGGGAGTCAGAGAAATGTATCTCCAGGGGCGGATGGGGTGGGGTGAGGAAGGGCAATTAAGCCAGGAATGCAGGAAGGGAGAGAAGGATGAAAGATATTCAGCTGAGCAATTAATGTTTACTGAGCTTTGCAAAGGGCTAGAGGTTTTACTGGAGATTTAGGATGAAGGGTACCCTGAGTCCAAGGCCAGGCTAGGGCAAGGTGAGTGAGATTCTTGCCTGGTGCACAAAATGTAAGGGAAAGTCCAAAACTCAGTAAACCAGAAAAATAACATTTGAATGCAGTACTTAAAAAGTAATAATAAAAATCAATGCAGGAAAAAAAAAAATCAATGCAAAAACCCATGATGAAAAAATGTATCAAAATTTTAAATAAGGACAGGATCAGTCAAGGCCCTGTACTTGGCACAACTCTCCTCACTCGCCTCACCCTAATCCTGGCCTCTCGGACCCTGGGTTTACTTAAAACTTTTATATTTTGTTCACAGATCGTTTTGAATTAGAATTTGTTAAGCGCTGCATTAAAATAGCATACATTTGATTACAGAGATTTCTGAAGCGCCCTTGAATTTTGCCTTGCTTGCTTCACCCTCTTCCTGGCCCTGCCTGAATGAAGTGTAGGGGCTGTTGTTAGTGCTTTTAGGAACCCCAGCACTGAATTATGTTCTCAAGTCAATGTAAAGAATGGTGTTTTCTTGTAGGTGACAAATTAGGCAACGGAGACCATGGTCTGACACTCTTGCTTTTATTGGTATATACTTTTGGCTCTGAATGATCAACTACATCACAAATTCCAATACAACAGATGTCATTTTCCTGAAGATATCTCTATAATAAAGATGTCCAAGCTCCAATTGATCACACATACATATGTGTGGACAATCCCGGAAGTGTGTGAACATAGAAAGGAATACAAATCATGTTATAGATCCACTCCCTTGCATCAGATACGATGGAGGGGAATAGGTTTCAGCAGCATTTTAGCAATCACAGAGCCCCTTGCCCCGTCAGAAGGCTGAACTGCTGAGCCCAGTGCTGAGCACCAGGCAGGGCATCCAGTCAGAAGAAGGCTCACTGCCCGTAGTTGGGAAGCCGGGTGACCTTAGGGAGAGGCCATGGTGACAACCAGCTTTTGTGCCCAACAGCAGAAGGGTCTCCTTAGGAAGTACCAACCCATACCCATCCACATAAGTTCCCTCTCTCCAAAGGTGGGGAGCATATGAACTAATCCCAAGCCAACAAACCCTCTCCCAGACAGAGCCTGTCCACACCCCAAATCCTTCCTCAGGCTGCAGCAGGAGACCAGGTAAGGGCCTTAACCACACAGGTCTTCTCAGAGAGAAAAAAGAGGGGCACCGAGATTTTCAACACCAAGGATTGACCGACATGTTAGTCAAACAGGCTGAGATCCACTTTCACTGAAAATTTGGGATATCATTTGTAGGAAACAGCAGAGAGTATGCACAAACCCAAAAGAAGAGCATGATTCAGAAAGAGAGAGACCCACTTATTCCCTTTGCTGTTTGACATTATCTCCTTCCCCAAAGCTCAGGATTCCAGGAATCTAAGGCATAGTTGCCCATCACCAATAACTTACCAATAAAATGAATGCTTTCCTCTTTCAAACCAGTGTTGATAAACATCTATTTAAGGGTCAAGGAAAACTAAAACCTTACATGTACATAGACTAATTTTATCATCACCTAAAAACAAAGGCTCTCAGGAGGGAGAGAAACACCCTAACAGTGTACCCTCTGACAGCTCGCTTTAGAAAGAGAGAATATCCTTCTCTAAATAGGGCTCAAGCAACTATACACATTCATAATTGCTTCTGTGAATATCAGAAAATGGCATTAATGGAACTAGAAAAAAATGAGATAATCATCAGCGTCATGATTCCCAAGCCCCAAAATGTAGAGTAAAGGAGGGAGGATGGCAGAGTGAGTTGGACAAAGGAATTTATAATTATGGGTCAGAGAAAGTAAACTCAAGATAGAATGAATGTGAGACCAGTTAGTTCAGCTGTCCAGACTACTCTATTCATAGAAGGTAAGAATATGAGTTCTGTTACTGGGTAAACCTGTTCGTTTCCTTAGCAACAAACCAAAGCCCAACTTATTTGCCAAAGCAAACTGCATTTTGAGGGTGGGGGGTTAGCATTGGGCATGAAAGCATAAATGGGTCTGAAAATTCATCATTCCAGTAAACAACTCAGGTGCTGTGTCAATGGTACCATCTCTGCTCATTTTATAAGCAGCCATACCATGTAATTTCCTCTAGTGAAGACATTCCCTAAAGTGGAGAGTGGGCTTTTCACTATTTTAGATAGTGCAGGATTTTACCCTGTCTCCTCTATACCAACCACTTTATTGGAAAGTGACACTCAGTCTAAATGCTATGATTATCTAATCATGAGATGTGTTCTTCTTTAACACACTCAAAAGGTCAATGACATGGTTAAATCAACATGCTGAAAACAGCAATGGGATGAAAAGAACGTTGATGTCTACCCATATTTGTAGAACATACAGGAACTGATGGAATGATACAGAAGCTAGGCATGAAAGAATTGTTTCATTTCTAGGACTCTCCACCCTTTGGTTCAAAATCACACAAATTTAATATCTTACAACTCATAGGAATCTATTATTTATTCTGGCTCATTTTTAGATTCAGCCAATATTACTGTGCAAAATACCAGCAGTGGCATACTATTTTATGCCATGGTATTACTAGAGATTCCATTGCCAGAACCTCTGTCTAGACCTGGGTGCCTGAGACACCAAGAGAGGAAGTCTTTCATGATGGAAAAATCTGGTGATCTTTGGGTAGCTTACAACACCAAGTTTAGGTAAGGCCAAATGCCCAAAGAGACACTACAGCCCATCAAAAGTCCTTTGCACACCCTAGAGATCCTGGGTGGAAGAGAAAGCATCGCTAAATATCAGGGAACAGTAGATGTAACTAGCCTGGCCTTTTAACATCCAGCACATGCAGCTCCCTGAAGGGCATTAGCTAGTGAAATTGAAGAACTGGGAGATAAGAAGGGATCATCTGTGGGCAACAGGCTACACTTGGCATCATCAAATAACACTGATCCTAAACTGGAGCTCCTAGCCTGCCTTGACAGAAAAAGGGAGCCTCTTACTTCCTGAGTCTTCCCAACCCACCACATAGGTTCCATCTCCTCTGTGATAGTCACCACATGACAACTGAGCTCCCCTGGGGTTTTGGATCTTACAATCCACACCTGACAATTCCTACCCTAGCCATCTCCTGGGCACCACCAAGGAAATATAAAGTATGAAACTGGCAGTAAGACACCAAGTATACTTCCTATGGACATTCCAGCAAAGTCCACCATAAAGGGAAACCATTATGATCGAAAGAGTAACAAAGGCCAATATAATAAATAAAGGCAAGGACACAAACAGCATTTATATCCCAAGAGATTAAAAGGGCATTCACAAGACCACAAAGCCATACATGCAAATGATATTTTTAGCAGTTCTCTCTCTTGGAACTGCTGGTGATTTTTTATTTCATCTTTGTCTCTTATGTTTTCCAAATTTTCTACTAAAACCTCTGTTATTTATTTTAAAATTTCTCATTCTGGGGCACCTGAAGACATTTGGGGTAATTAAAACTTAATTCTGGGGAGTGGATGTGGCTCAAATGGCTGAGCACCTGCTTCCTATGTGGGAGGTCCAGGGTTTGGTCCCTGGTGCCTCTTAAAAACAAAACAAACAACAAGCAAACAAATGAAACAACCAACTCAGGGGAGCTGATGTGGCTCAGTGGTTGAGCGCTGGCTTCCCATGTACGAGGTCCTGGGCTCATTCCCAGGCCCAGGTACCATAGAAGAAGAAAAATGACTTAATTCTGTCTCGAAAGCTAAAAACCATTAGGCCTCTACTAACTCAGGAGACCAGCTCACTGTGCTTTGTCTGGGACCGTCCTGGTTTTAAAACTGAAAGTTCCACAAGTGTGGCCCATGTGTGGGATGTGGTGGGAGGTGTGGGAGGTGGGCAACATAGGAATCCCAGTGGGTTCCGTGTAATATTTTGGGTATCTAAGCACTTCTTAAAATATATTTATATATATATAGATAAATAACATTTTTGTAAGCAAATGCACATATATGCATATATATTTATATATCATTTTGCAAATGTTGGTATGTATTGTGAAAATTTTGATTTTTACCCACAATAAAAAAAAAAAAATGCTCACAGAAACAAAACAAAACAAAACAAAACAAAACAAAACAAAAACTGAAAGTTCTGCATCCTGGGACTCTCCCCAGTCCTAGACAAACCAGCATGGTTAGTCACCCTAATAGGGGGACCCCTCTTTCCTTTGGCCACATGGGCTGCCTCCTAATTTTCCCATAAATGTGGGAAGCCAAATAAACACCAGCAGAATCATTCAGCATTTTCTCACCAAAAGGAAGTTTCCCTCTGGGATGCCTTCCCATTGTCAGGAGGCAGCTTTCCTTCCTTTCAGGCTCTAAGCCTACACAAAGTAATCACCTTCTTCCTTGACTCCCAGGTTGAACTATGAAGTAGTTATTGTCTGCCCATGGTGGAGAGCAAATTCTTTTTCCTGCCTTTCAAAAAAATTAAAAACTACTATGAAAAAGAAAATCAAAGCAGAAAGCCACCACAACATCCTGTGAGCATAAGGGACCACATTCCTGTGCCTCGCCAAGGAGAGCTGACATAATGAGGGATCTGAGAAGTCCAGCCGTGGTGGGCTCCCCTCCTGGGCTGGCAGAATTAGGGAAGACAGAGTAGACCTGTGCTTCACAGGGAGAAAACTTGTACTTTGTTATAAGAGCTGCCATAAAAGCTTGAGCATCACAGCCAAGAAAAACTCCAATTGTGCCATCTCCGCAGATGCAGAGGGAACACTCAATTGTTCAAAGCATCTGGGTAGCCGGAGCTGCTCAGCAGCAGAAGAGGCTCCTCAGCAGCCGTGTTTGCTGAGCTGGTCTTGGTCCACAGTCTGCCAGCACACACTAGAGCGAGCAACCCCAAAGCAAAACAGAACGCTGTGTGATTACATGAACCCTGCTGGTGTGCACTTCCCAGCTGGGCTGGGCCTTGGGAAGGGCCCAGAATGAATGCACTAGGACCCTGCCTCTGCTGGGAGGAGTCCAGTCCATCAACGCGACTTGGGGAAACATCTCGGTTGGCTAATGATGTGGAAGTACAAATAGTCTTCAGAATGTCACAATTAACGGCTCCCCAGCCCAAATCCATAACCATTCGCCCTTCTCAGCTGTCAAGTATAGGCTTGGAGTGTTTTCTCCCGTAAGCCAATATATCCAGTAACTGTGATAACAAGTAGTATCACCCAGTGGTCAAATGTTAATTTAAAAATAGCTCTCCTATTATTTATTGTGAATGTGTCTGAAACTGGTTTGCTAACAGATCTTCAACTCAGCGGTGTCTGCAGCATGGCTTACATTTTCAATGTAATTATGCAGCATGCATCCATTTCTTTTCTTCTAAGGAACGCGAGTAGCTTTTGTAAGCATCGTTTGGTAGCTTCTTACTATCTCCTCGGGAGATGCAAGGGAATATAATATCAAATTGTTGTTACGCACAATGGGGCCTAGGGCGCCAAGAGGGAAAAAGAATTGGATGGGGACCTACAGAAAGCCAGCAATGTGTCATGAAGACCCTGGCGGGACGAGCTGCCAACCCAGTGCATGAGAAACCAAGCAATTTCTAAGGATCCTAAAATAACTGCATTCTCCCTGTCCTAACACTCAAGCTGGGCAGAACAGAATTAACTTATTTTTAAAATGCAGGTCATGGCCTTCAAAGGCACACAAACAGTTCCCAAAGCAGCTTTTATTTGGCCAATTTAACATGTAGAAGAAAATATGATTTTGAAAGGCAAAATTAATCAGCAAAGAAAAGTGCTAAAACAACCATTGCTATTTGTTTTTAATTCCTCATCAAAATGGACTCAGGTTTGAAGATAACCTCAGGTAACTTTCAGAGTCTCCATCTTTTAATCCCTTATAATGTATTCCTGGGGTTCTGGATGTAATTCAGAATTTTTGCTCATGTGTACTCAAAGTAACATTGCAAATACATTCAAAAGATTCTGCAGCTCTGTGAAAAATATTACCTCCATTCCCTCCCCTCATTGGTGACACAATGACAATGCAAATGTGGCAGTTAAGGTGAGCAGGGTCTGCGCCCTGTGTAATATTTTCAACTACTGTTGAAACACTTCCTTCCTTTATAACATCATATTTCCTTAGTCCTTGCTGGTCTATGAATCTGTCCTGATCTACACAATTGCCTAACAAAATGTGACTAATGGGGAAACACACAAACACACACATACACACACTTATATGGCACACTCTGGAATAATTCAATAAATATCCATTTCATTGGAAATGGAATCAAAGTGGGAAAAAAGTCAGACTTCTTTATATGCATCTGCCTTGAGGAGTTACCAGCCCTAGGTATACATGGCTGGCATGCTGTGCAAAGACAAACGAACACACACAGGTACGTATTTGTAGACAATTCTAATTTAATCTAGACCCTAGGCCTAGGACCCTAGCAAATTTACAAGGTTACTCTAGGAAAGACGCAACTTTAGAGATGATAGTAAGTCTATGATATCCACTTTCCCTACAGGGGAAGATGTAACGCATTCCCACCCTTCAAGAGAACCCAAGATTGATGGTTTGGGGGGGTGCTGGTTAATTTTTTTTTTTTTCCTTTCTTTTTATTGTCAGCTCATAAGGTGTATTCCCATTGTACCCTGTCAAAATCTTTCTTAGCAGTCAAGGAGAAGACAGCAGCACATGGCCCTTGAACCGAGCTTGCAAGTCCTACTAGGAAACCACCCCATGCTCTCAGACGATGTGGTTTTCAGACACAGCTAAACAAACTAGTTGAATTAAAGACCAACTCCAGACTTGATGTTGCTGAGCTCATCAGCTCCATCTTGCCATCCCAATTGATCGAGGAGATGGGTCTATAGTTAAAGTGGCATAGCACTTTGAGGGGTTAGTCATTAGAGCACACTGCTTTGTCTTTGGAAGGCAACTTCTTGCTTGACTAGGTTATGGAAGCTAAGGAGTGACGTCAAGATGTTGTCTGGCCAGAATTTGCAGAAAACCATAGAACTCTTCTCCTTCATCAGGCATGGATTTAGCCTCCTTTAGTTCCTGCAGTGACACAGGAGCCTCCAAATACCAAATTATTATCAGGCGGTCTTGGGGGAACCTCTGGGCCCTGCAATAAAGTAGACAGACTTGCTATTGGAAAGTGCTTGGGAGCAATGCAACCCCATTCAGATGGCTCTAAAATCCTGCAAACAGTTTCTGGACTTTGTAAATGAAAACCTCACATAGCTCCTGATAGTGAAAAAGTATGTCAGGGCTATAATTTATCATCATCCTTCATTTGGCTCCCATTCTCTGCATCATGTAAAGAAATGTGATTGGATCATGTTTTTTGTCTGTTTTAGTTTGTTTGTTATTACTGTTTTCTAAAGCTAAGCCACGTAACTACTGAGGTTTTATCACTTGAGACAAGCCATTTCTGAGCGTCCTCTGTAAAATCAGGTGTTTTTATTAAAAACCCAGGGAATTACAGGCGGATTGTAGACTGGACCAAACCTGACTCAACGATTAATTTTCTTTAACCCACCCAGTGTTTCAAAACTTGGGAAACACATATAAACTAATACATGTCCATTCTCTTTGAAAAAATATGAATATCTGGTAATATCAAGCCTATGTCCCAAATGGCCTTCAGAACCCCATTTCACCTTTCTAATCCAGCTTGTTTCCTAACATTGGCCTGCCTGATCCCTGTAGGTAACTGAGGTTTAGGCGCTTTGCTCTCGCCGCTCCTGTCATAGTGCCTATCTCATTGCATTGTGATTATATAATGATATATTTAACTATCAGCTTCCCCAGCAGGACTCCCTTAGGGCAGGGCATGCATCATCATTGTCACTGATCTCCAGTTTCTAGCACTGTAGGTGTATGATGGGTAACCAATAAATATTTGTTGGATTGACCATCATCTTCTACAATGGATTCTTACAATTCAGTGACATGAGACTGGGATCACTGTTTATAAGATTACACATTTTTTCTAAAACCAGTGTCTTTGAAGAGCATACAGCTTCAGGAAAGAGATGCAAATATACTAGTCCCTGACCAACTGATGCTGGTGTACTGTCCATGTGATATTTTGCTTTAAGCAAATAGAGGTTCCAAATCCTCTCCAAAATCTTCTTAAATTTGTTTGTTTCAGAGATAAACTGTCCAACTTCTTGGAAGAGCCTTTCTTTAGAAGTTACTTTGTAAAAGCATTCAATGGAAATCACTTAATTGAAAGCTAAGTTCTCAGAATTATATGAGCCTACAGCAACAGATCCAGCTGTATACCAGATCTATACATTTGGAGATATTTTAATTTCTGGATGACTATAATTAGGATGTTCAAATAACTGATTTCTGTTAAAAATTTGCTTATGTTAAAATTGTTATGTAAATCAGTTCAATACACTAGTACATTGTTAAAAGTATATCTAATAAATAAACTGCAGTGAAGGCAAGGTTGATAGGAATAAAATGAAAACACTATGAATCATCTTTGCTTGTTACAAGTTGGCTGGTGACAAATATTTCAGTAAAATATGGCCATATTTAACCAACATCAAAGATCCAGCATGTCCCATGCTATGGAGGAATAGTTTAACAGACACAGTTCCTGCTCTCTAGGAGCTTACAATCTAACTTAAACAAGACTCAGAAACACATCCACGAGAGTGGGCATACTCACTACCAAACAAAAGGCAAAAGATACATTGAAGATAAAGGAAAAAATTATAATAAAAAATGACATTTAAGAGAGGCTAAAGGGAGGGAGAGAAGTAAATTGCTTCTTCACTCCCATTTCTTTGAAAAAGAATTCATGGAAGAGGTGTGGTTTTAAGTGGTCTTAAAATCATGAAAGAGGATATGGCTTGGTAACTGGAAGAAAGGAAATCTCTTCTGGTATAAGATGCCACATGACTGAATACACTTAGCTAGGGAAAGATCGTTGGGTGAAGGGTTCAGTGATGTTATAAATAGAGAAATGCCAAATGGAGAATCTATAGCATGGTGCCCTTATGTAGAAGCTGAGGGGAGGCTGTGGGTCTCCTTTACTTTCTTCCAATTCCTTCTAAGTGGGGTTGGCATAGAGTGGACAAACCACAAAACCAAAACTACTCCAAAAATAACCAAAATGTCCAATCCAAAACCTTTACAAAAGTCTCCATGGATTCTAGATTAAGGAAGCAAATTTTAGAAATTGTCTTTTAAGATTTCTAAAGGGACAACACACTTCGAATAGTAACTACAGATTTCACAGCCAGCGAGTACACTTTATTCTATAGGATCCCATTTGGTTTTTTGTTTTATAAATAAGAACAATCAAAACCATGACAGACTCTCCAACCATGGTGTCTTGCTTTGTCTTACTCAATATCTGACGGCTATATTCAAACACTAGCAAGGTGTTTCAAGGGCCTTTGGAGGATGCTTACTTCATCAAAAATGCACAATTTAAACAATGCCTTCATTCATCCTGTTCACACCATAATGGCAATATTAGGATTATTAATACCTTGATTTCAAATATTACCTCAAATATTTCAAGGAGCTGAATATTCTTCACATATTTTATTTATCTTGTCATATTACATGTTCAACTGACATCTATGGTAGGGTTCAGTCTCACACATGACAAGCTTTTAATAATGTTCTTTCCAACAATTAAACTTAAATCCAATCTTAAACATACCTTGGGGTAAATTTGAAAAAAATAGGAGGAAGTTACAGGTGTTTCCCTATATATGAACAGATCTGATACCCATTGCTGATACCCTTTGTCCCATGGGAGTTACCAGTGGAAAATCAGTCTCCGAATCAGTACCCAAAGACTAACCTTGCAACAGTTCTATCTTAATTCTGAGGCAGGACAGCAATGCAGTACTTATGACTAGGCAAGAACATGCAAATGAAGATACACACTTATCAATGCCATTCATGAGGGACCCCTGGGGTCTGGGCCACTTGTTATGCTAGCAAACATGGCCACCTTTTCATGTATGAGGAAGATCTGGAGTTTCAATGGCAGCTGGTTTTCCTACTGCATTTTTGTTTTTTACTGTCCTAAAGGCTCTAATCTGTCTTTTATATTTTAACAGTATCTCAGAAGACAGGATAAGGGCGTCTGAGAAAAGTCTCAAACTTTTAAAACCAATTATTCTCTACAGATGTTAATAAGTTAATTTGGTTAAAATATATGAGACAGCCCACTTAATATGAACATCATCTGTTTATTTGTCTCTTTGTCATTGTGGCATCATAATAAGGCCTCATGCTGAGAACTAGGGCTGAACAACAAATACAGAACTACCTGAATTGATACCACCTGTATGCAACACATCACTTTCCTGACCACCTATGATGTATATTTTAATCACTTTCAATAAACCAAAGTTAAATTACATGAATTGCCTGTCTTCTGTAATTGATGTATGTGCATTCTAATGATATTTCTGGTTTCTGTCTCTTATCTATTTCAAGACAAGCATGCCTTGATTCCAACTTCATGTTGACAAATGGTTTTGGAAAGTGGATCCCAAAAGAAGTCAGTATCTGCCTGCTGTTTCAATCCCACCAGGAGACACACCCTGAGAATTCTATAAGCAATAAATTAGAGGATCTATTTCATGGGCCAACAGCCCCCAAAATACTCAGACATTTCACCCCCCTTCTAGCCATCTTTGTCAGGGCTCTGATAAGCATGCTGCTTGATACAGACATGCAGCAAATGGGCCAATAAGTATAAACAGCTGTACTTACATGTGTCTGGCTTGAGCTGACTGTTGGTGATGCCAAAGTACTGGGGATTTTCAATGACAGGGATCTTGGTCATTCCAATAATGACAGCATCAGGGCCACCCTCTGAAGAAGATGGGGTGTTACTCCCATTGGAGATGTGATGGAGTGGGCTGGCAGAATCATCATCATTGCTGATAACTGAAGCTGGGCCTGGAGTTGGAAAAATACATATTTTCTTATAATTTTTAACAGTTTAATGGAGCTGTAATTCACATACATAAAATTCACCCATTTAAAGCAAACAATTCGGTGGGTTCCAGTATATTCACAAGTTGTGCAACCATCACCACAATCTAATTTTAGAATATTATCATCATCTCAATTAGCAATCATGCCCAATTTCCCACCCCCCTGCCCTAGGTACCCACTAATCCATTTTCTGCCTCTATTTGCCTATTCTGTACATTTCATATAAACGGAGTCATACAATATATCATCTTTTGTGACTAACTTCTTTCACTAAACATAAAGACTTCAAGATTTATCCATGTTGTAGCATGTATTAGTACAACATTCCTTTTAATTGTTGACCAATATTACATTGTTTGGATATACCAAAAATTTGTTTATCTATTCATCAGTTGATGGACACATGCATCGTTTCCACTTTTTGGGTATTATAAATAATGCTGCTATGAATATTCTTGTACAAATTTTTATGAGGACAAATGTTTTCATTCTCTAGTGTAGAATTTCTGGGTCATAGAGATGCTCTATGTTTAACATGATGAGGAACTGCCAAACTGTTCTCCAAAGTGGCTGCACTAGTTTATGTGCCACCAGTGATGTATGAAGGCTCCAATTTCTCTACATCCTTCTTCTGTAACTTAATATGCAGTTTTCTTCTTTGCTCACACCACATCTTTAGAAGACTGTCTCATCAAAGCTCCCAGCACGAATTAAGTATCCTGTTTCACAAGATACCAAAAGGTGTTACAGGAGTTTGAGGATCTGAGCTCCTTTCCCTATCCTTTGGACAAGTCACTTACATTTTTCAGACATCTATATCTACTTACATTTGTAAAATGTGCAAAATAATGTCTGCTTCTTATTTTATGAGAATAGAATGAGACTAATAATATGAAAATGCCTTGTAAGTTTAAACATGCATTTTGCATATAAATTATTACCAGGTATAATACTAAATAAACTTATAACCAGTGGACCAGAAATACATCAGACTGTTTCTCTTTCTCTATTTTCTGAGTAGTTACACCACTTTTGCCTATAAAATAGTTTCATAACAACAATGGATTGAAAAATCAATCCCATGGTAAAGTTACTTGCTTTGCCTTTAGCCGTTAGCTATAATTTTATTTGTAGAGTCATTACCTGGATATCCTTATATGTAAGCAATAATCATAGTGTTTTTCACACAAGACTTAAATTCTCTAGTCCAGAGTCTCAGAATGTATATGCTTACACATATGGTGTACTGTATCTTGCCTAAACAATTCACCCACTGACCACTCAGCTCATACTCTTTGCCACCAAAACTGGATTCCCATGTTAAAGACCTATATGAACGCTTCAGAGCAATTAATATCTCAGTGGCTTATGATAAGTGCTCCATACATAGGAATTAGATAAAACCCACCAGACACAGATTATACATGTTTCTGAAGTGTACTAAACAGATGCAGGGTCCCACTCAAATAGACCATTGGCACAGCTACCGGCAGATGCCAGGAGGAAGATAGGGAAAGAAAGGATAAGGAGCAAAAAGACAGGCGAGCAAGTGAAGAGGCAGACTCAAAACCCCAGCCAATCTAAATGCCATGATAGGGAAGGGAAAGGCTGAATTTCTACTTTCTGGGCCAGGGAATGTGTTCCATCAAACACTCCAGGATACACATTTCAGCAATCCTGTCCATTCTTTACCTTCTCCCTCGCACTTAACTATTTCAATAAGTAGGCAATTCTAAAAACAAAAATTGTTTTGTCATACACTATTATAAAAGCACCTATGAAATAGAATGGTGACCCATTCCCCAAGATCCATTTCCCCCCTCATAGGAGAGTTATTATAGTTTGTACTGATAGCAATTGGACCTTCCCCAGCTAGCTGTGTCTTAAACAAACAATGCAGGAGGCAGCCAAATGCTATTATAGGTAATTTTTTAAAAGCAGTCTCTCAAGGGGATGTGTGCTTAAGTTGCCTTTAATGATATGTTCTGGCTTAATTCTGCAAACAAGTCCTCGCACACCAATTTAGAAGCCACGGAGCATTCAAAGACAAGGCAAAACCCACCAGCTGGGAGCATCTTGTGCCCAGCTCACCTGTGTTAGTGAAGAGTGGAACTCCTGCCAAGGACAGCTATGAAAACAAGTTCTTTCCAATACACCTGATCATGCCTGTTTTATGACTTGCTTCCAACAGGCCTAGATCACCCAGAGCTTAAACCCAGATTCTGGCCAGAGATGGAAAATGGAAACGGTGGTAGGCTAAGGTTTCTGTGTCTTGTCATTAAAGCATTCCCAGGACTGTCTCCTTAGGTCTGTTGCCAGTGCAGCAGCTCGCTCACACAAGGTTACCAAAGCATGCTACTGCCTGAGCTCCCAGGGGGGAAGGGGGTGCAGTCAAGGGCCCTTGCCTCTCAACAGATTCCAGGCTGCTCCAGAAATGCTAGAGTTGTCCTTTTCAAATACTCCACACACTGCCATAAGGTCACCCATGTTTCCTTCTGGAACCCCTGCAATGATGAGAAATGCTCTGACCCCAGTTGCTTTGATTCTCTTACCACCTAGGCCAGGCTAACAACATCCCAGCAGCATTCAATCACTTCTGAGGAGGCTGATATCAAAACAACAATCTTGAGAGTCCCCCAGGAATTTAGTCCTTAAATCATCTGCAATGTCCAAAGTTGAACCCCATGTAAAGAGCACAAACCAAGGCAGGTGTTCTTTGCTTCACTTCCTCCTCCAAAGGATAACCCTTTCTTCCCCACTGGTCTCTCCAATTAAAACCCCCAACTCTGATCAAACAGAGCACAAGGGAATGGGGCCGCTGTTTGTGGGGGGAAAATATTTAAGTGTAGAAGCAGTCTAAGGCACCAGAGATAATTTTTCAAAAGCCTTTACACTTTGCCAGAAAGTCACTGTTGACAAATCTGAGCAATGCATAAATCTCTACAATTTATCAAGTGGAATATCAATTCAAGTGCGGTTTTCTCCATTACTGATGTTCCAAATCCTGGAAGATTGATATGGCTGGCAAGGTCGCAGGGATAAGGTCCGCCCATTTTCCTGTGAACATTTTGTTATAATGAATGTAGAATACAGCAAAGTTGTGAAGGGGGAAAACGCTCTTAACGGGGACAATGAATGTCTACATAATTTGACAGCCGCTTGTCTGCACATCACAGGGAGCGTCTTCATGTGTCTGAGCGTGTGTCTGAGCAGACACCATGAGAAAGACAGAAGAAGAGTCGGGGGGCACATCACAGGGGTGTTAGAGGAAATTCATATGAGGACTTGAAAAGATGCATTGTAATAATAATAAAAAAAGTTTGAAATTGCTAGGTATGTGCACACTTGCCAAGGCTGGGGTAGGCAGTTCAAATGACTGAACCGACAAATATGAGTTCCACCTAGAAACATTTTTAGCCCGTTTTTATTGTAATATGTCTCAAGCGCAGAGACATTCTTCTTTTATCAGAGCTGCTTGGTAACATAACCTGCAGATCTGACTTTACAGACATGTTCAAGCCTCACTTCGACTTATTTTCCCGTGATAAGAAGGCACACAGGTCACCTGGACGGGGAGGTTTCCCTCCTCTCAACACCAACAGTGTCTCCAAGGCAATGGGAGTGATTATTGTCTTGATGGACTGTAAGTGGAAGTGCAACTCTCCAGAAAAACTCTCTCTGATACAACCTTCAAGGAGAAAGCCGTATTTTGAGGCTTTCCGGGACAAAGTACCTCTCTGTAGTGCAAAGAGGTACTTTGTAAAAATGTTTAAATTGCTATTTAGTAGAGGGAATACCCTTGGATGGTGCTGTCTGGGGGAGAGTTTATCACCACCTCCTTCCTGTACACATGCAAAGCTTTAAAACAGGGTACCTTGAAGACTGCCTGGGCAGGACAGTCCCTCAGGGATCTTAGGAAAATGACTATCATTTTCAGGAGTATCATTTCAGGTGTATCTGAAATTTGCTTCTGAGAAGCTGATGAAGAGAAGGACCAAGCTGGTTGAGCTTGCATCTTCCACCTTGACCACATCTCCACTTTCTCTTTGCTGGTTAAGAACCTTTACCTTGGAATGCTTGGGGGTGGTTCAAGGTCAGGGTGAATTTTCCCCTTGCACACCCTGTCTGGCCCAATCTGCTCCAGCCTGCCACCCCTGAGTTCAGCCAGCTGGTCAATTTTGGATCACTGAAAAGACTGCTAGAGGCTGCCCAACAGTGAAGGGTCTGATGTCAGGTTCAGAAAGGGAAAAGAAGTAGTGTTCCTTATATAGATGCAGAGGATGGGATGAACAATAAGGGGTGATGACTCAAAACTGGGAGGCTCCAGGACACTTATACAATTTCCCTGCTTTCGATTTTTACCTATAGCAACACTGCTACCAAAATAAGTATTAACCAACAGATACCCAGGATGACCAGAGCTTGGAAAAGCATAGGAACAATGTAAGATGTCCAGTCTTTTTATGCTTCCTATGCAATTCCTGTCCACTCCCTCTGTACCCATAAACAATACTAGCAAATTGGAGGTCTCAGGAGATCACACCTGATTTCAGTCCTAGTGATGAGCTACATCATCTGCACTCACTTGGTAAGCTCTGAACTCTGCTTCCAAATTCTGCCTTGCAGTTGTCAGCACATAGTTTGAATGCAAGGAATAGAATGCAATCAAGCACAAATCACAGGATAGCATCTGGACGTTACAGTCTGTTTTGAAAATTGTTGAAATGGCCATAAATGAACAGCTGATTTACCAATTCAAAAATCTATTCTGAATTGCATCTTGTTTGACATCGTGGCCAACAGAAGAAAGTTGAGACCCAAACTGGCCCAGGCTTGAATATTCAGCCAACTCTTTGCTGTCCATGTAGTTATGATGTAGCTCCATTCTATTTCCTTCACTCTCTTAAAACCACATTACAGTCTAGAACTAGGACAACAGTTCCCCTTCAGATAAAAAGAAGTCAATTTCAAAAATGCAAAACAATTTACTGAACTTGATTAGCAAAGGTAGTTCCCTTTTCTGGAAAAATTCTAGACCTCCTCCTTCAACAGATCAGAAACCAGAAACATAGAAAATAAATCAAGGACCAAGGAATATAGAGAGGGTCTAAGCAGTTTCATCCTCATTAAACAACAGGAACCAATTACTTATCCAAAGAAGGAGTAACTACTTACCAACACCTTGTCTTGATTTTACTTTCCCAAATCCAAACCATGAGAAATCTGAAAACCACAACAAAACATAAAATAAACGTCGAAAGAGAAGCTTAAACCAGAGGCAGCACTATCCTTAGTGAAATAACTCAGCAAACTCCCATGGAAAACTCCACTGGGGACGAAAGCTTCCTCTCAAACACCTGGAAACTAACCCCTGGATTTTTTGTGTAAAGATTTATTTCACATCCTGAGAACACTGGAGGTTCAAATCGGCGAAGAGACAGCAGGTTGTCTTCAAGAAAAATGGCCCCAAACCCACGGTTGATGTCTCTGAGCACTTTCTTTCTTTCTCACTTTCTCTTCTGGCCCTAAGTGGAAAGAGCCTCGCATTGAGCATTGTCTTGCATTGAATCATCTCACAGGAAAGCTGCAGATGAAAACACATAATGCATTTGACAAATGTAAGATGGTTCTGAACCACAGCAATGTGGGAAAATAAGAGAAAACAGAGCTTTTCTGAAGCTGAAACGGGAGATTTTAAAAAACACACACAAAATCCCGTGGGAGAGCTGACACCTCGACTGGATGGGGATTTGGGAAGAGAAAAGGGATCTTAATTCTACATGGATTCCTACTACTGCCTTGCTGAGTGACTGTATGCAGTTCACGGCAGCTCTGTGGACTTTGAGTATCTGCTTTGAAGCTGAGCTCTGCGTCTCTTACAACGTGAGACTTCAGTAGGCATACATATCTGCCAAATGTTTTGAGGTGGTCCTCCAGGAAATAATGCCACCATGAAATATCTCTTTCCTGGGCCGGACTATTTCCTTCTCGGTAGTTTCCACTGGGTTCAAAGTGAATATTGCACAGGGGGACATCCTTGGCAAGGAGGCAGATAAAGGACAAGGAGCCAAAACAAGTAACTGTTTCTCTGCTACTCAAATCTGAAGTGAGTTTCACAGGCAGTTAGGATAATAAGCTATCTAGTAAGAAGAGCCAATCTAAGGGAAACTGTGCATAGACATACTCTTTGCACACTCAATAATGCATTACAAAGTTTCTGTTACGATCATTATTTCTCCAAAAATTAAGTTTAGACTTTCTTTCCTTGGGATCTTACAATTTCAGTCCTCCAAATTCTAAGCAGATTTTTGTTTCTGATTGATATTCCTCTGGATGCTTTCTTCCAGGTTTTAGAAGAAGAATGAAGGCCTGTAGTCTATCGAAAGCCAAATAAAGATTGCTTTGCAAAGAAGACAGTAAACTTCATTCCAAAGAAACAGGGCCATGCCTGCAGATTTCTTAGTTATGATTTACCCCATCTCAAAACCGAATGCATTTTTTCTACTGGTCTTTTTTTGTTTGTTGTCATGAAATTGTTTGGTTTGCATAGCTTTAATTAAACCACAGATTAAACTTTTTAAGACTGCTTTTTTTTTCACTTAAGCATTTTCTTTCAGAATCCTGTTTCTATTTTACAGAGAAAACACAGTGAAGAATAATGCCATAGCAATCCTTCAAGGATTGCACGTTTCAGATTATTTTTCATCTTTTACTGCAATAAACACAATGGCAATGGACATCTTTATACATCTTAACTGCTTCCCTCCTTATTTTCAAAAATCATTCCCTTAAGATAATTCCTAGAATTACTGGGTCAAAGGGGTGAATATAGTTAGGCTTCTCAACACATGTTATCAAATTGCTTTCCAACCAAATCAGGTCTCACTTTCACCAAGAGTGCATGAGTGGGGAGGCGTGTATTTTCCTGCCCCTTCTGGTGGGAAAGCTAAGGATGGGCCATTTTCTTATTCCCCCCATGCCACTTAGGCTCCACCTCACTGAAGGGAGACCTGGCAACCACTCCCCCTCCCATCTGTGCCACACTAACCCATTCATGCCCCATGCCTCCACGGTTGGTATCTTGCTCAGTGCAATAAGGACAGCTGCGGAGGTGAAGGCAGTGAGAAGCACTCTCACTTGTGCAGTCATGACAATTCATTAAGTGCCTCCACCCACCCCAGACATCTCCCCCTTGGTGCTCAGCCAAACCCTGGGAGTAATACATTATCCTCTGTTCACTGATACAGAACCGAGACCCTGAGAGGCCGTTAGACTTAGCAAAGGCCACAGCTCGTAAGTGACGGAGCAGGGACTCAGTCTTCTGTTGCCAAATCGTTTTTTCATTCTTTCAATCACAGTTGCCTTTCCAATGCCTAAATCAGCCAAATTTTATGTTACAGTCATAATTCAATTTTACATATGCAGAGAAAAAAAGGCAAAACACTATGAGTATTCATTCATTCTCATTCTTTTATTCAATGGGCATAGTAGAGGATTCAAAGAGAAACTAAGCCGCAGTGGCTGCCTTCAGGAGCTCATGATTGAGTATAAGCTAGAAGTATGCCCAGGATGTCATGGGAACTCAGACGAGGAACACCCATTCCAATCTAGGGGGCAGGGAGCAGGTTGAGAGAGAGTTCTCTGACTTCTGGGCAAGAAAATAGAATTTGCCAAGAACAGGGGAAAGCAGAAGGAGCAATACTCACTTGTAAGTAGTTTGGTTATGGTTAAAGTGGGAAGTATTGCATGTGATGAGAGGCTGATACTGCTGGAAAGGAAGATAAGCTGAGAAATGGAAGCAAGGGCTAAGAGTTTGGATTTCATAATGAAAAATGAGGGGTAGACCCTTAAAATAAATCGCAGGCCATGAAATCACATGATCAAGATTAATTTTAGCAATATCCTTTTGCCTGCAGGGAGGAAACTGGATTATGGGAGAGAAAAGCTGGTTAAGGAAGCTTTTAGAGAAATCAAGGCAGGAGCAAATTGTGGTCTGAACCAAGTATTGGGGAGGTGAGAGAATAAGAGAAGAGGGTGACTGTCAGGCACGTTTAGGGGAATCAACAGGCCTCGGCAATTGGCTGCAAGTTGAGGGGAATGTGGAAAGAGGACAATAATAGTTTTGAGTTTGGACAATGAGATACATGGTGACACTATCCAGAGAGTCTCCACGGGATCTAGATGGGAAACAGGTTTGGGGACAAACTGAAACCAGTGTTTTGGGACACAAGACCCAAGTAGGGTGCCTATGCAAAGGAAATGAAATGGGAAACATGTTGTTGATAAGATGGTCTGGGGCTCAGGAAACAGGTCTAATGCCATACTGGATTTGCCCAAAGTTCTAGAGCCCACAGTGTAACTGGAGAATGGAAGGGTGCCTAGGATACATTTCTTTTTTAAGCACATATTGTCCTTTTTTTGTAGGCACAAATGGAGTAGCACCCAACCGTGGCCAACTTTTGGCAAATGCATTCCTAAATCATTAAAATACCTCTAAGTTCTCTTTAACAGTAACACAATCATTATGTAGAAGAGAATAAAACCTTTTCAGCCATATCCCAGAGTCTTTGGAAAATCTAACAGACTAACATAGAAAGATCAAACTGGCATCTCTCCTCTGAAAGCTGATCCTCATTCAACAGCTCTTTCTTGATGGATTGAAGCAGTAGTCTTAAAACCTTAATACTGAATTTCACCAGCAAAATTTTCCCACAAGGCCAAAAAGAAACAATTTCTCAATTTCCTGTGATGTTTCACCCATTGGAGTAGAGTCCTGCCAAGCATTCTTTTGTTTTCTGTTTAATGAAACACTTTATTCACTGCAAAATAAAGGGCCCCTTCAAAAGCAAATGTAGTTGTCACATGCTTAAAGAAATCCCTCCTTGTGGAATCCAGACTCATAAAAACTGTAAATTATGAAATTAATTAATTGAGTAAATCCATCTCCTTTTGAGGAAAGCTCAACCTACCTGGATCAGAGAGGAGGAACTTAGGCAAATAACATATTAACATGTTAACAACTCTAAGATGGGATTCAAGCTAAACAAAATAAATGGCAATAAGGATTACTTTTCAAACGTCTCTAAAAGGAAACAGCAAAAATCTACGGGGTTGAAAAGGGAATATTTATGATGCAAGTAAGAGATTCAGAAGAAGGAGCCAAAAAGAGCCAAGAGGGAGGAAACCTAAACTTCCCTGTGGGTGCTGAATTATACAAACACAATACGTCATTGTTAGGAGGGTTCTGAGCTCAGGAGGATGCAGTCGCTGAGTTTAGGTTTCAGAAAAATCTTTCCTGGTTTTAGTGTGGTAAGAGACACATCAGCTTTTCTCCCCTTTAACTACAGAGAAATTAAAATTTACTGTATTTTCAAATTTGATTTCTTTACACTTTTTAAGGTACACTCATTACTCTCCATCCCCAAGAAAGCATCTCTAGCGTCCCGGGAAAATGGGATTCACTAACAAAATGCATTTCACCCCCAGCTCCTCATGACAACACCCACTCCCTAAAGTACACAGGAAAGAGGAGGCTCTGGGCTTCCTGATCCAGGGGAAGTGTGGATAAAACAGTGCTGAGCCTAAAGTAGACAATCAGTAAATGCTGGATTGAGTGGCTGATTGTTATTTCAAACAAAGGATTAGGATTACCCGTCATTGGAGTAGATGAGGAAATGAATGGGAAGAATCGCTTTGTTGACAACATAATCCATCTCCCTTTCCTACTGACACATAATCAGAGTGAAGAATAGCTTGCTTCAGATTAATTCCAGTTCCTCAGGGCACAGAACAGGGTGGTTTGGGGCCAAGTTTCCACCTCAATTTGATCTTAATCTCTCCTTTCAGGATATAACCTTTTTAAAAGAAAGTTCCATCTCCACAGTCTAGGGAGAGAACTTGTTTTGAGTTCAGCTGGATCTGGAGATCACATGATGCAAAGGGTACTGGTGTTCTCCCCACTAACCTTCATTTGGCTTCATCCCTTCCCTTATCTCAAGCTTCCAATATGACTTATTTCCATCATTCCCTAAAAGAAATAGCTTTGAGCATATCCTATGTGAAAATATAAAGAAAAATACATGTGTTGTTGCTGAAACATCTAGCTATTCTTCTTCCTGGTCCCACAGAGAGACCATATTTCCCAACCTCCCTTGCAGTTAGTTGTGGTCATGTGACTAAGTTCAAGCCAAAGGAACGTGAGCAGAAGGGATGAGTACCACTTCCAGGCCTGGTCTGTCATGACTTCTCATGTGTGCTATTCCCATGCTCTTTCTCCTTCTACCTGGCTACAATGGAGATGAAACCTAGAGGAAACTTGGAAGCGATAACTTGAAGCTAGCAGAGGCCTGCTCCACCAACTGGTTAATTCTCCTAGTACTGTTATGAGAGAGTAGACCGTGTAGAACACATCTCAGAGTTATTCTACTTGAGGGACACTGAAGCTGAGTTATTTATCCTCCAACACTCATCCATGTATAAGAAATAAACTATTGTGTTTGAACCATTATCTACTTTGGACTTATTTTTTATGGTAGGGAGCCTACCCTACCTAATACATGTAGATAAAGAAAAAAACAAAAACAAAAAAAAATATGCTTTTATTAACTGATTCCATGACTTTCCCAACTGCCCACCACAAATTCAAAATTGTGTGTCCATGCATATGTGCATTTTTCTGGAGAGAGTGTCCATATATTTCATCAGCTCTTCAAAGGTTTCTACTCCCCAAAATGCTAAGAATGCTGTACAAATACTTATAGAGACAGAAGGATAAATGTGTATATATTATGTTTTTGTATCCTGTTCATTCTGTTCCCTAACAGTGGTTAAGGCTGGGTACTAAGAACCATCCCTCATCTCTCATCTGGATTCCCACAGTAGCCTTCTAACTCATCTCCCTGCTTCGTCTTTGCCTCCCCCTAGTCTGCCAGAGTAGTCATTTTTAAGTATAAATCAGACTACTTCATATCCTTGCTTAAAACTCCTTTAGAGGGTTTTCATTGCAATTAGTATCCACTCTGATCATGACTGTCCAGTCCCGTGTGGCAAGGCCTCTGCCAACCTACCCAGTGCCCCTATCCCCACCCCCTATGAAACTGACACACTGTATCCTTTCTGTTTCTGCTCACTTTGCATTTTTTCTTGTTTCTACCCAGAATCCTCTTCTCAGGCTCTTTATGTGCTTAACTACTTCTCACCCTTTCAGTTTCAGACCAAATATCACATCCTCAGAGGGGCTCCAACCTCACCACTTCAGTAACTCTCTAACGTCTCACCCTTCTCAGCATGTACCCATAAATTACTTTGATTCATCGTTTATTGTCTATCTCCTTTACTAGAATCTAAGCTCTAAGAGGCCAGGGACTGCCTTAGACTAGGCCTCCCCAGGAAGAGGTCCTGACTCAAGGATTCAAGTGGAGATGGCTTACTAGGAAGGAATCCCAGGAAAGCTAGTGGGGAAGAGGGGAAGTGAGGCAGGGAGAAGGAAGCACATGACAGATGCACTATCAAGTGGGCTCCACTGTGGGTAACTGGAGCTCAAATGCCTGAGGAGCTTGGGGAGACAGTGTAAAATGCACTTCCAAGTTTTGCTCTCTACCATCTGCCACTGCCTGAGAACTTCTGGCTAAGAGAAAGCCCTTGATCAGAGAGTCACAGACACTGGACAAGTGCTGAGCTGGTGAGAACTGAGAGGGTATGATGAGACCCCAACATCATGTCCTACCGGGATCTTGTCTATGTAGCTCACCACTTTCTCCAGTGCCTAGAATGCACCCTCAATAAGTACTTGTTGAATGAAATGAATGAATGAATATATGAGAACAACCATTTTGAGAAAGCATAACCAATCCAAAGTACAGCAGATGTAATAAAAATGCCAATATACAAATTACAAACCAACATGAAAACCATTCTGTTGTGCAAATACATTTGTCACCCTCCTGATTCTTTTGTGGCCCTCCAACGGAACCTCCCTGAAGACAGTATTTAATGGTGAGCAATACTTTAAGCCCGGCCCTCCAGACAACATTGTGGAAGAAAGACTCTGGACTAGACATCAGAAGACGTGGGACCTCTCTGGACTCTGCAAAAAATGAATTGCTTGACCTGGGGTGAGTCACTTCCCCTTTTGCAGACTTTGTTTCCTACCCCATGAAGACAGAGGTTGAGCAGTGGTGTCGAGGCCAAGTCAAGCTGTAGCAGCCTATGGCACTAATCATCAGGCACATAAGACTGAGAACAGATTGTCACAGGGCCTTATATAGCTTTCCTGAGCATGGGTATTTTGGGAATGTGAGATCATGTGCAATTTAAAGAAAAACACTCAGTCAACTGGCCTAGATTTTCTCCTGCAAACTAATACTTTAGGGTCACTCTATCCTCATTTTAAAGGCTTATGCTCTGCAAAAGCAATTTAAAAATAGTAGTTATTGAATACTAGTTCTATGCCAGGAACCTTACTAGAGATTAGGTAGTATGCTAATTAGGGAAAATTAATCAGTTTCTATAGCAGTTTAGAAAGAAAAGTAGGCTAAAAGCCTTAAATCCTATAGACTCAAAGTTCAGAAGCCTAAAATGGAAATGGAATCTACTAGATTTGTTCAGAATGTGGCAAGATGTCCTCATCCAGTATTTCAAACATTTAATTTTGAAAGAAAAAAATTGCCAGCTGTTTCTCTTTTTCATTTTGAACATGTGAAATATTTCAAAGAAAATTCAATTGGCCTATATCTTAATCATTCACAATTAAGATCTACAGAACATTGTTGTTTTTGTTTTTAATCTATTTAAATTCCAGAAGGCTTTTTCTTGAACAAACTCAGTCGTAACTTTCCCTGGGTAGGTTAAAAAAAAAAAAAAAAAAAAAAAAAAACTGGAATCTGGAATTCCTAATAATTAGTTTCCAAGTTTGGAACTTTGAGAGAGTCAGGGCCAACCTCTACTTAATAATAAGATTTGGCAGACATGAGAGAGTCATATCCAAGCTTCGCTTTTCTACTGTACCACCTCATTGAGAGCTCAAAATACTCCATAAACATTTTCTCAGCTGTCACAAGGTCCCTGCAGGGAAAGCAGGTGATATCCGGTTGCACACACAAAAAAATCTCCGTATTTACACCATCTTAACATGGAGTGAATGATTGCCTGATACATGCCCCCAATTCTCCCCGTCCACCCCCCACCTCCACCCCCACCCCCACCCCCCGGCAAAATACTGTTAGTTAGCACTCAGAGAAAGTCTTTGGGAAGGAAAGTGGTGGATTTTCAGGGAATCATCTTAGAAGGAATGCTCCTGACCCTAAAAGAGGGTGGCAAGCCCATAGGATCTGGCAGACACTTTATGCAAAATTCCCATGAGCTTTTGTTTCCATGGAAAACCTAAACAATGACTCAGATCTCCACTTGCTCAGACACATAGTAGAGTATGCCAAGTCATCCAGCAAGACCAATACAAAGGAAGGGCATGCTTTCCATTCTTCCTTGCCCTGGCTTTGCTGCACATTAAATGTATTTGGAAATGCCTTTGCAGTTTCTGCTCCATATTCATAGTTACATTTGTATTTTTGCCTACATTATTCATATTCATATATATAAAACATGCCAATTCTTTTTTGGTCCCTCTAAACTAGCATTTGTTGTAGGCTGATGCAAAGCACCATGTAGGAAACTTTGTCGTGGTGTATAATGACCTCCTTCTTTTGGAAACTTGGCCCTGAGGTAGACCGAGGCCCTGAAGCAGGGCACATGCCCAGGTGTTCTCCAAGATGTTATATTAGAAGCTTTTAAGAACCTGAATGAGAAACCATCTAAGCACATCGAATCCTCAGACACCACAAAGCCATTGACTCCTGGTGAATAAAATCCCATCTAAACCAGGATTAACCAGAGATGCTTGGGGAGTGGGGGTGGGGTTCTCACTTTTGGTCTTTGCTGTTGTCTTGTTTGCTACCCAGTATCCACTTCGTCTTTCTCCACTGGTAATGATTTTCTTTGGGACGTCAGCCCACCTCTAGACAGCCAGTGTGATTTAAGGTGGAACCAATGGCTCAGGCCTAAATAAATCAACGTAATCTCATTCCCTGCTCACAGTGGTTCAATCAAGAATGGGTGTATCACAAATCCTAGGATTTCCATATAAAGGTTAATATAGGTGAAACTCCCTTCCCTGACAGATAGGCGTCTGGGAGGATGTAGTGCAAGGAGCAGGTGGAAGTCACCCTTTATCCTTCCTGTGACCAGGAAAGAAATGTTTGTCTCCAATCAAGCCAGCACAATGGAAGAGAGCCCAAAGGTGAATCCTGGTCACATTGTTTGGGCTTTGGATGGAGCCACCTCCAAAGCTTGGTATTTACTCCTTAATGGTACATTTATGTGAAACAATACATCCTCATTATTGTTCAAGCCATTTGTAACTGAAAGGTGTCCAATGAATGTAGGCATGGGGTAATAGTAGCCTTATTTCCAGTCACCAGTAGCAGGAGTGAATGGGTACCATATTGTGGAGTCCTTCCAGGCACCAGAGTTTATTACCACTAATTATGAATCGGCCTGTTATGGAGATGCAAATGTCCTACTCTTCAAAGGCCTGTTTGACAGGATGAAAGACTTTGGGATTTCAATGACTTTGACTCCTCTGAAGATGGAAAGACAGACTATTTTAGCAATTTCCATGGGAATGAATAGACATATACTTTAGCTATTCAAATATTTAACTAGCTCTTTTGTGGATGTTTTGAATCCCAAGGAGTTGCAGCTGCCTGTTTGTGTCTGTTGTGCCTTTAAGGGCCTTGCTGATTCAGTAGGATCCCTTGAATACATTAATTAGCCTTCTCACATTTTCCCAGCCCATGCCTGTGAAGAAATGAGAATTTACAGCTTCAATTGCTGGGAAGATGTGGGTCTTAAGGGTACTAGATAAATGGAGGCTCAGAATTGCCTGCTTTTTGATGGGCAGTTTTGTGCTGGCAGCAACCTGTATGGCAAAGCCCGTGTGGCCACGTGATTAATTTACTGGCTATCAATGTTAGCAGGCAAATGAAACACAGGCTCTGGATTAAAGTGTAACGGGGCAGATGGGGCATTAATCAGTCCAGGTACATGAGTCAGAGGGAGGTAAGGATCCAGAGAAAATAAAATGCTATGGAAGGCTGAAAAATGATTTATCATTTTTAATATAGATCATCTAAGCCCAACTCTTTATAACTGCTTGTAGACCTCCACAGTGTAAAGACTTTGGCAATAAAACACTCCTTCCTTAAAACATGAAAGTGAGAGATGCTGGTAGGGAATATATAGAACCATGAAGAATGAACTGACTGTGAAAGTAAAAAAAAAAAAAGTGTTCAGCTTAAAATGAAATTTCAGTTCTTTCTTTGTAAATGAGTTAGAAATCAGGCTTTTGCTTAAAGAAACTGCATTTTATCAATCAGAGGAAGAGGAATATGGAAGGACTGTCCATGAGGGCCAATTTCTCAGATCACTTTTCAGATTATTATAAAATAAGAAAATGTACTTTTCCAAGAGTAAGTGTCTATGGCAGGTTGAACTGTTCTCCCAAACAGCTGAGTTACTGTTAAGTGGGAATCCTTGAGCTTGAAAGCTTGGTTCTACACAATTAAGCATTCTCAAGTTTGGAAATTAACAAGAATAATGTTTAGAGATTAAGCTGGGAATGTTACGCAATGAGACATTTCCCACAATCTCCCCTAGAATGTACTATTCTTCCTTGGGTTTCTTCAACCGAAGAAATTACTAGAACCATTTTTGGGAAGGCTTTCTCTTTCAGTGCAGTAACAAATAGCAGCACAGCCCTTAGCATTCTGTAACACTTTACAGCTTCTAACAGTCTCCCTTCAGAAATGTCAGATTTTTTTTAGCAAATGGGCAGGGAAGGACCAAGGACTCAAGCAGGAAAGGTGATGAGAGATGAGTCTTAGGGGATCAGTTGTCCCTCTTTCATTTCACTCCCTTCATAAAAACTCTCTTATTCTGAATATGGGGTGTGGGGCGGGGAGAGTCTAGGATATTTTCATAAACATAGGACCAACTTTTTCTTCCAAGTAGTGGACCATCTACGCCTGGGCTAATGCTGGCCCAAAAGGCTGCAGCTCTGTGGTTCTCACGACAGTTGCTGCACAGGCCCACTCTCGTCTCCGGCCTCACTCTCCCTTTCCTTCCTCCCATCCATCCTCTATGCTGCAGCTGGAGAGAACGTTCTAAAATGGCACTTGGACCTTTTTCCATACTCAAAGTGGATCAATGGTTCCTTGTCTCTAGCTTAGAGCCAAACTTCTAATTTAGGTCCAGACTCTTCTCGCCAGTTCCCTACCTCTCATTTCATGCCCTAACACCTGCCATATGCTCCTGTCATGCTGTGTCCTGCCCCTGAGTCTTTGCCAATGGCCATCCCTTTCCCAGTTTTTGCTATTTATCCTTTAGGACTCAAGGGTCACCTCCTTCAAGATGCATTCCCTGACCATTTCAGACCAGGCTGTTTCTTCTCTCATTAAACCTTCTGCAGACCTCTATTGTAGCCATAAATTATAATACTGTGCTCCCTTATTTATGTCTTCAACTATATAATGAACTCTTTGAGGAGAAGCTGCCTCAACTTTCAACTGTTTATCCCAAAACAGTGTATGACATAAAGACTCTACCACCCTGCGGAAGGCCAGCACAGGGCCAGGCCATTATGTACAAGCTGACTGGCACCCCTTACAGCTTCAAAACTCAGGGCAGCACTAGCTTCTTGTGACACACCATTAGAGATCCAAACATTTGTGCTCTAGCTCTCTACCTTCCAAAATCTCCAGGGAAAATGCAACCATCCCTGATGAAGAGAACACATCAAACCATCATTGCCATTAAAAGCAAGCACTGTTTGACCGAGCAGCTGGTCGACCTGCCAGTAGGGTCCTGGGGAGTGAAGGACAAAGGGAAGCCATGAAAGCAAGAGCCAAAGAAGGCTGCAGCTCCTGGAGCTTCCGGGGAGCTGTGGAATGCTGCGGAATGCTGCACTGGGAGGGGAAGCTACTGAGAAAGGGCAGAGGAACAAGTGTCATGACTTACCTATTACACAGGCCTTCCTGAGCACCTACAGGTGTCATAACTGTTCATCCATTGTAGACCCAGTGTGATGGGTTAAATTTTGCCCATCCCCCCCCCCCCCAAATAAATGTCCAAGTTCTAACCCTCAGGCCCATGAATGTGATCCTATTTGGAAGTAGGGTCTCCAAAGATGTGATTAGTTAAAATGAGGCCAACCTGGTTTAGGGCTGGCATGAATTCAATATGACCGGTGTCCTTATAAGAAGCAATCTGGACACCGTTGGTGGGAGTCAGAGATAGAGAAGACACCCATGTGATGGCAGCAGAGATTGAATTATGCCATGCATTGCCGGCAAGCCACCGCCAGAGGAAGCATGGTCGTGCCGACACCTTGATTTTGGCTTCGAGCTTCCAAACGGCAAGATAATAAATTGCTGTCATTTTAAACCATTCTGTTTGTGACACTTTGTTACAGCAGATCCAGAAAACTAAGATTCTCAGGGGATTAATCCATGGAATAAAAAAACATTTCGATTGAAAACCTATTGTGTGCAGTACTATAGGAAGAATAGCATTTAGTGAGCTGTTTTATGTGATAGGCATCTTCTTATTAGGGCCACCACAACACCATCAAGGAGGTGTGATGAGCCCCATTTCTAAGGGAAGGAAAGAAGATGAAGACGGATCTGGTAACCTTCGGGTCATATAGAGGATAAATGGAGCGAAGTGGATTTCTTGTCCTTAGATGTCAAAAATTAGTCAGAAAGCCTGGATCATGAGACTAGATTAGGAGGTAGATACCCTGTCTCATACCTCTGGGTCTCTTCTGGGTCCCCTTCCATAAGCTCATGGCCTTTTGTAACCTTCTGAAAGACTTCACCAGCTGCAAGTCTTCACCAGGCCTTTGCATTATCTCCAGCAGTGGGGCTGGAACTCAGCCTCCCTGTTCTTTTCTCAGATGTTCATCAAAGTTTAGCTCTCTCCCAAGTTTAGCCTCAAGAACTGAGGGTTTTAATCCGTGATTCCAGGTAGTGGTGCTAGACTGTGGATGAAGTAGGGCTCTGATTCTCAAACAGAGCAAAACCCTGACCTTTGCTGAAATAAGAGGCCCAGGAAGAGAGGGTTTCCCATGGGCACCCACGTCCCAATCAGATAATCTGTTACATGCCTTGTTGTCAAAGCAGCGACACGATGGGTGGATAACAAGAGAGAGGAAGAGCCCAAAGTCAGAGTCCGAGCCTCAGGAGCTCAGTCGGATACTGGTGGGACTAGAGTGGAGGTGAAATCCTGAGGTAGATCAACAGCTCAGGGCAAGGGGCTTCTTTGGGCTCTGAGCCGATTTTAGTGGTTCATACCGAACAAGGAAATGTTCACACACACTGTAGTGAAACCAGTGTTTGCCCTCCGGTAATGTAAGCATGCATTTTATAAAGACAACCCTCATCATCATGAGGAGAATGATCTGCAGAAGCTCAAGACTTGAATGAGGACAGTGCTAGGGTAAGAGGCCACTGCTGTTGAAGAGGTCAAGGGCTTCTCTACATGGGGCATGGTTACACTCCAAACATGCACAGCTCCCAGATGAAGACTAGTCTTTTACTGTGCCTTACAGCTGTAATGGCATGAAAGACTAGCTGGAAATGAAAACAGGGGATTAGGAATGAGTCCAGAGTCACCCACATTGGTTGTGTCATCACATTTCTGGTGAAAGGATAATAATTCTGCCTATTGCTTCAATGTTTTGTCTATGGGATGCAGCAGCATATCTGCACACAGAGAAACATCTGAACCATTATTCTGCTTTTCAGTGAAATGTTTCCATCACATAGTCATGGACCTTGCTATGCCCCAGATTCAACCTGGGACATTCACTCCTTCATTCAGTTATTCACCAAATATTTATCTTAACAAATTAGTTTAAAACAAATGAGCATGATGGACGAAAATTCCTGCTATCAATGCAGCTTACATTTTGGGCAGGGGTGGGGGTGGGGCACAGATGATCAACAACAACAAGGAAATCTACAGCAAGCCTGATGGTAATAAATGCTTTGAAGACAAGGAAGGCAGGGAAGTGGGATAGGGGAGATCAAATAGGGAAAGAGCTTTGAAAAAGATGGTCAAAGGAAGCCTCATAGAGAAGGCAAATATTTGAAGAAGGACCTGAAAGGGATGGGATGAGCATTATAGGAAGAGGAGCTAGTGAGTACAGAGGCCGTGGGACAGGAGTGGACCTGAGTGGGCTCTGCTCAGCAAGGAAGCCAGTGTGGCCAGGTAATCTAAGGCACAGGTCAGGGGTGACTGGCACACCTTAGTACCTGTGAAGGTAGATGATAGTGGTTGGATTCCAGAGGTATTTTTAAAAAACATTTAGATAAGAATTGATAAAGGGTTGGACAAGATGTGAGTGAAAGAAAAATCATAACTCATGGGTTTTGACCTGAGTGTCTATTTATGAAGATGAGTTAACCAGGGGAGGGTCCAGTTTCACAAGAAAGCTCAGGGCTCTTTTCCGTACATGCTAAGGGTAAGGCACCTGCTAGGCATCCGTGTAGAGCTGCTGAGTAGGCAGCTGAGCACATGAGTCTGCAGTTTATAAGAGTAGTACCAGATGGAGGTAAAATTTTAGGTAAGGTCAGCATTTAAATGGCATTGAAAGCCATGAGACTGGGTGAGATGACAAAAAGAGGGAGTGCAGGTAGAGAGGAGAACAGGCTCAATGGTTACAGTTGGGAGATGAGAAGGAGTTTGGAGGGAAACAAGAGAAGTCAAGTGAAGAAAGTGCAAAGAAGAAATGAGAATCTGTGCCAGGCACTTCTGACAGGCCACATAGGCTAAGAACTGAGAGTGACCACAGGATTTAGCAATGGGGTGACCTTGAAAAGGGTAGTTTTGGGGCAGTAGTTGGACTGAGAGCCTGATTTGAGTAAACTAAAGAGAGATTGGGAAGAGAGAAATGAGATAAAGGAGGAGCAACTCTATCCAAGAGACTGCTCTAGAAGGCAAAGGAGAAAGGAGCCATAGAAGCAGCGGGAGGGGTTGAGGTCAAGAGAATTTTGTTTTGTAAGACAGGAGAAATGGCAGCCTATTTATAAGCTCATGGGGATGGTCTACTACAGAGGGAAATGAGATGATGCAGGGGAGAGAGGGGGTGATTGCTGGAGCAATGTCCCTCAACAGGTAAAAGGAGGCAGAATCCAGTGCACACGTGGAGGGACAGTTCTTGGGGAGAAACACAATATCAAGAAGTCAAAGCCATGGCAACATGTACAGCAGGTGGGACGAGGGGTGGTGGGAGCTGGTGAATGTTTTCTTTTGACAGTTTTGATTTTCTTAGGGCAATGAAAAGTGGAAAGTTGAGAATGAGTTAAGGAGAGGAAAGGTGGTGGTATGAGGAGAAAGGGAAGGTATGGAGCCTTTCTCTAGGAGAGAGGCAGAATGACAGGGTTGGCACATCTCTACAGAGAGGGTGTGTTCCGGTGCTGGCAGGGCACAAGCAGAGCTTTGGCGTGAACCAGGGCAAGGCTATAGTTTTGCCAAGAGGGACAAGGATACTGCCAGTGTGTGCAAGGAGGTGATTATAGCCAGTGATGATGGACAAAGTGAGGACATGAGTGAAGTGAGAAATAGTGGGGGGAAATGATGGGTCCCGGGAAGGTCAAAGGGTTGTTGGAGTCAGTGAGGAGGATTGAGCTGCAACTGCAGGATGTGGAGGTCAGAGGGAGGCATTCTTGAGATAATGGAAAGGGTGGTAATGACAAAGCCAAGGGCATGTCCACAGGAGGGAGCGGCTGTGGCAGGGCAAAGGATATGTTCTTGACAAAGTACCCAAATTAGGAAGAACATGCTGGGTGTTTTTCCCCAATCAGTAAAAATAATCAATAAAGAGATCAGCTTTTGTTTCTAAGATCTTTATGAAAGAATGGAGGGAGGGGCAGAGGCAGGGAGGGAAGAGAGGGAGAGGGAGGCTGGCCACAAAATGTACCACTTAACCTATTTCTGAAAGTCAAGCTTGAGCAAAGGTACCAAAGGAACCCCAAACCCTCCAGTTTCAGAGCTTCCCAGGTCCTTCATCCATATCTCTAATAAAGAGCAGGAATTTGTCTGCATTTTGCAAACACACTTGATGCACTGGCAGCTTCACACACTGGCTGTTTGCAAGGATTAGGGAGAGAGGCAGCAAAGCGGAGAAAACCCACATGTGCGCTGTGGCCTGGCCTTCCCTAAGGCTGCTCTGTGCTTGCTAGAGGCTCTGAAAATCAGCTCCACATCATTAAAAATAACCCTGAGCCAAATTCAGCACAGGACCTGGCACGCTACAATAGCTTTAAGCCTCAGGTGTTCTGTTCTCATTTCTACCCAAATCACAAGCATTTCATGAACAGCTATTAGATGCTAAGCTTTGTCCAAGGAATTGGGCAGGGCTCAGGCTCAACTGGCCAGAATTACATATTTACCAGAGTGAATGGGATAGAGGGTGATTAAAAGTCATAATTAAAAGTCATGTTCACCTGGGGGTCTATATTATTTCAGGTTTTTACAAAAGTTTGTTTTGACTACTCCGGAGAGAAATTACTACAAGAGCAGATGAGAGCAACCTCAGTGTTTACCATCCCCCAAAAATTATGACAAAGATACCCATTAGGTTGACCACCAAACCACAAATGGATAGTAATAAATAATACATAGCATTGTTCAGAATCAGTGTGAATATGTGTGTGTTAATTACTACATAATAAAGAAAGTGAGGTCATTTATTTTTCAAAGAATTAATGAAATGGATGCTTCCAGGGTCTTGCTGAATATCTTGCCATTTCCTCTATTCCAGAAAATGAATCCAAGTCTTATGGCAAGAAATCAAGAAAAAAAAAATCATTGTCTTCTGTACAGAATTGCAATTATTTTGAATCAAGGAAGCAGGCAATAAAAAGTGCTATACTGTATTTTTAAGACTAGATTGGTCTATTTTGAGTCAATGAGTGGCATCTTTAAATTTCAGCAATAAAAGGCCATAAAATGGTATACATTATAGAGGAAGAAAAGTAATGCTAGATAGGTACTCACCCCTCCAATATTTTCTTTCCTTAAATGTTTTTGAATAACTTTTTTGCATTATGAAACTCATGCATGCTTTTTTGAAGCAAATGTGAAAAAAAGCAGATAGTATGAAAAAGAAAATAAAAATTGCCTATAATCCCACATCCCATAATTATTAGCATGCTGATGCTTTACTTTCCAGTCATTTTACCCTATGCAAAATATAATCATAATGCATTCAGAATATATACTGAAGATAGTTTAATAATCTATACTTTCTACTTAACATTTTATTGTAAGCATATACATTATTTTATTCTCTGCAATTTTGTCATCATTCCATTAATCATCTCATATTATTGAGCGGTTAGGTTTTCCTTTTTTGTCTTTGCTATTACATATTATGTTGAGAGGAACAACTTTGTACACATAGCTTCCTCCCCATCTCTGCCCCCTCTTTCTTCTGGATGTACTGGAGTTATGTTGCTATTCTTATTTCTCATCCCAAATGAGGATTTTTTTTCAAGTATGTTTTCTAACATATGGGCAAGTTACTAAATGTGTTCATCTATCTGGTATACCAGCCAGATGAACCTTTAGATTCATCACTTGATTTGTAAGTTGATTCTCACAGTGTTCTAAGCAATTGTAATATCTACTGGCACCTCTTCTATCCATTTTATCTCTTATTCCATGAGCTAGAACTTCCAGAACATTATAAAACCATGCAGGCATTCTTGCATTGCTTCAGATTTTAATGAGAAAACTTATAAAATTTCACCATTAAGATGGTAACTGTTGGTGTAAGATGTATTATCTTTATCATGGAAACAAGGCATTCTTCTATTCTTTGTCTGCTAATTTGTACAAGATGTTGTTTAATTTTATCAACACCTAAAAAAATGGACGTAACCAAATAGATCTTCTTCTGTGACTTGGGCATAGACCTTGGATTCTTACTTCACCATAACATCATGATGTTATTCTTTTATTATTAGCCTGTTATTCAATTAGCTGTATTTTCTCTTGAAATTTAATATTTGCATTCTGAAGACAATCTGAAGTTTTATCTTTTTATGTCTAAAAGCTCTTCTCTCCAGTTCATTAGACAAAATTCCTTGCCACGGAGCCTCACACCAATGTCTCAGATGTAGCGAACCTGTGTGGAGGGCTGGTATGCGCTAGGTACAGTGTCTAAGCACGTTTCATGCCTCACACATTGTTCCTGTAAACAATCCTATGAGGCAGGTCCTATTACTGTTTCCTTTACTTTTGAGGAAATGGAAGCACAGAGGAGTCAAACCAGTTGTGCGGTTCACATGGCCAGGAAGTGGCTGAATGAGCACTTGGACCCAGTAGCCTGATTCTAGAGTCCGCAGTTTGAATTACAGCTTTATCACCAGCCACGCCGGGAGCCTAAAATTTGCTCAGAAACAGTTCCCCTAACTATAAAACAGGAATAATTCTACCTGCTTGTTCTGGGTATTTGGGAAATAACACTGCCCTCATGGAACTTCCATTATAGTACACTCTAATTTAAGTGCAGTTTTATTGTACCATAGTATAGGCTAGCATGAGCTCCCAACCCATTATCTGCAGTTCTGAAATCCAAAACGTTCTGAAAACCCAAAGCTTAACTCATTTCACAATCAAACCTGACTTGGGCTGCTGTGAGGTTATTTGTAGTCCTTACAGTTGGTGTGAATAGCCTTCAGATTCACTGCAGAAATATCAGTGAGTGTAATTACAAAGAGCTGCTCCAGGCCTCACAGGAGGCGGGCTGTTAATGGAATTCACTACTTGAACTGCCTTGCATTTCTAAAATCCCCCTAATCCCCAAATCCAAAGCATCAGGTGCCAGGGGTTTGGATAAGAAAGAGTGGCCCCATATAATATAGGGCAATATTAGATTACACTAGAAAAAATATTACATTCTAGGGTAATCGAATAGTGCAATCAATTTGTCCTCTCAATAGGTATGCAAGTTCTTCGAAATCACTGATTTTTCCTGCTCCTCACATTGTCCCCCACAGCAGCTCACAGGCTCACAAGTACCTGGTGGGTTCTTGATAATCATTCCACTCAACTTAATTCAATTGAAGAGCATCCTTCTGGATCCACACGATTTCATTTCCCTGCAGGGCTATTTCTTTTAGATACAGGCATTCTCAACCAAAGCCATCATTTTCTAACAAACCTGGGCCAACAGGCAGGGTGGAACATAAGGAGAACTGCCCTTGACTTGCATTATGGTATACCCCAAAAATGATTGCAGGCTCATATCAATATGTTTGGCCTTAAAGAGCTGAAAAATAGCTGTTCTATTAATAAAATACTTGAAATATGTCAGCCCATTTTAACAATTTTACTTCCACCCTAAGGCTAGCTCGCAGCATTTTGGTAAAGTAAAGAACTGTGGCATTTGCTCAGATGGTCAGGAGCTCTGTTTCCCTGAGGTTTCTGCTCAAATATGCCCCAGTGCAATCCTGCTTTCTGCCTTGGCATAAGGCATGAGCCTTGCTATTAAATCCCTATTTCACACTTGAACCACAAGGGCTTCTGGAGGGTTTGGGGAGCTATTTTATCTTGTCAACTGTTCTGAGCTTTATATTAGATTAGGACTTGCTGGCATTGCAAGGGAGGTGCTAAAACTGCCTCAAGCAAGTTCTACAAGCCATAAATAATAAGAGCAAGGACTTACATTGTTTTTGCACATGAGGTTTTTCAGTCCTTTCCCTCACATTATTTCAGAACAGTTTTCCCATCCACTGGCTTCCCCATCACCCACATAGCTATCCTCAGCAATGACGGCGATTTCATAACATGACTGTTACTAAGGAGATAGCTAGGAGGCAGCTTTGATTTCCAACCAACCCACTGAGCCATCTTTGGATTCCTGTGCGTTTTTTGGTTAGCTCTGTCTGAATCTCATAGTGGCAGATGCCAGAAAATTTACCCCATTGGTTCCAGCACCTGATGGGCCCAGCCTTCTTTGATGGGGAAGGACTGTTCCCATTGCAGCAGTGACAGCCTTTCAGAGTCAAGGTCAGTTTCACCAGCAGAACCCAGCTTAGCACATACCACCGTGCAGGCAGGGCAGGGTCATGCACAGATGGACACCAAATCCATCTATTGTGATGATTGATAATGACGATGGGGGGGGGGGGCGAGCGATGAGAGGCGCCGCACCTGGAGCCAGGTGCTCAATAATTGCTGGTTGATGAATGGTGACAGCTGCTAAATGTCACCCTAAAAGAGAGCTACATTGGAAAAAAATATGTGTAGATAAATTCCAGCTCCCAGATTCAATACCTGGATTTATGTTGTGGAAATCTTCATGAAGGCAGGTGTACCCTGGAGGTAGAAAGGAATGCACAAGCAGTCATCAGGGGTTTTCCTTGCCAAAAGACTATCACTTACTCAAAAGAAAAGAATAGCACTATACACGATGCAGAGGATATAAATTATTGCCTGTACAAGAAGGCCACTGCTGTTAGTATGTGTTGCATATGTTTTGTAATATTAGCAGGACTGGCTACCTAATTTGTGGAGCCCACTGCAAAAGGAAAATGCGGGGCCCCTTCATCCGTAAATTAATTTCCAAAATGTTGACAACAGAGCAATACCACCAAGTGTGTGGCCCCCTAAGGCTGGGGCCCCATGTGGATGTCACAGTCCACAGGCTCACGAAGCCAGCCTGGGGGGGCGGGTGGAGCAGGGAAAAGCGTGTCTGTGTCTGACGTTACTGATGCCCATCCTTTCACCTGTCATGTGTGGGCTTTCACAGTCCCAGAAGCCTCAAGAGGTGGGCAGGGCTAGGAACGTAAGCCAGAAGAGAGGAGGTCAATTGGTAAACTGGCTCAATAGGAGACCATCTCTCAGATTAGCAGCTGAAAGTGAGTGGGACAACCCAAGGTGTTCCTAGAAGTTTGACCTTGATCATCAAGGGAAAAATATGACTAGGGATCTGCTTCCATGCTATGGGATGTAAAGTTGTTCCTTCCTTGTGAATGTAGGCACAAAGAAGAGATACTAAATCTTTGGGGCACAGACCTAAAGATGCTGGGGGCATGCTCCAGGACAGAACTGGCCTGCAAGCTTGGAGATCCAGTATCAACTGGAGACTCTGGGGCTTGTCACTTTAAACTCATTTTTACTTGATTTCACATCCTTTACAGGTACAGTTGTCAGGTAAAATACAGTATGACTAGTTGAATTTGAATTTCAGAAAAACAAGGAACAATATTGTGGGTGTAAGTATGTCCCAAATATTGCATGAGACAGAAGTATACTAAAAACAAGTATTGTTTATCTGAAATTCAAGTTGAACTGGGTGTCCTGTATTTTTACTTGCTAAATCTGGCAATCTTATCGATACGTTCTCCCTTTATATTTCATACAGTTCTGGATAAAAACGTCAAACTCTCCCACCTGGGCTAGAATTTCAGGGAGGTGAATGGATAACCCCACACACAGAAGTGGCCATGGTAACTGTAGGGAGCTGTCAAGTGGAACGTGAAGCCAGAGTGAGCTGAGCCAGGGAGCCACACCTCTTCCCATCTTACCTGAGCATTCTCCTGCAGCTCTCAACCCTGGCTGCACTCTGGGATCACCTGTGTGATTTAAAGCCAAAAAAAGGGCAAAGTCCCATCCCCCAGAAATTTTTATTTGATTGATACCGGGATATAGCCTGAGCACAGGGATTTTCCAAAGCTCCCCAGGTGGGAACCACTGAGCTACAACCTGATCTGTCTTAATCAAGAATACAGCCACAAATAGGCATTCACTTTAGTATCTAAAGGAATGATTATTTCCTTGTTTTCTTCAATGGAAAGCACTAAAAACACTAGGCTAGTCTTTTCCAATATCAGTTATTCTCAAACCTGGGAGCACATTAGAATCATATGAAATAAATATAACTACTGATGCCTGGACCCCATCCCCAGATAATCTTATTTTGTTAATCTGGTGTGGATCAGGCTCGAGCAGTGTTCAAATCTCTCCAGGTGATTCTAATGTGCATCCAACGCTGGGAATCACTTTAGGACACCATAGCTCTCAATCTTTAGAGTGCATCAGAACCACATAAAGAGCTATGGAAATGTGCAGATTCCTGGTCCCCCATACCCTCCTCGCCTTCCACCATTTCAAACACAGACAGTTTGGGTGTGCTTCTGTGAAGCTGACCTTTGCTGAAGTGGTCTACAGTGAATCACACTAAGGCATTTAAAATCAGTGAAGTGACATAGAAGGCAAGCCCTCTTAATATTTCTGTAGCTGGTTCATCCTGGCAATTATTTGGGGGTTTCCATTGGCTAAGGTAGTGCATCAGAAGCCAAGGACATTAATGTGATGTTTTGTTGTTTTTTTTTTTTTCACGTGCAGGAGCAATGCATTGTCCCAGGACCACAGCTGAGGCTTTGCTGCTTCTGCACCTTCCCCATCCCAATACTTCCACCTGGGCAGCTCCTTGTCTTCATCTTTGCTCCTATACAGTTTACCCATCCTTCCTGGGCTGGCAGAAATGCTGCCTCAGGAATCCTTCTCTGGATCTCCACAGCAAGAGATGATTTTTTTTTTTTCTATTCACTCTACCCCCACGCCTCTTTAAAGCTCTTTAATGGCACTTATCCTTCTCTACCTTGTTATGTTTTTTTGTAAACTTATTTTAAATCCCCTGTGAGAATGTAAACCTCCTGAAGGTCCCATATCTCTGTATCCCTTTAAAATACCCAGTATCATTGTGTGGGTGTCAAATGCTTCATATTGAATTAAACTATGATTGTTAAAATAGCATCTCAAGCCTATGACTTACTAAGAATCAATAAAACCCACTGTGCTTTAAGTTAAGGCAGAACAACAAGGATAACAAGATAAAAGGAATGCTGAGGTTCATTTAATTTCATGCTTTGAAGGTCAGCTTGCAAGGAAAATAGCTAACACCACTTTGTATTTCTAAAAAACTGAGTTTTCTGGCTACAGCAACAAATGCAATTTCTGAATTCTTTTGGAGTTGGGATCTTACCATGAAAAATAATATAGACATATTATTTTCTGAGCTATTGTGCAAGATCTTCCTTTTTGAGTGACTACATCTTGCTTTTTTAGAGGCTCATCTTTGAGTCAGAGATTTAAAATTACCCACCTCTTCACTAAAGAATGAGAATGTTGATAATCTCTTAAGTTTATTGACATCCTGTGATCACCTGTGCCGGCTGTGCATACACTTTGTTTACTGTCCTTCGCTTGGCATAGACCCGCACGTGGTGACTCACTTCTTTTTCCTCACAGTAGCAGAACACTCTCCAGGAGCGGTTAAGTGTATAAACTCTGGAGCCAGGAGACCCAGTTTGAATCCTGTCAGTGCCACCAGCACGAGTCACTCAGCCTCCATGGGCCTCAGCTCCCTTCTCTGAAAATGGGGGATAGCTACAGTCTCCCCCTCACAGGAAGACTGTGAGGTCACAAGTGGCAGCCCAGGCAACAGCACTTCAGAGCTCTGCCTGGTACCTGGCCAGCGTCTCTCCTGGGGAACCTCTGACATGCTCTTTCTCATTCAGCAGTGAATACACACATACACACACACACCCACTAAGGGTACCACAATTGGACATGTAGATAAAACAGCATATAAACACTAAAGCAAAGATTAGAAAAATAAATAACAAAGCTCAATGCTCGTAAGGGTGCTAGAAGATGAACACTTTTATGCACTTCCAGTGTGATTGTAAATTGGCCAATATTTCCGGAAAGTACACTGGCAATATATTCTAAGGATCTTAAAAATATTAAAACCTCATGACTTAAAAATGTTTTGCCTGGAAATCAATCCTAAGGGAAAAAAAAACAGGGATATGGACAAAGATTTATGCACAAGGACGTCCATTTTGGTGTCATTTTTAATAATGAAACTGGAAATTATTTAAATGCCTAATACTAAGAAATGACTAAATACAGTATGGGGTGTTAATTCCATGAATAAATATTTATAATATGCTGTTCAGAGCATATAATAGGCAGTAATATATATATACACAAACATATATACAGTATTATTTCAACCAAATAAAAATTATATGCCCAGAAAAGTACTGGGACAAAATATTTCTGGATTGCAGAACTATAGGAAATTTTTACTTCTTTTCAAAATATTTTTTTCTGTAAAAGTGAGAAAAGATTTAGAAATGAAACCGTGCCTACCCAGATATCAGGATATTTGCTAAATAAGATGCCTTTTTTATAATTTTTTTTTTCCTAATGCTAAGAACAGCTCAAAGAAAGATGAAAACCAGGCTGCTCAGGAAAGCATGAGAAGAAGAAAGGAAAGTAACAAGAAGCCCCAACCTTGTGCCAACTTCCAAGAGTTACTTACGTGGGGGGTTGTTCCTACCCTACTTCTAGACAGTGTTTGCTAAAGGTTGAATGTTCCTAAAGGCTGGGTTTAGATGAGATGAGATGGTGTGGAAGCATTCAGCATTGGAAACTGTACGCAGAGCACGGAGGTAACCAGCAACTGGCCGGGAGTCTCCGGAGGGCTCCAGTCAGAGTATGCGCAAGGCATTGTGGGAGTTGTTGGGAAAGGTGGGAAAGACCAGAGTATGCGCAAGGCACTGTGGGAGTTGTTGGGAAAGGTGGGATCCTCAGTGGCATAAAGCATCTTCTACCCTGCTCCTATTGCCAGAGTCACTGTGAAGTTTCAACATTTGGCATAATTCTACAAGAATACCACAGTGTCTTAAAAATCTAACCGCGAGCCGGCTAGGTGAATGCCTATTTGTGGTGGGTGTCTCCTAAACCACACCTATAACAAAGCAGTGGCAGCCACAGGGCAGCTTGCCCCCAGATGTTTAGGATGGCCTATTCCCCAGAATTATATGTTTTCCCCTCACTGATATCAGAAACAAAACACTCTCCAATCCAATGATGGAGGGGGAGTAATAAAAATAAAAATAAAACCATGCTTTCTCTTGTGGAAACGCAGTAGCCATCCAGAAATTCTTATTACAAAAGAAAAATTATGGGACCCAGTGAAGAAGATTAAGCTATTCCATCCATCAAAGACAAAAAAGTGAGCATCATAAATCCGTGAGCAATTGCAGAAGGCGTCTGATGGACTTCTGCCATCTATCTTAGTGTGTCAGAGAGGAGCATGTGTGGGGCGCCAAGGCTCACCCTTCCGCCCAACTTGCTCTCACACCACAGCTACCAAAGGCTAGGAATGGGTGGAATATCACCTCCAGTGTCGCCAACATAAAAACTATTTAACAGTTCTTCAGGAAAGAACTGGAGAGCAAAATAGTTGATTCGGTCATTTAGAGGAAACAAAGCCATTCTGAACTGTTCTGTGCTCCACTTAGGGCAGAAATCACATCTGGGAGTCCATAGCATGAATCTGACCTCAGATATGCTTTGCTTGACTATTCATTGTTCTTTAAAAAGTAGACATTTTTACATTTCCTGCCAACATTTTAAAAGCAGGGAATTTCATATAAAAATATTGATTTCTGGCTTGTCTTTAAAAAAATAAAATGGAAGAGAAATCCTGCATAATAGGGTCCTCATTTCTGCAAGGCATCAGGTGCCAGATACTATCGAGTGTCACCCTGTTAGAGAGTAAGCAGCTTCCCATTTGGCACGCTCCCCAGGGGCCTGCTGCACTCCTTTATATATCTGCCTAGGCCGGATAACAGACATTGAGTTTGTAACCCTCGAATCAGATCACACAAGTAATTACATATCTAAGTATTTCACTTTTCTCCAGCTTGTAGGAAAGGTTTGCGACCTTTTCTTTCTTCTCCTTCTTTGAACTTTAATTACTAGCCAAAAAACATCTCAACTAATAAAAAATTTTTCAATCTTTTTAATAAAATACGAATCATATTTAGTTACAGGCACATGGGGATAATCTCACATTTTGAGGGTACTGGTGAGTACATTTGATTTCTCCTTGGAATGGATAAGAAAATGCATCTGGTGGGGGAGAGGAAAGGTGGAAGGTTTGTCTTATTCTCTAGAAAAACTTCACCTGAACCTTGAATCTCCTTAAAGACAAGCAGAATTAGGAAGAAGAAGCATAGCTATGGAAATGCAAAATTTCCTTGTCATGAGAACAAATTCTAAAAGATAAATTTTTAGCTGCAACATAGAATGAAGTTATAGCTCTTTGACAAATGATGCTCTGTGTTGTCATGACAACTGGGCCTGTTAGAGGTGTGCACAAAGAAGGCTGCCCATAAATCAAATCGTTTCAGGAAGGGGTTAAAACAAACATTTCTAGACTATCCCCAAGATGTAGTGCCAAAAATGTAATTATAGACATTTGTATCAGTCTGCCATAAAACATGACAGCTCCAATTTTGCAAAATGTTAATTAAAAAAATCTATTAAATCCATGTCCCTCTGAGAGAAATTAATATCACACTTAAGGTTCTGAGTCTGTGTGACTCAGAGGCTGTGAAAATTGGGAGGGCAATGTCAGAATGGGAGGCTTAAAAGCAGGCCCTAGTCTATAATCAGCTTAATTGAGTTTGGGATAGATTCTGACCCTCCAGAGAAGAAATGCTGAGGGGCAGATAACAAGGCTTAGAGCTTTTCTGGAAGCTTGAGAGAACAAGAAAGAATGACCAAAGGCTTGGAGATGGAATTGAAATGGGAAAGCGGATAGACTGAGGTTAGCTACCCACAAAATATAGGGATGAAGCACCAAAGAATGGTTAAACCCATGAGGACACAGGGTAACCATTGGCAGCTTCCAATAAGGTCAGGAAAAATTGAGAATCGGTTTAATATCAGGCATAGAAAAATACTTCTGAAGGTAAAGTTCATGAGGTTCTACCCCAGGGGTCACAAACAGGGAGCCAAACTGAGCTGGGAGACAAGTTTTATCTGGCCTGCACAATGTTCATTTAAAAATATGGAGAAATGGATGTAGCTCAAGCAATTGGGCTCCCATCTACCATATAGGAGGTCCCATGTTTGACCTCCTGGTGAAGGCGAGCTGGCCCGCACAGTGAGCTGGCCCACGCAGAGTGCTGGCCCATGCAAAGAGCTGACGCAGCAAGATGACACAACAAAAAGAGACACAGAGAAGAGACAATAAGAGACGCAGCAGACCAGGGAGCTGAGGTAGCACAAGAGATTGAGCACCTCTCTCTCACTCCGGAAGGTCCCAGGATTGGTTCCCAGTGCCGCCTAAAGAGAAGACAAGCAGACACAGAAGAACACACAGAGAGCAGACAGCAAGCGCAAAAACAACAAGGGAGTGAGGGGGAGAAATTAAGAAATAAATTAATTTAAAAATTAAAATATGAATCGCTTGTCAGCATTTAAAAAGCAGGATGTTGCATATAAAATGCCTGCTTCTTCTCTTTAAAAATCAGATGACTTGGCAGCAGGACGCCTGAATTCCCATGTGGCAACTGGAGCTGGAGTTGGGCTCAGAGAACATAAGCTCCATGAGGACAAGCTTTGTCTGTTGGTTCCTGTGGTCTCAGCCCTTAAAGTGCAGGGCACATAGAAAATGCTCAGTAAAGGGGAGAATGAGTGTATGTACAAGTAGCAGTTGCCCTCCTTAAATAGGAGGCATGCTCTCCAGGGGCTCCCCACCAAGACTGTCCCACCCCCAGTATCCACCTGGTGTCTAAAAGGCATTTGAGTTTACCACTCAGCTCTGTGTTGTAAGATTTTCTCTCCTTGCAAACACTCCATGAGAGAAGGGGTGCCTCTTGATATGAATTTCCCATAGAACCCACTTTAGTGGCCACATATGCAGTCCTCTGAAGTAGAACAATAATCTTTAAGGATTTTTAAGAATAGCCCAATATATGAGCTTCCTGTACAAGTCTGGCATCACCATTCATCCTGCAGGCAGGAAGCTGTATGAAACAATTTGCCATAGCCTCTTCCAGCATTTGGAACAAAGCAAGTATTTCTTACAGGCTTTAGAGAGGATCACTTGTATATTCATTCAACAGAGACTGAACCCCTGCTAAGTGCTTATGTGGCTGAAGGTCCAATGATATCTCTCCTTTACCTTGATGTCCAGAGATTTAAATGTTTATTAAATGAATGAATGGATAGTAGGAATTGCTATAGACAATAATTATAATGTGGCTCCACTATGCACTGTATCAATACATTCTTAATTAATTTTCACAACCATTGTGATAGAGATTAATATTCCTAGTTTACAGAAAAAGAAACCGAGGTTCAGAGTGGTTAAGAAACAAGTCCATCTCATTGGCCAACCTGGGATTTGAACACATATCTGCTTGTCTCCCACACCATGTGCATTCCCCATGATGCTACCAACCTCTCAGCTAAACTCTATTCTCAAAATATCCCTGGGTCTTGTACTGAAGAAGTTTCCCAGAAAATTCTGCCTACACAGTTCATGGGAAAGATCGGGATTCATTTAGGATCCTCAGAGGCTTACTTCAGAGGCTCCCGATTTCTGATTTGGCCTTTCAGCAAGACGTCTGACACACCCTGATCCAGAACCATTCTCACATCCCAACAAAAGGGAATTCAACTGAGAACTGCATACATCCCATTTGCTTTTTTGGAAGCACAGTGAGTACCTCTAACAGAAATGAAATGTGACCCTCTGCTTTGGGAAAATTCAGTTTAATGCAGAAGTAGAGGCTCTTTCCACCAGATGATCAACTATGGCGAGAGTAATAAGAAAGTATAGGAAAGGAGTCGATTCTGGGTGGGGAGTTCTGGGCAGGCTTCTGAGAGGAAGATGGAAACTGAGCTGGGCCCTGATAGATGGGTAACAGTAATGATTCCTCATTGCTGTTGTTATGGCCATTGCTACCATTTATTGAGTCCTATAACATCCCACACACTGTCCTAGGGGCTTGCCATACTTTTCCTCATTTAATTCTCACAGTTACTCCACAAGGTAGCTATGTGCCACCCTTGTTTTATTGATGAGGATTCTGAGCCTTAGACAGTTAAAGGTAAGTAGGACATCCCAGGTCACACAGTCAGGTGAGAAGACTCTAAGAGATGAATATTCAAGATGGTGGGAGGAGGAGGATCAAACCAGGTAGAGCGAGCAGCTTGGCAAAGTGGGGCAGAAGTGGTGGACGGGGTAGAGACCTGTTAGAGGGAAACTGTCCTGGAGTTGGGAGGTCATTTTGAAAAGCTTGGACTTTTGATCTAGTAGGCAAAGTGAGTTGCCAAAGGTTTTGTGAGTACAGGATGGACTAGACAATTCAAGTCTGTATCTGGGGAAGATAATATTGGACTTGGTTGGTAGCAGCAAAAAGGAAAGGCTGGAAAGAAGTATAGGCCATGCATCTAAAATGCAGAGGACCTGGAGGAAGGGGGAGGTAGTGGGAGTGGAAAACGTGGAACAGACTTGAGAGCTATTGAGGAGCAATACTTGGCTTGATTTGGGGACAGCACTTAAAAGGTAAGGGAGAGGAAGCTGTCCCAGCTAACCCAGACGTTTGGAAGGATGAGCAAGCCATTAACCACAGCAGAGGACATAGGGTAAGGGCTATCTGGGCAGACAGGGGAGGTGGTGAGTTCAGTTAAAAAAGTAATCTGATCTTGTTTGCCTCTGAGACTCACCCCGCTATGCTCCAGAGATGTCTACTTAACAGCCCCAGGCTTCTCTCTCTGCCTCTTTCAAGGTGAGCTGGTTGGTGGGGTTTAGAGGGTATATCTTTAAGTTAAATACATAAACAGTTTTAACTCTCTGGAGGAGAAATCACAGTGTTGGTTTGAATCATGCAAGATCTATTAGCTGGTGGTCTATTTCCCTAAAAGATTGCCCTTACTGGCAACAAGACAACCACGGTGAATAGGCCTGGAGCTCAGCATTGGGGCCCAGAGCACACAGAATCATTTACTGCATCTCCAATATGGAATCATCAACCTTGGTGAGAAGCCCTTAGAACTGAGAGCCACTTCAGGTCTTTTTGGGGGCTCCCACTGAGGACTGTCTAACTCCTATCAACGTGCCCCAGTCTTCTTCAAACAGCCCTCTTTCCATACAACCCTGGAAGAAAAGGAGAGCTAGTAATCTGGGGCCAGCATACCAAATAGCTAAGGTCTAGCCATATGGGAATTCTGCACACTGATCTCTTTAAGAAGCCCCTGAAAGCAGTGTCCCCAAGCACTAGACATGGAGTCAGAAAACCAGGGCTCAGACTCTGGCCCTGGCTCTAATTCTTATTCCCTGTGGGACCTTGGAAACTCATAGCTCTCTGGTGGCAGAAGTGCTGGGGCTCGGCCAGCTCCTCTCACATCCGTTCTCACCGTGGGCCCCACCCGTAACAACAGCCATGACCTGTGATGCCTCTTTGGAGGACTGTCCTTGGTCCACCAGAACCCACTGCTGGAGATTTTTAACCAATGATGAATGGGTGCCGGGAATTTGAAAGCCCAGCTCCTAAGTCTCTGACAGGCAATTCTGAGGGGCAATTTATGCTCCGGCAAACCCTGAGAAGACGGGGCTGAAGCCACCTACTTTGCCTGCAATCACACCCTTGAGCAGCTTCCTCCCTTCCCTGTTCTGCCTCCCCAGCCCCTTCCCAGGCTCCTTAGTAAACCACTTGCACATAAATCCTCATCTCAGAATCTGCTTCTGGGAAAACAGACCCAAGACAAATGTCGACTCCAGGCCATTGCAAAGGAGCCATATCTGAAAACGACAAGCAGAAAATCCAGCACAAGGGTCATGGCAGGCCAAATTTGGCATGAAGACGTGTTTTGTTTGGCTTGCAGGTACTTGAAAAATTGTTATGGGTCCTGCCAACATTTAAAAACTGGGTTCATTCACAGAGAGCCCCAGATGTCTACTTGTCTTGAAAAATCACAAGATTTGGCCATCCCGAACTTGCGTTCCTACCTGGCAACAATCAGCTGGGGCAGGGGGCAGCTGTGCCCACCTCACTCATTTACATGACCTGCCTGGTCTCTGGGGTCATTTGAGTTGCCAACTTATAGTCTAACACTTAGAAAGTACCGGATAAGGTTGGTTGAATCTGAAGAAGGAATCATTTTTCTTGAAAACAATTCATCTTCAGAGCTGCTGCAGTGGAGAGCGGCAGTGAATAATTGTGTATGAGGCTGCATCGCCCTGCTCCACGCCAACTCTTTCCTCATGCCTGGCAAGGTACTGCCGTTCACTCTTATAAACACTCTTCCAAAAGAATATGAATCAATAATGAGATCTGCCATGATAGGAAATTTGTTTGACAGGGAACATAAAATGAAATGAAACAAAATCACTCGTGGTTTGAGTATGAAGGGGAGAAAAACAAAAACAGGTCTTAATTTCAGAGGTTGTTTTACGTTGCCATAAATAAAACGATGGCTAGAGCTCAAAAGTCATATTTTAAACATTTCAAAATGTTGACTGGTCCTGTCTGCATGTGTGTGTGTTTTAAAGAATGTTTATAGTCAAATCCCTCTTAACCTATGCAACTGGTCAATTTATGAAGTTGGTCTTATAATGAAGCTGAAGCTCCCTTGAGCATTAGAAGCAGCCAGGAGGGTTCAAGGCACCAAATGCAGGTGGGTCAGTATGTTTTACAGAGAGAATGGGAGGCAGCAGTTATCCAGCACTGCAGGTGAGTGAAGGTCAGGTAAGAAAGCTTCTATTCTGTGACAAGAATGGACCTGTGGACCCTCGATGACAGAGAGCATAATGGACCAAGTGTCCCAGCTGCTGTGCCCCAAAATCCATTGCCTCATTTACAGAGCCATAGTTCCCAGGGCGCCACTCCCCGCACCAGTGACAGAGAGTGGTAGGAACAAGGCAGTCCCATCCTGGGAGACAAGGAACTCCTCTGATGGCTGAATTTGGGTGAAAGACTCCCAGTAGCCTTGCCAAAACTTCCTTGGATTAGAGTACTAAGACTAAGCCCAAGCTGCATCCACCTGTTTCCCACCCTGTCTCATTCACTCAGAGTCGGACACACATGGCGATGTGTCAGATGGCTCCTGCAGCCTCCTCCAGCTCCCTTCCCATTTGTCCCCATGCAAGCATTTGCCCTAAAAAAATCCTTACACCTTTAATTCTGTCTTGGTGGCTGCTTCTCAGAAGACATATTCTGTGTGTGAAAATTCCTACCGCCTATATTTGGCAAAATCTGTCTACTCTACCCACAAATTAGAGGTTCCCAATTTCTACGTGGTCACATGAACCCAAAATTTTAAAAAGCCCTTGCAAAGATAATCTTTAAATGAGCAGGCTTTAAGGAATTGAATATGGAGCTAAGAGAAAGAGAAGAAGTAGGAGGAGGAAAAGGAGAAGGACTCCTATAAGTTCCTCCATTTTGGCAATTTTCTACCAAGAAAATGGATATAGAAATCCCCTCAAACACAACCTACTTGCACCTAAGGTGCACACACAGAAATAGTCCAAGTACTCTAAGGAAAAGTCTCTGGCTTGCTCCAGGATCCCAACTGTTAAATTGCCTTTGGGCATGAGGTTGACAGTCCCCAGGGGGCTGCTGAGCAAAAGATCTAAATGACCTCAGTGACAACCACAGGCCTATCATTCCCTCCACCCAAAATGTGAACATTCCAGATTTTCACTTTGTTGAATGGCAGCAAAAGGGAAGGATGTGCCTATATGAAATGTACAAAACACGCCACATAACCAAAAAAAAGAAAGAACTCAATAATTCTCTCTCTTGCTCTGCTAAGGTTTGTATTAAAAGGAAACCACCAGGCTAATTATTTCATAATTCAGAGTAAAAGAGAAAGGGGAGAAGAAATCAGCAGGACCGTTTATAAACCCTGGAAAATGGAAGTTTCCAAGCTGTCATAAATAAGGATAGAAGCATTTGCCAAGTCAGAAATTTAGCCAAGTTTGAAATCCACTCAGTCCTTACATCTTGGAGTTCAGAACAGAACACCAACCTTTTGGGATTTGTAATCATTTCTTCTCGGCGAAACTTCTTGCTATGTATAAGGAAGTGAAAACAAAAAAGCAAAACTACAACATGGAGGTTTTTTTTCAAAGAAGCTTGGAGTTTTAAAGCACAGTGAGCACTGGGGAGGTGATAACAGAATGTAGTGGGGTTGAATTCTCATTTAATCAAACCAGGTTTAAACTAGTCAATATTCTTATTCTCTGTGTGTGTATTTGTGAGTGGTAGAGGCGGGGAGAGAATTCTTGTGCTCTTTCTTTGCTGGTGATTCTTTCTCACACGCACATACATACACACAAAGACACACTCACACAATCTCTCTCCTTAGCACATATTCCACCAAAATTGAAGCATCGTGCTTGGGTGGGTCTGTATTAGGTCTAGGGGGAACTAGAGGAAAAGGAGAGGGAAGAATAAAAAAAAAAGAAAATACCTAACAAGGGCAGGGGTACTTTTGAGTGATTTATAACATGTCAGGAGGAAATACAGCTCCCCAAATAAAAAGCAGAATTCTAACAGCTTTTTCCAAACTTCCTGCCGTGGCACCACCCAAGAGGCAAAGGCAAAATGCTCATCTCCGAGAAGCCAGAGGCCTGGTTTTTATAGTCCGATGGATCTGGTTGGTGTGACCATGGGCAAGTCACTTAATTCTAAGCTTTCATCTTCTCATGGGTCAAGGATGGGCAATAACAGAGTGAACATTAGAGATACTAACAGCCCAGGAAGCCAAAGATGGCGTCTACTTTGTCTGCCTTGCAACTTCCAATGCCTGGTCCACTGTCTGGCATAGAATTGACTTCAGCAAATATATACTGGAGTTTGATTAGACTTTATGTAAAGACCACATGAGATAATATATTAAAGACTTTAGTGTATGTCTCAGATAAGATCCTATCAAGGAAAATGAACTCACCCAGGATGGTTTCAAAGAAGAGATGGAGTGTAAGGATGACTTACAGAAGTGGGGGGTTGAGGTTAAAGGGACAAAGAAGAAATGGGGAGATGCCCAGAGACTGATACTGGAGAGGGGGTGGAGCCTTTGCCACCTACAGGGCTGATGGGTCAGGTGGAGAAAACAGTTATTACCAGGGCCCAGTGAGAGCTGGGAACAGCAAGGGGGCGCCACTGGAGGGCTGAGCCCCTGTTAAGAGGTGGAAAGGGAGAGCTGCCCTGACCACACTCCTCCTCGCCTCAGACTTGTCAGGGTGCCCCACTGGTCAAACCCAGTGGAAAGGTCAACACCAAAATAGAACAGGGCATTCTGTTCCACAATGCTTAGAGAAGAAGGATGGAGACGTAATTCACACCCCCAGTTCCCAGGTGGATGGGGGGCCTGAGGTGAGTACAGAGGGAAAACCTGCCCTGAGAGGAATCTTCAGGAAGCCTGAAGCACCCTCAGAGGCTATGTCCTAGTTAATGTAGAAACCTAGAACTCCCCTTAAATGTAAAACAGAGCTGGCGGCTCTGTACTTCCCACCCAGACTCAAGAGACTTGAGGCAAAATTGCATGAACTTACCTGAAGCTGAATTATATAATCCTGAGAGCAAATAGCCGTGGCAGATATTTTTATTTAACAATTCAGCAAGATGGATGACTGCATAATGAGAATTATGAAAAAAGAGATGCAAGGGTGATAAATAAACACCAAAGAGGTTTCTCCCTTCTTCTGAAACAGAATAAGAATTGTTTAAGGTAAGAAAGAGAATAGTCATTCATTAGTTTCTGGTCTGGCAGAGATTTTAATTTAGCAAACACAGGCCCCGGGGGGGCCTGGTGGCATGTGAGATGGGACTTGAGTAAATGACTGGAAAATTAACATGTGCCCTTGGCAGTCTCTTTCCATCCCTGACTCACTGACTGCCAGACAGGACACTCGGGGCAGGAATATCAACGTGACTGGACTGTTCAGAGGCTGGGCTGCCACTTTGCATTTCAGAGGCCAGGAGCGGTTCATGCATGCATTTTCAGTCACTTCATTCCGACATCTGAATCCCCTTCATGGAGGTGGAAGGATGTGTCTGCAATATCTTCCCTCTGCATCACCCCCTGCCCACCCCCACCAAGGTGATTTCCTTCTGATCACTCATCAGAGAGTCAGGAGTGATGCCAAAGGAACAGGAAGTACTGAAGTTCAAGACTGATGAGAAAATTCACTTTAGAACAATCAAAAACAACAAAACCATCATGGACAAATCAAACATGCTCTGGGTTTTCATTAGCTAATTAGCACTGAATACACACTTTATGCAACTTCCTGGTTTCATAAGGTAAAAATTTAAAAGTATGTGCCAATTTCACTACTTTGCCATATACTTGCAAGTTAAGATCTGCAAGGGTTTTGTTAGTGGCACAAATAACTGAGGGCTTACTGCGACCAGAGGGCACCTCCCAGGAGGTTTAAGTTAATCTTACAATTCTGCTTTGCTACAGCAGTAGTCTTTGCTCAACTGCTAGTGCTGATAGGGGTAACCACTGGGCATTTGAACAACCTTGACTGTGACTGCATCACTTGTCTCACCCTAGACTGACCCTGATCAAGAGTCAAGTCCAAATAGGGTAGTTATTAGGAGGTGCCAGGTCTAGAGTCAGCTGAATTCAAATCCTGCTATTACTACTTGTTAGCTGGGTAACCTGGGGCAAGTCCCTCAATCACGCTGTCCCTAATCTTCAAAATGTGGACAATATTAGCATTTGCTTCATGGGGTTGTTGGGAAGGTCATGAGTATGTACATGCAGCACTTGAAACAGTGCTTCACACACGGTGAGAACTCAATACCAAGTAGCTGTTCCTATCTCCCAGATCCTGTGGTAGATCTCCCTTTAAAGTGTATAGGAAAAGACAGCAACAACGGTGAAAGTATATTCAACTGAGGGCCAGTAAAAACATAATTTAAAATGGTTCAATAACAAGAAAAAAGCTCAAATAGCAAAATATGTTTAAAGAAATTAAGTGGTATTACTTCAACCATGGAGTAGCCCCAACTAGGTCAATTGTGTGTTTCCTACTAGAACTATGAAGAGAAACTACCTCAGTAAGCAGAAAAGAATAATCTATTCATTTGTAGCTCATTGCCTGTAAGCACTTGTTTCTAAGGCTCGAGGGAACTTGAAATCAGTCTTTTCTTTTAAACAGCCTTTTGGCCAACTTGTTTGTTTTTTCATTTTGTTTGCCCAAGAGTTTTAATAGACGATTCAAAAATCAGAATGAATATGTGATTTCATCTGGTCATATGGTCAAAAATTCTGAATTCATAAAGTAAGAATAAAAGAGGTCAACCGCATTTGGGTTACTTTTAGGCTATATCTTGAAAGGAAAAAATGAAGAAGGGATGGTGTGGCAGGCCTAGGGATGGGCATAAAAGGGACATGAAGTGTGGGATTCATGTTAAGAGTTATGGTTCCATGTTATCTTACCTTCCTCTCCACTGGTCTTCCTCCCTCTGCTTTCTATGAAAGTACAAGTCATCAGGTTCATTTGAACACAGAGCCATTTACGATGGAGAGACCACCTCTTGATGGGACATGGGTTTTAAAACTGGTTTCCGAGTTTTTAAAATACCAAAGGAGTTTCCCACAGAATGTAGTTGGTTTGGTGTTGTTTCTTTTTCCTCAAACTTCTCGTTTTAGGGGGAGGGGTTGCTTTTCAGCCCATGAAAATATTTCCAGTACAAGAATCAGTAAACAATAAATTTATAATTCACATTGATGGACATTTTTAAGGTCCTTATTTGGGGTGAGTTAAATAAAGTAGGTTTGGGACGTCCCCAAAACTCTCAATGACATTTCTCACACTCCTTATTCTAACACCCTTAGTCTTGAAAACCACCAATGACACACAGGGAACTGGTATGTGTTTAAGGAAGGGTGGGGAGGGGTATAAGGCTCTACAGAGAGTGCAAGACACATGGAGATGAATTATTAAACTTTATTGGATTGTTAAAAAATGAATGAATTCAGCAAGTACATTTATGGTCTATCCACATTGTTAAAACATCACTTGAAAATAAAATAAAGATGATTATCCTTTACTTACAGGAAATGTGAAAAAATGGCTTTAAAATCTGGAACATGATGGGGGAAAAACCAGGGCATGAGAATGATTCACAGACTGCCTATGGATTACAGCAAAGGGATGTGAACACAACATGGGTGAAACCCAAGACTTCACCTTTCTTGTGAATCTCTTGCTATTTTATTTGTTTATGCCCAATTCACAAACGGACTGTCTTGAAATAAAGGTGGTGAGAAATCTGTTATTTTCTGTGCTTATCACATTTTTCCCATGAAAACCAAGACTTCAGATGCAGCCAATGGCTTGGGGGAAGGGGGACAAGTTGCAACATCTTTTCGGCACTTACTAATCACCATCTCCTGGCTGCTCTGCAACAGGAGCCTGAATTAAATGCAGAATGGTCTCACTGTCACGGTCAGATTGCTGGGAGGCTCCTCTGTCCTTGAAGATCTACGCAAGGCAATGGGATGATTTGCGTGGAAAGCTGCCTTCAGTGAATGCCATTTCCATGTGTCTTTCTGACTGGGAATTCTGTCAAGGGAATTCAGTCTGGCAGCGCCCCACAGCAAACTAAATTCACTCTCTGTGCAGGAGAGAACTTAACCTTCCCTGGTGCCCTTCTTCAGATCAACCTGGCTGGTTTGCTGGTGCTACATGTGTGTGAACATAGAACACACTTCAGTGAGTGGCTATTTCTGTACTAGTTTCTTTGAGTCAAGTCTGCTGAGTCACACTAGTCCGCTGACATAGACTAGAGGTGGCTGTTGACACTCCCCTGACAGACTAGACTGGGCGCCGCTGGCAGGGAACGACAGCCCTGCAGTAAGGCAAGGTGCAGTCCAAGCGGCTGGGTGCAGCAACCCTGAGAAGACAGTATTTTATATGGGATCCCTTCCCTCTACTTGCTCTCCTTCTGTATCTAGATTCTAAAGAAAACAAGATGTAGGGAATTAGATTAAAACACAGAAAGCAGTTCTAGAGAGAAGCACCGAATCAGGTGGAGGTGTAACTCCTGTGCTCTCCCATAGAGGGGGAGAAGAGCCCGTTCAGGTTCCCTTTAGGACTTTGATTCCCTTTTGCAATAGAAAAAAAAAGGGGTGTGTGTGTGTGTGTGATAGTTATGCAAAGCAACCAATAAAATGAATACAAATAAATTTCTCATTTTCCAGAGTGAACTTAGAATGCAAGAGAGTGAAAAAAAAAAAAAAAAAGTCAGGTAGAGAATAATGGGAAAAGGAAGGAGCGAGAGAAAGCTGAAACACCTCTGTCATGCTCACTCTCTCACCTGGCAGGGAAACGGAATTCCTGCCTCTTTGTCCTCATGCTATTTACTCTTCAAGCTGCTGGATAATTCCGACTTCTGCTCTGCCTAAGGAGATGCTTCAAGCCTTAACCATTCTGGAGGTAATTCAGGATGACTTGGAGAGTTAAGAGACAAAAGCGGACTTCGTTCTGTCTCTGTGTTCTATGGTGTGAGGGAGCTGGGGCTGTTTAGTTCTTGTCCTTGCTCCCTGTTTCTGGAAAGAAAACTTAATGGGCCAAAAGTGAAATCAGCTCCTGTTGGAAAACCAGAACCGGAAACCTCTGAATCAATTCTCCCTTTAGAATGTCAGGATTTATTTTTACTGCCCAGAGATCAACCTTCTTAAGCCTCAAACTGTTTCTTTTTATTATTGTTGGCATTAGAGACGATGTACCCTGGGATGACAGTGGGAGTTTCTTCCTCTGTCCCAGCTGCCTTAGACTGTCTCAGTAGGATGGGATTCCAGGGTGAGCAAACAAGGCACAGGACCCAAAACCACACCTCTTGAAGCTCACGCACCTGCTTTCCATTTACCGGTGTCCATGCTGGTATATGAAGGACACTTGTGAAAACAGGCTGTGCATTTTCCCATCTAGACCTGACGGAACCTGAGTGGACCAGGATAAATGAGCACTGGTGAAAAGAAAGCAATGTCAGCCAAGATAGGAGGAAGGGTTTACTGACCCTGGCCACATGGGAGTGGCAGCCATCAGGGAGGGGTGGCAAGACATTGCTGCAAAAGAGTTTTCGGGCAGGGGGAGAGAAAGGGGTGACGGTCAAGGTGGAAGCCAGAGGACAGCAGCCAAGGTGAGTGAAACGCTGCAGGCCACTAGGTTGCTAACCTCAGTTTCTTAAGCATGTTGAAATAATGCTCTCAAAGACAATGCCAAGAAGGAAGAAATGTGAGTTTGCAAAGGAAAGATAGAAGGATATGTGAGAGAACAGGGATAGTCAAACTGGCAGCCCACAGACATGTTTTGTTGGCCTACATAGTGTTTTAAAAATAACTGAGCCAACTTTTTAAAAATAGGACCACTTCACGTTAAAAAAAAAAAAAAAAAAAATCGGGTTTCAAGTTTCTCTTCAAGAATCAGAAGATTCAAAAACCTGGGGCCTGCATCCCAATGAAGCACAAGTTGGCTAGGAGCAGGTGACAGCTGCCTCGGTGGGTGGGCAGGTATTCACTCACTCAGCCCACTTCACTCTGGGTTACCTGCTGGCTCTCAGCAGCACTGAAGTATGAGATCCCCGTCTTTGGGAGACAAACTGATTTCAGCAAAAATGCCACCTATCTTTTTCTAATGCAGCAAAAAGACATGATACATGTCACTATAAAGCTCTAAAAAGATTGCTTTTTAGGGCACATAAAAAGCAAAGGATGAAAAGGGTGGGCTACAGTAGAGAAGTGAGAAGCTATGTTACTGATTGTGGTCCTTAGAGATTTTAAAAAAAATGAAAATCAAAGAACACAAGAACCATCTGAAACAATTTTATAATAGCCTGCTGTTTTTCATCGTTTCCTAGGAGATGTCAACTGCTCTTTGATATATGCAATTGCCTTATCTGTCCATTTCTCTTCACTTTACAAGAAAAATCTAGCCAGCAATCCTTCGAACCGTTGAGCACATATATTCATTTATTTTTCCTTTTGGGTCTGGGAAATTTATAAAATAGTCCTTAAACAATTCATCGCCTTTTTATGGCTCCATGGAATAACATAAAAGCTTTAAATATTGTGTAGCAAATGGCCGAAATTTAAGAACCTTTGCCACACTGACAGGTCCTGCCTGGCTCACAGTTTGAATTACATTTTTCTTTCAAGGGTCAGGATTTCTGCAATTAGCCGGCCTCTTTGTAAATCAACACCTTTGGGAAAGATCAGGATCTTAATAGTGAAAGAAACTGTCATTTAGCAGCAGCAAAGCAAGAAAATGGGAGTTCAGAGAATACTGGGAGTTCCCCATAGTGAGGATCAGCTGTCCTTATACTCAAATGTCTTATTGGGGAAAAAACAGAAAAAAGTTCTGAGAACAAGCAGCCTGTTTATGCTTTGGAGAAACTGCCCTTCTTTAAGGCATGGGCATGGAGTAGCCAAGTTAAATACTGTAATCCATAGCACTCTGTGAAATGCCTGCATCAAGCAATAACATATTTAGTGGCTAATGTAAAAGATACAGTATAAAGTATTCATCATGGATACTCTTTTTATATCAAGTGGTGCCTAAATCAATCCTGGTTTATGAAGATGAATGCCTTGGTTACACAGGATTCAGAACAATGTTTCCAAACATGTTGGACAAGTTAAAAATCTATAAATCTTTAAGAGCTGAACTGCAAAACTTGAGCAACTACTTGCAAAAAAAAAAAAAAAAGAAAGAATTTTTAAAATAAGTTCCCAATTAGGCCATGGCTTATATGTGCATGCTTAACAGGCAGAGCTGAGTCTGTTTTTTCGGACAAAATCCTCCAGGCCTGGCTCTGAACTACCCCCAGTAAAAAGAAGTCAGATTGGGTAGGTCGGGGCAGTTAAACCCCACTTCAGGATGGTGACGCAGCATGCCACTGTCTAGTGCCCACTGAACAAAGCTTGCAGAGGTCCCTGTGATGGCAAACTGAGTAAAACAGGAGAACGCAGGTAAGATGAAGCGGGACGCAGGAATCTATGCCTCCAAGGCTGCCCTCCCAGCAATGAAGCTGGACATTATAAAGCACATATCTATTAGTGACTTGCTACCTCTTTGCTGCTCAGGTCAGGAAGAACTTTCCTGTCCACGAAAACCCAGCAGTACGGCAGTCTGCTGCAGGGGACTACCCCTCTTAGAACATCCTCTCCTGCTCACAGCAGGCTGACCGCTCAGCCCGCAGGCCTTTTCAGAGTAGAAGCTGCAGCTCTGTAATGGAAACAGCATGGGATGCTACGGCCTTTTGCACTCAGCAAACTTCTAAACAGCAGGTGGATCACGGAGGGCAAATAAAAAGGGACAAGGTTATCATTTCACCATATGCATATTTTCCATTCATTTAGTTATTCTGAAAGTGCCTTTGCCTAACTTAAATCTATAGACCAAACAACATCTTTTTTTTTCTCTCTCTCTCTCTCTCTTTGCCTGCTGATGAACTCCGAGGAAATGATTAGCATCGCATGACTCTGAGATCTAAGCCAAAAGTTAGGACCTTTATTGCAAGTGAAGTAAAGAATGACACCACAAAGTTCCCAAAGCAATAGAATACATGCCTTTACCTCTTTTAGTCACCGTATTGTGGATGGAAAAGTCAAACCCTCTGAATTCAGTTACTGATTAAAGGACAACAGTATATGAAGCTAAAATATGGGTTAAATGTAAGTTAGACTGTTTAGTGTGCATTTATGTTTTTATCACTAAATTTAGATTTTTTTTTTTAATGTTGCAGTTCACCTTTAATACACAGAAGTAATACAACTCAATACATTTCCAGTATGATCCAACAGTGCACTTTGCAGAAGAGAAGCACAATCCGATGGAATTTCATTTCACTTTTGCATTTGAACTATCGTGACAACAGAAGAGAAGCATTAATTTAAGATGTTTTCTTGAGCTGCTGCTTAGCTGCCTGTGGGCTGCCTCTGCAATGGTGTTACCCAAACGGCTCGTGATACATGGAGGCATCATACAGGACATGCTTCAACCACCCACAGCACCGGAAAGCCCCAGACAAGCAGCACTTCCGGGATCAGCCAACGCCATTCCCGAGAGTCCAGCTTAGAGCAGAGCATCACCCAACAAGCACCACAGCCCCTTTCTCTGTCTTTTCCTTTATTTCAGTTACCCATCCAGTGGGATCTTATGAAACAAAACAAAACCTAAAAGAAACACAAAATAAAACATATGTCATGCTCAAAAGAAAAAAAAAAAACAATGGAAATTAATATATAGGTACAGTCACTTTTAAAAGAACATAATAAATAAATATCAAATATAAGACATCAACATGGACTAAGTTTTAAAACGTAAAGCAATATGTAATAACAGAACAGAAATTAGGAGATAATGTGCATCTTGTTATTGAACAAGCTTAATTTTAAACTTCAAACCAATTTTACAAAGTACATGTAACATGGGCAAGAAATGCAAAAGATTCCTGCACAGTGCCACACACAACTGTATCAAATGTTTACATCTTAATTTAAGGAGCAGAAATCTGTATATAATATAGAGGTCCCCTGAAGAATTTTTATATATTTGTCTATGTTGGGGAAAAATTAAATTCAATGACAAATATCCACCCAAATCCAGTTCACTATCCCTGCCTAGTTTTACCATATTATCAATAAAATAACTAATTGATTACTTGGCAATTGGACCAGAGAACTGGCTGACCTTAAGAGGTGAGCTATTAGACTACAGGAAGATTTAGGCTCTTTTTCAGGAATCCTACTATTAAATCATCAATTAGTTGCCTAAATTTAATTAATTACCATACCATGTATACCATACATGTACACCTAAATGTAATATCTATTATATAATATATAGCACATAGTCTGCAGTATACTATATATTGTATGTGTATATATTACATATACCACATAAGATACATAGTATACATATTACATATGTATAACATGTAACATATAATACTTAATATTAATTAATTCCACAAACATTTATTCAGTACTGACAGTAGACACCGTAATAGGTGATACAAAAATAAATAGTTCCTTGACCTCAAATATGTCATTATCTAGCAGCAGAAGGAACAGTAAATAATTTGCACAACAAATAACAGCTAGTTTTCTTCATGCCAGGCTCTCTTCTCAGCCCTTTGCCCAAATTAGCCCTTTTAATGTCACAATAACCCAATTGGGCAGTTTCTATTATTGTGCCCTCTTTCCTGGTGAGGTAACTGAGGCCCAGAAGGTGACGCAGCTCGCGCGAGCTCCACAGCTAGTGCATGATGGACCTGGGAGTCGGAGCACTCCCTGCCAGGTTACTGTGCAGAGAGGGGACCACGAGCCAAGCAAAGTGGGGCACAAAGGAGGGAGAAGCCATTCTCTGAGCTTGCCCATTAAAACACAGCAGAAACAGGGAGGATTCTATCACCTAAAACTCTGTGTGCCATTTGTATGAATCTTTATCCGATTCCTCGTGATGACGAAGTAGAAACCCCCAAGACATTTTCAAGTTCAGTTTTGGAAGACTCTGCTAAACCCAACCTTCCAGACTCCCAATTTTCCTCAACCTGCTGTCTGGTCTGCCAAGTGCTGGAGGCATCTGCCTCCAGGGCTGGAATCATCACCACCAATCTGTACCATCAAGTACGGTAACACTCAAGGACTCCACTGAGCTTCATTTCCATGGCATTTCTCCCTCCCGCACTTCCAAGCCTCTGAGAAAAAGAACAGCACAGACGCCAGACGTCGGTTATGGATTTAATCGCCCACAAAGCACCGAGAATTTAGGGAATACTCAGGGGCACTGATTAATTCACCTTCCTCTCTTTTTCTCTTCTCTTTTAAAAAGTTTAACCTCCAGGCAAACATAATCCACGCTGGTTTAAGAGTGTGCTAAGGCACGTAAAACATGCATGCCAAATTAACAAACAAAACACCTTAGTTACTCCTTTGGGTTTAACGAGGGTGGATCCCAAATTCTTTTCCACTGAAACAATAGGATTCATCTTAGGATGTCTAGTTTGCCAGTGAAAACAGGAGAAACTTGGTGATACAAATAGAATACATCACTCCCAAGCAAAAGGAGTTTTTGATTCGATATAGCAGTTTCACAGCACATTCAATTTTGAAGGGCATTTGAGTTTTAAAGTAACACAACAGATAGGCTAGTGCAAGCCTTATTTCCAATGGGTTTGCTATACAGGAAGACTAAAAGTTTACCGATAACACAGTATTTACAGTGGGGACAAGGTCATCCTTCCTTTACTTCTATTTACCATTTTCCACTTCCAGATCCCTCCCCGTTCTTCAATGATAACCTTCCGGAAACACCCTTTGCTTTGTTAAATGCGAGCTCCACTGGACTGCCACTCCCCTAGGCAGCAACTGCATTTGCCCATATTTAATAGACCCTGGGGTCTTTCTGCAGCATTGTTTTGCTTGGCTCTCGTGATGCCTCTTCCCCAATAAGCAGATCTGAGTTACTTTACTGGGTTGAACAGTGTCCCCCACAAATTCTTGTTCTTGTTCTCCCAAAATGTGACCCAATTTGGAAATAGGGTCTTTGCAGGTATAATTAGTTACATTTAGGTGAGCTCAGACCTGAACAGGTGGAAACTAAATCCAATATGACTGGTGGCCTTATAAGAAGAGGAAAACTTGGTCTCAGACACACAGACCCAGAAGGAAGACGGTCACATCAGAGGCAGAGACTAGAGCCACAAGCCAAGGGACGCCTGGAGCTACCAGGAGTTGGGAGAAGCAAGAAAGATCCTCCCCTAGGAGCTTTAGAGAGACCACGGTCCTGCCGACAACTTGATTTCAGACTTGTGGCCTCCACAACTGAGAGAATAAATTTTTGCTATTTTAAGCCACCCGGGTTTTGTTACAGCAGTCCTAGGAAACGAAGCCAGTGCCACACGCCACGTAATAAGCATAGTGAAGTCACTAACTGCTAAAACCCAAGCGCTATCTTCTTTGCCAGTTTGTTCCAACTGTAAGCAACATGCAGTGTTTGCATTCAAACTGTCCCTGCCACTGCTCCAGCCTCAAGGAATTCAAGGCTGCCTCCTCTTTGGTAGCTTGATCTCCACACACACTAAAGAAATCCCACCATGTCTCGAAAAGTGAGTTTAACTTAACCAGTTCATTGTTTTATAAGGAAAATTACGCAGTGTTTCAAACTGTGGAGGGGTTGATAGTAAACATTCAACTAGTCTCTCAATTTACTTGCTTTTGTCCTCTTATGTTACAAGAAACTCAAGAAAAGGATCACAAACTGATATAAAACAATAGCCAATTATTTTCTCCTAGTGAGGGGGAAAGTTTTTAGACCACAACAAATGGCTGAACATCTTGTCGGTTTAGCAGCCAAACGAGCTGTCTAGCTTATAAGCCTGAAATATCGATATTTTGACAATGTGACATTCTGAAGCATTTGCAGCATTCCGATGGCGCATGGTAGCTTACCGTGAGACTAGCTCCTTTTTCAAAAAAACTTGAGGGAAACTTTGCCACCGCTGCTTACAGTAGCTCAGCTAAGAAGGAACAAAGATATAGCAGGTGCTTTCTGAGAGCTGTGACATCAAGTTGAAAGCAGGGAAAGGAGGGGGAAAAAAACCATGGATGTGTGCTAAAACTCAATCTCTGCTAAATCTGCTCATTGATCTCCTCAAACAGAAAGGCTGTGCTGGGATGGGGGAAGGCTTGAAGGTCAGTGAAACCCTGTGCTTTCTTTACCATTGGCTCACAACCCATTTAGATTTATTTACATTCAAACATGCACACATTTCCCTCCTATTACTCAGAGGCATTCAGCCGTAAAATGGCAAGGAGCTGGAGTACATTTAAATTAACAGCAATTTATCTGGAGCAAAAAGGAAAACTGCTGAGTCGAAAGGAAATGAAGGGAACGGAAGAAAGATGCAGCTGCTATCTAAAAAAGCAGATCTTATCACATTTGTCATTTGGAGAGTTCAAGCAGAAAACTGCCAGCTTTGGAGTCTGCGTGGCATGGTGCCACTTCACAGACGGCATGACAGGCAGCCACTCACCTTCACTGGAAAGAAAAGTGAGTGCTTCCTGAGCCCTCTGGAAAAGGTTGGTGAGGCAAAAAGAAAGAAATGATTCCTGCATGCTCATGACATTCTATGGCCAGAAAATACTGAGTTCAAGGATGTTAGCATCACAAAATGAGATTCGAGCTAGGTTTCTACTCTACTTTCTTTCAGCAACTGGGCTTAAGCACCAATGGCCCTAACTTGCCATCTGTATGGCACTTCATATCGGACAGGTGTTGCATCCATTCCCTCACTGTTGCTTTTTCTATTTTATACACAGCTCACTTGACCTACACGGTGGTTCTGATGTATCCAAGGTCACGCAAGAATGGAGCGAGAGGGCTGAAATCTACACTTAGCCCACCTTTTACAAAGGTATGCCCTGCACCTGTAGCAGAAGGTTCCCAATATATGAGTATTAGGTCCTGTTGCTTTCGTCTCCGAGCTCTGTCAGAGAGTGGTTTAACAACCCCTCAAACATTCCCTTTGCTTCTGAAGGACGTGCTTTGTGTCTTCCTTTGATCTTCTGCCTGAGAGAGCTCACCTTTATAGAAGCTTTTACCATTCTTTAAGGTCCATGGCAAGGACCATACCCTGCAAATATTTAGTTCACCCTCCTCTTAACTTCCACCGCATTCTCTTCCACTCATGTGGTCTTCCTTCCTATCTTTTTTTAACCTTGTACTTCTTTTCTTTTTGCTTCCCCACACCCCAGCCTCTAAACCACCGGAGTGCAGAGAGAGCATCTATACATCTTCTATGGCCGAAGCCACCTCACACGGTTTTGAGGATTCAGTGCATTCCTAGATGCACAGTAGTGATGTCTAACCTTTGGGGTTGTATTGGAGAGCTATGATGTGCTCAACAACCCACCACACAATGTAGGCTCTACCGCTTCTCATTGGTACCTGGGTTAATCAAGTTCCTCCAAGCTTTCTGTACCAAATCACATATTTACTCAGAAGTATATTGAAGGCTACAGAGCTAGACACATGGATACCCAGTGAGTGCATGAGGAAGCACTTAAAGCTCCTGGGAGAAAAGGTGCTGGACTATTATCAAAATTACAGGATGCAGATGTGGCTCAAACTGTTGAGCACCTGCTTCCCACATGGGAGGTCCCGGTGCCTCCTTAAAAAGAAGAAAACAAATAACAAGCAAACAAATGAAAAAACCAACTCAGGGGAGCTGATGTGGCTCAGTGGTTGCGCGCCGGCTTTCCACTTATGAGGTCCCAGGTTGAATCCCTTATCAGTACCTAAAAAAAAAAAAAAAAAAAAAAAAATTATAGTGGGTTTGGAGTGGGACAAAGGAAATCACTGTCCATTTATTAGCTGGAAATGAAACTCTAATAAAAAAAAATGGCCGAGGACGATCAGAAGTGCTCAGGGCTTTTAAAGGAAAAGCTCCAACTGGACTTTGCGAAACAAAATTTAGTTACAGTCTTAAAACTAAAGTAAGAAACACAAAGTTCTTGGCAGAGCCTAAATGTATTAGGGAAAGCCAAAGTTATTGCACAATTAAAATTCAAGGATTCCTAAGAAGGAAGTGCTCTGGTCACAGGGCCCAGTGACAAGAATCCAAGGACTTGTCGCCGACCATTCTGGAGAGGATGGGGAGCATGTAAAAACTGACACCTTTGCCGCTATCTGTGGGATCATCTCCAAGTGCTTTAGGTAGAGTAGAAAAAAAAAAAAGATGGACTTTGTGGCTTGAGGGACATAAAGATGCTCAAAAGGCTTTTCCTCTAACTGCGTTGAGACACCCAAAACAATGGATTGCTCTCCTGCGGTGTACATATAATTGCTGGCTTGCTTCAATTAACATGCATTGCAAAATTTATAGGGTAGGTCTATGTAGAGTGACATGTTCTTAAAAACATTGTTGCCCAATTTTCAGTCCATTGTTGCACAATGCTCAGTCCAGAGAGGCTGACCCGTGACTCAAATTTTCAGCCTATATAAGCATGGCAATGTATAGTTCATTAAACAAGAATATGTATCTGCTGCTGCCTCCATAGATTTTATGCCTAAATTTACTTTTGCCAAAATACTCTAACCATTGGTTCTTCCTAGTATATGAAGTCAGAGTTCCAGAGCCTACGGCATCCAAAAAGGGGATAATTGACATAAAAACTATTAATCAACCTTTACATAAAACCCACAGGAACCTCAAACACACCCAATAGGAGTTTCTTGGTTCTTCTCAACTACGGCTGAAACTGTAGGATCTGGGAGTAAATTTCTAGAAAAGTAAAATAATGCACAAAACAAGCAAGGGGAAAGAGGTGGACATGGGTCAGTCCATGCCTGTCTGAGGATGAAGATGATGAAAATGAGCAGGAGCTAGAAGAAGAGGGAGGGAGTAAAAGAAAAAAGAAATGCTGTTGATGCACTTTGAAGAGACCTCAAGCATATAAAGGGGGAGTACAATGACTGAAGAGTAAAAACAGAGATAATAGGACCCCAAAGTGAAACTATAAATCCATGTCCAAGTTTAAACTGCTCCTAGAAGCAACAGAGCTGGCAAAAATAAAATTTGTCACAGTGTAACATTTTTTTCATGAGACACCCCAAGCCAATACTTCAAAAACAGAGATTGAAAATCTTTAGCATTTAGGATCCTTGCTAAGAAAGTGACAATCAGGGGGGCTTTTGTGTGCAGAGCGTCCCCAAATATTATCACAAAGCCTAGAAGTCGGGTCCATCTCCATTAAAATGACCTAAGTGCACAAGATCATGGAACCTCAGCTAAATCCCAAGTATTCCAGAATGCAAGACAAAGACAGATGGGGTCGATAATCCTCATGAACTGACTAAAACAAACGTGAATTCCCAGAATCTGCCCGAGAGCAGGATAATAAGCAAAGATTTTATTCTACCTGGCAATGGATGACCTGGAAACTATGCTGGCATCCAATATTTGGAGAGACAAGCTGAATCCACCGCAGCCAGCGTTCTAAGGACTGAACGAAGGAGTCTAGTCGGTGTGGTGGCACCCCCACCCCGAGGCGGTTTTCCTCCTGCCACAGGTTGCTGCTGTGTCGCCTCTGCATTGCCCAGACCCACAGCCAAAGACATTACTTGCTGCTGCCTGGGGTTCCTGTTCCCAGACACTGGCTGCAGCAGGCAAATGCCCACGCCCAGAAGCTGCTGGTCTTCCAAGAGACTTCTCTGGCCACAGCCTTTTATCCAGAAAAGCGTGTGTGTCCAAACTCAGAGACAGACAGATGAAGAAGGATGAGGAAGGAAGGCGGTCCTTCACCCACGCATGCTTCTTTTTCTCTGGTGCCTTCTCCCAGAGCAACTGTTAGCAGAAGGACCTCCATAGTCTCAGGTATCACCTTGCTAGAACAAGAATTAAAACCAGGGAGAGGCTTGCATCTCCTCCACAGCTTCGGAGATGTGCAAGGGAGGCTGGCCAGGGCTGCCATGGACACATTTGGCACTCTGTTGATACCTGGGAAGTGTTGGCTGGAATGGTGATCTTCCTGCCCTTGTCAGCCTGCTTGTGGTATTACTTGACACTTTTCTGTAAAGGGAAATGAAATTCCCAGCTTGGATTCTGAGGAAGCCTATCCCCAAGGATCATTCCATATGCAAGCCAGGTTTCTAAGGGCACATCACTGAACTACTCCACAGTCTGAAAGAATGCCTGTGCATTCACGGCACCAAGAATAGGATCCACACTCCAAATGTGTTTCCACATCAGGTGGAACCTTAGGATTCTGGCATAACAGCCCATCGCTAAGCTCTGTATGCCTGGCAGTTGACCCATTTCAAAAAGCCCCATTAGAAATGGAAAGCTTCCTCTATCTGACAGCAGATTCTCAACAGGACATTTTTAAAGGGCAAAGTTAATTCCAGGGTCCTAGCCTTATATGTATTTGGATTGAGGCAGCCAAGAGAACCCTCAACTTGACTTAAATAAACCCCACAATCCTAGAAACCACTGGTTAGTGACATATTTATTTGCTCAAAGAGCTCATTTTGGGAAAAGCTCATGTTGCTACGTGCTCTCTCGTCACTATCCTTACTAAGACTTCAACAGAGCCTTCCAGCAGCTGCACTTGTGCCAACCTCAGTGGTTTACACAGCAACACCCTTCTCTAAAACCAAGAAAAGTCTCTCTACTCCTTGATTCTTTCATGTCAGAACACAGCAAGTCCCTTCATAATCCTTTGGCTGACATATAACTTAAACATGGAGAAAACTCTAGATTTTAAAGAGCATGCTATTTTACACACACACCAGATATCACAGTTTATTTTCCTTTTCAAATGAAGTACGAATGGCAGCTATGGCATACCAAATATAATAACTTAGTTAGGCATTTTTGCAACAGTCTCAAGAATCAATCTGAACCAAGACACTGGAAAAACAATGTATTCTAGGTTTTTAAAAATGAAAATTTAGTGCATCCAAACATCTGGCATTATTTTAAGGAATGTTTTCCAAAACTTACAGGAAGCCCTTTGCTAAGTCAAAGTGCTTAAAAAGGAAAGGCTATTTACCTTGCAGCACTACACACATTCTCAGTTTAAACAGGAATCACCATCCATGTAAAGCACAGAGAGGCATTCAAAGACAGATATGAGATAAGACTAATGCTGTAAAAAAAATTTTAAATGTCACAAGGCTGAAAGGACAGGGTGAAATTGCATGTGCAGAGCAGGCATGACTGGATTATAAATAAGTTTTTATTTCACTCTTCACAATTATAGCTATTTTGCCACCAAGTTTAATTGTATGAGATCCTAAAACCTCACTTACAGCTGCCATTGGAACTGGAATTTTAATAATCACCCTGCACATTTATCTTCCTTGATACTTGTGTGCTACAGTAGTTATTTCAGCAAATATCAGTAGATCTAAATATCTACTGATACTTAGAAATATCAGTATTTCTAAACTGATACCTGAGAAGAAAACCTCTGCTGGCTGGCTGGCTGGCCAATTAGGTAGGAAGGAGCAGTGTGAAGCTAGACAGATTTGAGTTAGATGCTGCCTGTGTTGTGTAACTGACCAAGTCGGGGGATCTCCCTGAACCTCAGTTATCCAACTGGAAAACAGACGTGAAAAAAATTTATTCTGTGTGATAACTGTATTAGTGGATGCACAACATTACACATTTGTCAAAACCCATATATCTGTATACACAAAGAATGAGCCCCTACCGTAACTAAGGGCTTCAGTTACTGAAAATGTATCAGTATTGGTTCATCAATTTAACAAATGGACCACAGTGATCTAATGTAGGCATTGATAATAAGGGAAACTGTGTGTGTATGTGTGAGAGACAAAGAGGGGGTGGTAGATGACATAGGAACGCTGTACTTTCTGTGCAATTTTTTTCTTTAAACCTAAAACTGCTCTAAAAATAAAGTTTATTATTAAAAAATAAAAAATCTAACATATAGCATTGTTGTGATGACTAGAACTAATGTATTGAACACTGTCTATGCCATATACAAACTCCTCAACGTGGTGGTTTCTAGCATTATGACTATTAATATTTAGACAAAGTGCCAGGCCTTAGAAATTCCAAACTAGCCTATCAATTTAAAAGAACAGAATTGGAATGATCCTTCTCATTGAAAAGAGGTCTATGTTCTACCAAGAATGAATGACTTAAAGGGGGGGGGGAGAGGGAGGGAGGAGGGAGGGAGGGAAGGGAAAGAAGAATCAGTCCTCAGGAAGATAAGCTGCTAACCCACAAGTTAAAGTTGTATCTGACCTTGACCCACCTTCACTAAGCCTGTTTAGGACTCTGGTGTAAATGTGCAACATGACTTTAAATCAATTAGTGACCAGATTCATAAAGGCACAGATTGGAATATTCCAGTTTTGTTTTTCTTGGACTGCCCAAAATAAAATAATGTCTTTCCCTTTGTGTTCTTCTCTCTCTCTCTTTCTCTTTCTCTCTCTCTCTCTCATTATCCCTTACTCTTATCTCACTTTCTCTTCACATATGGGTCCTTCTCTCATTTTACCCTTTCTCTATCTCTTTCCTATTGTCTGGGAAGAACAAAGGTATATGTTAATATCATTTTTATTAATCAAATGGAAGTCTTATTCTAGATTTCAATATATTGGAGTTTCCTCTTTAAGAACCTAATCTAAGTTATACTTTGTTCCAATTAATTGGAAATTATCCACCACCATCACCAGCCTATATTGCTGAGGCTTTTTTGTTGTTGCTGTTTTGTTTCTGTTTTTGTTTTTTTAACTTGGCTATAATAGAACTGGGGGCAGAGAACATCAAAGCCAAGTGCCGGTCAGAAATGAACATAAACCATTTCTGTAAATATTATTAAGTAATGTAAGTAAGAGAATATATAAAAATCTGGCCTCCATGCATCTTTTCAGGTATATATGAGCCATATTTCACGCTAACCTTATGGACAGATTAACAATCATTTGCTTCTTGTGCACTGAAAAGGAGGTTGGGGCTTCAGTTTTACAGATGAAAACATAAAGGTAGAAGGGGGCTAAGTGATTACATTTTGTTTTACTCCCATCTTGAGGACCAGACACCATTTTTTTTTTTTTTTTTCATTATTTCATGTAATTCAGCTTAGCACTTTAGGACAAAAATTGTTGACATTCCTTTCTGAAGAAAAGACCTCTCTTGACCCACCAAGAAATAAATGCTCCAAGAACCAGGGGGACTTTAGAGCAGATGAGCTCTTGCTACACCAGCCCCTGGGGTGTTGCTGGAATGCTCTTGGGTTACTTACTAGAATAACTGTGCCTACTGCTTTCCAGATTTCCATGAACAGTTATGAGCAATGAATTCCAACTACAGTTAGCTCAGCAGCCACTGCAAGGGATTACTTTCAACTGCATTTTAAATCAGAGGCCTAAACAGATTCTTTGTCCTGCGCTCTGAAGTAAAAAGTCACAGAAGGGAGCTTTGCCCAAACGTTCCAACCTTACACTTCTGAGAAAATGCACCCCAAATGGAAAGTTAGAAACCCTGGGGACGCTGGAGGGGAAGTTGTGTGAAGCCAAAGCTGTGAGATCTATGGGGCCACGGTCCCTCTTGTAGAACTCTTGGTATGGAAGATATCTTTCCCTACTAAAATGGCACTGCTGGCTGGTAGCAACTCTTGGACCTGAATGCTGGCAAAAGCCAGGCATTTCACACCCATGATGGAAAATGTCTCCGGACATTCTATGGTTTCAGTTCCAATTCCAGGACCACAAAGAAACTGTTTGCAAAGGATTTCGCCTTCATCCACACTTACTAGCACTCTATCTACAGCTCTACTGCCGAGGAGTATGCACAGATGGTAATTATTAAAGCATGTCTTAGTAAATTTTCAACTTCCAATTGTACAAAAGACCTGAACTAGCTGCCCAAGGGCAAGTAGAGGTCTATCATGAGGAACTTCCAAGACATTGCCCATTTCTTCCTTTCTAGCATCTTCTGACAGCAGCTAAAGGAACCAAACCATAACTAAATTTATCTGGCTAATTGCACCTAAATTACAGTCACAAAACCCCTTCAGAAGGTTTGGTCGATTTCTTGAGGGAGAAAGTAAATGTTTTTACCATACAATTATAAACATAATTAATATAAAATAAATTAATTAGGGACTTGTGCTGGTAATGAACACCATGGTTAGCTGTTTATTGCTTTGTTTATCAGAGACGGCCATTGGGAAGTTAAACCTTGAGCAGAAGGCTATCTTGATCTTTAAGCCTAATTCCACTTTCCCCTCCCACCCTGAGCCCCCACCCCAAATGAACTGTTAGATTTCTTATTTATACTCAGCATCATGGCACAGTAGACTCTGAGTACCAATTCTACTATGCTAGGGCTCACTCTCACAGCAGGAAATTAAAGAGTGGATATGTCCCCTCAAAGCAGACTTCTACAATTCCACAGAATTCAAGTGGAAACAGTTTATGTGCTAAGCTCTAGGGGAAAAATTGCCATCCCAAACCATCATACCTATAATCAGCTGAAATAATAGATGATCATCAAAAGCTACAGTTTCCATTTCCCAGAGTATCATGAAAAAAGCTCACCTAGAGCAGAAATAGCCATCTGCCACAGACTGCTTCACCTCATTTTGTTAGCTTGTTGTTTATTTCTCAGAAATAATTCAAAAATGGTATTGGCAAAGAAGGACAGTATTACAGAAGAAACCCAGTTTGCAATACTTCCCCAACAGTTGTCCTGAAATTTTTTTATCTGACTTAGGAAAGGAGGAGGCTGAGACAAGAAGCCTCAGAAGGATGATTCTGATGGCACAGAGCATGTACTAAGATTTTTGGTAAATGAAAAGAGTCTTGTTCTAGTCTTCAAAAGTGTAGTAATATCTAGGAAATCCAATTTACATCTCTTATAGTTTTCCCCCCTAATTTCTGTGAAAGTGGAGAATAGCTGCTATGCAAAAGTCTGAGCCCCTGGGAGGTAGGGAGAAGAGCAGGGAGAATATGGAATCTGAAGCTAGAAGTTTTGACAACCACATGACCTTGGGCAAATGACCTTGGACAAGTGAACTTGGTTTTTTCATCTGAAAATGTAGCTAATAATAGTAATTAATTCATGGGGTTACTGTGCATATTAAATAAGCTAATGCATGTAAGGTATTTAGAAGAGTGCCTGGGAGATAATATGTGCTCAATAAATATTAGCCATTTCTATCACCTGCAGCTTCTAGCTTTTAGCGTTTCTCCCTTTGAAAATAGTTCTTTGATATTCAATAAGAGTGGCAAATGATTTATGATACAAGTATAATTTGGTGAACATCCCGGTCAACACATGCACCAAATGGAAAAGACAATGTGCAGCTGAAATTGTGGATAAAACAGAATCCTCTTGTTTCAGATGTGAAATGAGTTACCTCATCACTGAATCAGAGAACTATAGTGAAGAAAGTAAATTCAGAAATTCTAAAGCCCTGCATTCCAGCCAGTCTTGCCTTCGCATTTTGAAGATGAGGAATCTAAGTTTGGAAGTGCTGGAGTGACTTGCCTAAGAGCACAGAGCCAGCAAAGAGCAGACTCAGGGCCCCTGTTGCCATGCTAGCGACAAGTGCTTGCAGCAAATGCCAACACGGTGAAAGCATCTCTCATGACAGGCTAAAGCCAAAGACAGAAATGGAACCAGTTGTTATTGATATGAAAATAAACGTCCAATGGCTCTGATCTGGAAGTTCTGGGTGTACTACAGCTAAATTACCCACACATTTTATTTGATTTTTACTTAAACATTAAATTGATTTCTACATGGACAGATGAGGAATCTAGTCACTGTGCTTTGGTACCATGGAATCACCCATGTCTGTGATGCAGGTCTGCATATTTCTTCTGTAAAGAGCCAAGTAATAAATAGTTTCAGATTGGCAGGCCATACGGTCTCTGTCACAGCTACTCAACTCTGTCATGGGAGCGTCAAAGCAGCCATAGATGATATGTAAAGGAAAGGGCTGGATGTGTGCCAATAAAACTTTATTTACAAAAACAGACAGCAGGCTGATTTGGCCCATGGGCCATAGTTTGCCAACCTTTAATTAAAGCAATCATTGGCTTCGATGTATTTCCTTTATTTTTTTTACCTTTTCCCACCTTAAGGTCTTCCTTAAATGAAGGTTCATACTATTTCAATATTCTTATCATGACATGATCAATATGCAGGAGAACCTAATTTATTTTATACTAGTAATAAAAGCCAGTGTGAATTTATGAAAGCTCTAAATTATGAAATATGGTTAAAGAAAGGCAGTTTTATTACTTTCGTATACATATAGGAATCAAAATTAAGCCAATAAAACATTTCCAGCATGTTTTGGCAAGTAGGGGGTAATTTTGTCTTACCCAAAAGAAAAGAGCAGCTTAAAATTATGTAATTCATCAAGTGTTTTCATGAGATTTTTTTCTAAAGTGCTTAAACATTTGTTCCCTAAGATGGTTAAATGCGATGGGGTAGGAACCATCCCATCTTGTTTTCACTATTAATTGACTCCGTAATTTCTCTGTTCATAGAAGATGCCCATACCAATTTATCACTAAGTTAAGGAGCTGAACCAGCAAACATTTTTTTAACTTTCTGATAAACCAAATTGTACTCCTCTGACATCACAGATTAATACCATATTTTGAAACAGCTTTAGTGCTTTCTCTAAAGACCTCCAGTTGACCTTTTGGCAGAGACTGTGAGCTGGCTACTTAAAACCAATACACAATCCTCTCCACCCTCACCTTCCCTTACCCTTGAAGATGTAAAGCCAACACACATGTTTTCTCTGCATCCCCAGAAGCTAAGGGTGGGCATATAACCCAATTATGGCCTCAAAGATGTAGCTAGAAGTCCAGGGGTAAGGGTTCTTCTTTTTTTGAATTAAAAGGCCAGGCCTCATCAGAAGAAGCCTCACTGTCCCTTACTTCTTCCTACTTGGTATGTAGATCTGATGTCTGGAGGCAAAGCTACCATGTTGAGACCACCAGGCCACAAAAGTGAGGATGGAGGCCAGTTGCTAAGGATAACAGGAGGGAAAGATGGAAAGAGCCTGAGTGTCCCCAGTGGCATCAATTAAGCCACCAGAGTAGCCCTGGATCCTGGAAATCTTGTCTGTGAAGGAAATAAATCCCTATCTGCTTAACTGGCTGTTACTTTATTTGTTTTGTTTATTGTTACAGCTAATACAATACTGACACAATCCTTGGAGGCTTTGGACTTGTTTCTGTTACTGTAAGAGAGAGAGAGAGAGAGAGGTTGACTCTAAACTAAAGAACCTTAGCTATTCTCAAAGAAAACTAGTCAGCTTTCAAGTGACCCGCTGTCATCTGTGTGTCCTCGAGTTCTCTGCAAGGCCATGTTACAATGGCATGGGTGCCAGGGCAGAAATGTCCTAAGGACAGCCACACATCTGGCCCCAGAGGACCACGACAGCAACCAAACCTCCCCAGGCCGTCTGAAAGGGTCATAGATGTGGCCAAGGGAGGAAAAGCACACTTAGTTTCACAAGAGAGAAAAAAAAGAAACTCTGGGGGGTCTGGGAGAAGAGAATGCAGCGGAGAAAAGAAGTGAGATGCTGAGGTAGAGACACTATGACCAGCTCAACTCTTTGGGTTGAATCCTGAGATTGGTGAGAAACAACAGAACCTCTTTGGCTTCAGTAGACTTGGGAGGAGGAGACTTGGAGCTCCTTCCTTTGAAGACCACTAGGAAGCAGCAGCCCCACACTTCTCTTCTTCTAAGTGCCAGTCAGTGCTGGGCTTGACCTGCCCCTGCATGAGCCCACAGCAGTGAGGGAAGGCATCCCCCACGTGTGTGTGCCCAAGGGGGGCACCCAGTGCCAAGGATGTTAGTGGGTTTGTTGAGACAAAAGGATACAGAATGACCTGTGTCCTCCTGATGCTGGAGGTCATGCCAGGCCTGGGAATGTCTTGAAGTGGAGGCACCCAGGGCGGGGCCAACACCAAATGACAGGCAGAAGGATTCGCTATGTTTCATCTGCTATGTTTCAGCAGATGCCAGGGAAGGTTGCTAACTGGTAGACCTCCTCTTTCCCCCTCTCCTCCTCCTGCTTGACTGTCCATGTCACCCCAGGGGAAGGTGGGAAAGGAAGGTTCCTGAACTTGCCTAGGCTTCAAGTCTGAGCACAATCAGAGCTTTGACTGAGTTTACCTGGAAATGACTAAATTAAGTGCTCAGAGCTGAGATCATAAAGTAGAAATCTAATCAGTTGGAAGAAAATGAAGACAATAGAAGTTTCCAAATCCCAGATTTGGACTTCTCCTACCTTCTTTTTATCTCTTCACTCATGTGACTGAGTGTGCTGTCTCTCTCTCGGCCATGTCAGAGGCCTGGGGGAGCCTTGGCTACTCTCCCATGGCAATCCGGGTCCAGAAGTGTGGCTGTGTCCAATCACAGACTTTATGAGACTTTTGCTTCCATCTACCCATATCCATTACTGAGATTTTATCTTCTTACCAAATACGGTGAGATGGAAACATGGTAATAAAGTCTAGGTTCCTGTCTTTTAGATTAAGACATTGAGAAAAGGAATCCAGCCCACTTAGTTTTAGATTCAACCTTTATCTCAGTGTTCCAAAGTAGGTTTATATTCAAGAATTTTCCCTCCTTTGACTCTCCTCTCCTCTATCATAATTACAAAAGTCTGAGAGAGAATGAAAGGGGAGAGAGTGGAGAAAATCAAGATTTCCTTAAGTCCCTAACTATATTCCAAGGATTGGTGTATTTTATCCCCATATTACAGACGAGAAAACTGAAAATATAAATAACTTCCCCAATCTCAAATAGGCAATAAAAACTCAATTAGGGAAGTGGATGTGGCTCAAGAGATTGGGCTCCCATCTACCATATGGAGGGTCCCGGGTTCGGTTCCTGGGACCTCCTGGTGAAAGCAAGCTGGCCAGCGCAGAGAGCTGGTGCAACAAGATGACACAACAAAAAAAGAGACAAGAGAAACAGTGAAAGGCACAATAAACCAGGGAGCTATGGTGGCTCAGGTGATTGAGGGCCTCTCTTCCACGTCGGAGCCTTTTAAAGAGAAAACAAGAATAGAAGATAAGCAGACACAGAAGAACATGGAGCAAATGGACACAGAGAAGAACACGCAGCAAATGGACACAGAGAGCAGACAGCAAGCACAAGTGACGGTGGGGGTCGGGGGGATAGATAAATAAAATAAATCTTAAAAAAAAAAAATTTCAATTATATTTGACTCCAAAGAATACATGTTGTATTGTTCTTTTTTACCGTGCCATGCAGTCAACCCATCTGAATTGTCTTTTTTACCTGTTCACACTCTCTCCCAGAGAAAAACAAAGAATTTGGCCACCTCCACGTCCACCCCTGCCCACATGAGCAGGCTGCTCATGTCTTGAGGTGATGGCTAACCCCCGTTTCTAGTCAAACTTCTCTTGAATCTCCTCTCCATTCATAGACAGAATGTTCTCTCTCTCTCTCTGAACATGTAGTTTGCATTTACTGCCTAATGCTATTCCTGGAAATAGACATTTTCAGTCTTTTGATGGATAAGCACAGCAACACTGGAGCCCCCCAAACCTGCTTGCTAAACTTGCATCACTGGGCATAAAAGGAAGACAGTTTGAGCTTGTGTGGAGTAAACCACCCCATGTTCATCAGCACAGTTTTTCTATAACCTGCCAGATAGTATTTCTGGCTTTGCTGGCCATATAGTCTCTATCGCAACTGCTCACCTCTGGTGTTGTAGCACAAAAGCAGCCACAGATGATAGGTAAATAAATGAATATAGCTGTGTTCCAATTTTAGAATACAGATTTGGTGCACCGACCATAGTTTGCTGAACCCTGCTCTATAGTCATTTCTGTAAGCCACAACTTGGGGATTAGCTGCTCTTCCCTCCCTGTGAAATAGAAAAGAAATGGAAATTCTTCATTCTTCCCATTAAAAAAGCCATTCTGTGTAGTATGAGTCTACAGCCCATCAAATCTCTTCTTAAAAAAATTCAAAACTGTGCTTCATAAAATTATCATCTATGTTTGGCATTGAGGAAACAAATGCATCGGGCAGGTAAATTGGCCTGAAGCAAGTAAGCATTTGTGGGACACAGCAGGGAAAAGACTCCTGTGTCCACATTCGCCAGCCCCGGCATTACCAGCTGAGAAATGCTGCCTCTCAATGAGCAGCGCAGAAATAGTAGCACTTTCATTATGACTCATGCCCTGCAATTCAGGTCATACCTATGGCAATCAATACAATCCTCCACTTAGATTCTCCATGGCTAATTTGACAACCACCCACCCACCCACGGACCCAAAACACAACCCGAGTGATTTTTTAAAAAAAAACTTTTTTCAATTAAGCCAATTTGTCACAGATGCCTGTTTTCAATATAGTATTTTCTTCTCTTTTTTTAAAAATAGCAAAGTAGAGAAAATATAAGTACAAGTGTTAAGCTTGACCCCTGGCAGTATGTTTAAGGTGTGGTTGTAAATAGCAGAAAGACCTGCCAGCAAAAACACGTACACACACACACAGCCAGATGCATTCCTTCATTATACCACCACTTACACTGCACACATTCTTGCGGAACTGAAATTTTCTGATGATGACGGTGACAATGATGACGGTGATGACAACTTAACGTTACTGAGCAACCAGCACATGGTGGGCACCATGGCAAGTACTAGACATGCGACATGGCAAATGATCATGACACTCTGCTCTACCTATTTACAAAAAAGGAAATAGAGGCTCAGGGGAATTATATAACAAGGACGCTATAGAACATTGCGGCCATAAGATAGCTCAGAGTCAAAATCGTTATTTTACTAATTTGTGATCATCCTGGGCACCTTTCTTAACCTTGTGTCAGGCGAGGTGGTCTCATCTGTAAATGGTGGTAATTATATATTCACTAAAGTTGCATTGAAAGAAGTGAATGAAATAGTTTCTGTGAAGTTTTTAGTACAATGCCTCAGCATTTTAGAATGAACCACATATAACTGCTGTTATTTGACCACTCAAGTTAGAACAACAGCAATTTCATACAGCTCAAACTAACAATTCCTCAGTTAATGGTATCAGTAGTGTTATTGTTGTTATTATTGTCCAAGGACAATAGTGGATGGCAGAGCGGAATTTTAATCTAAATTTGACTGACAGTGAAGACCAGTGGTTTGTTTTTTTTTTTTTTTTTACTAACTTAGTGACCTTTACTTCCTCAGTAAAGAATCCATTGGTATTCTTTACCGAGGGTTCCCTTAATAAACTGAAACTGACATTAGGGAGCTAGTAAATGAAAAGAACATTAATACTTTTTATTTTACTAGCAGCACTTTATGAAGAGCACAAAGTCCATTTCATAATCAGTTCAGTATAGCCAAAACTTGTTTGAAGCATATTAACCAAATGTCAGTTGAATAAAAATGTGAACTGTCTCTCTTCTTTAACATATTAAGGGTCATGATCTACTGAAAATTGGGATCTGCCTCATTAAACCGTTATAATTAACTCTGCTCATAATTTCCTCAGTGGAAATGCTGCTGAGGTTCATACTTAAAACCAGAAGGGTAAGTCAGCAAAAGGACCATCAGATTTTCTCTTTCACAATCCGTGATGGCAACTGGGAGTAAAAATAACTTTCTCTTCCCAGACTAGGGAATTGTAGGGTAAAGAGACTTCCCCTCAAATGCCTGTCTGCCATTGACAAGCTTAAAGAAATAAATTCTCATTTGAAACTAAACTATTTCTTGTTGTTTTACCATGTTCCCAGTAGTTACCTGTGTTAAGAGTCTAGACATTTTTCAAGCTTGAGTTGCATTTTAAACAACGTCTTTCAAACTCAGAGGTGACTCTGAAAAAAACCCCTCTCTTGAAAATATGGGTATCTAATCTCCAGGGTGTTGCCTCATAGGATTGTACAGTCCAATTACTAAGAAGAATTTCTTTGCTTGTTTTTTTCCCCCCAAATAAATAATAAGACATCTTTCTATGGGCAATCTATATAGAGGAAATACCATGGTGAAGAAAATATTTCCGTGGTATTTTGACTGGAAACCACATGTGTTCTCTAGAACTTTCCAGAACGTCTGCTTCTAGTGTGCCTACATCCAGCAGAAGTCCCTGATGATGAACTTTTTCAAATGAATATGCACTGTAGGCTCTATCAGCCTTTGAATCTGCCTGGAACTAAGGTTTGCTTTGGAACATTTCAGATGAAATAGTCACTCAATTGACAAAATTTCCTCCTCCTTGGTTGATCCAGACTAAGTAAATATAAGTCAAGATTAGGGTAAAGGCAGTTAATGCCAAGCGTTAATCTAGATAACCTGGTAGAAGTCCTCAAATAATGAGCTTACCAAAGGCAACATGTCATAAGATGCCAAGAGAACATTAAATTCACTCTGATCAATGCAAGAGGTAAAAACCTCAAGTTTCTCTGACATTAGTAAGTTAGGAATTCTTTATTCTAAAAACTCATCTTAGCCAACAATGAAAAGACAAAAAGAATATGATAGGCCACTACTAGGCACAGCCCAAGGAGGCACTGTCATATTTGAAAGGAAAGAGGTAAACTGTGACACAGAAATAATTAAAGAGGAAACACTGATTAATGTTCTTTAAAAAGCACATCACAGCCAGGTTCATATTAATAGTAATTCTCACCTTATCAGAGCAGATTGATTCCCTTGATTCTATCTTGAATGACTTCTTTCTTGTAAGAGTCTTTCAACTCTTTGACATTTTGTTGTAGATTTCCCTTCAGAGCCCCACCAAGGAAACTTATACTCCTGCCCTCAACATCTCACTGGCCCCACACTCAAAACCATTGCTACCTGCTGTAAATCTAAGCAAACCTATCAGGATGGGTGCATAGGATGATTTTTAAAATTCTAAAAAAAAGGTCCAGCTGGCACAGCAAACATCAGCTTCTCAAGGTGACCTTGAGAGTAATCGACCAAACTGTTTCTCTGTTACTGAGGTAGGGAAATTAAGCAGTCCTCTAAATCATTAATGGATTCTTTTTATGTTCTTCTATTCAACTCCTCCATCCCTTGCCCAAGCCAGAAATCTGTTCATGCATCCATATATCTTGGCAAAAAACAAGAAAATTTCTCCTGTCAAAACATTCAAGAAGAGGGTACAATTTTCTCTCTCTCACCAATGCTTAGACTAGCCAGGGGAAAATTCAGCCACAATAGACTGAACAACTGCCTTGGAAAGATACATGATTTGGGCTTCACTTGTGGGGCTAACAGTTCCTGTAGAACTTTATTTAAAAGATAATGAAAAAGAAAAGATTCCAAGAGCATCATTTTTCTAACCAAAGTTTGTCAGACTTCATCTTGCTAACTAAGAGTTTTCTCGAATAGAGTACTGAGATGGGCACGTAAGTCACTTAGATTTACAAACATAGTGGATGGGCGCTATATACATTGGGGAGAGACATCCATGTTAAAAATGCAGGGTCTCAAATCACCTCCCACATCACTCACACTTTGGAGCTGAAAGGAAGACACTATGAGTGGCCCATTTGAATGAAAATGCAGCAAAATGTCTTTTAAAATGCTTGCAGGGAAGAAGAGAATGTCATATCCACTCCACCCATTGACAATGGACACTTAAGCTTTTTAGTTTACCAATCACCCTGAGAAAAGAGTATCAAGGGCTGCTCTGGTAGAAGGTAGGAAGAGGATAGGAAAGGATTAAGAAAGTTCAAGGTTAAGATGGGTTGGACTTAGAACCTCTGTGGCCACAGGGGAGGAAAGAGCAAGGGGGAGGGGAGGGGAGGGGAGGGGGAAGGGAAGAGGGGAAAGTCTGCAGGGACATGTGCAGTGGAATGTATACAAGGCAGGAAAGCCCAGTCCTGCTGCTTCCAAGCCTGCAATTAATTCTTGCTGACCCTGGCAAGCACAAGGATCACTCAGGACCTCAGTCACCACCCGCCCCCACGGAAATTATGCTCAGCAGCCTCTGCCTCCCCTTTCCAGGACTACCACCCAACAGTTCCATGATCCAAATGTGCCCTTCTTTGCTATCTCTCGAACAATCCCTGAATCTCAGCCTTTTACATTAGTGGGTAGTAGATGGCAACTCCTGAAAGTCAGGTCAGCAAAGCATTCTGCCTCCCTGCTCTGCAAGGCAAATTCTCTGGACACTGAGCTCTGGGCTATCAAGATCAGGCACAGAAAAAAAAAAATTCTGTTCACCTCGCTGAGACTTCTGGCTGTTTCCCCACAGCTCAGCAATTTCACAATCTGCTGGGGCTGGAGCTCGTCTGCCTAGTGGTTATTTCTTCAGGTCACCCAGAGGGACAGGCAGCAGCCCTTCTCTGCCTCTCTCCTAGCCCCACTCTTTCTTCTCTCCCCATAGTGCTGGGGAATAAGAAGCTGATGTCAGAACCTCAGCTTTCTTCAGTTTGCTTCTATCTGGCCTTTGTGTACCACCATTCCTCTGAAAGGCCACCACAAAGGCTGTGCACACAAGTTCTCAGTGACCTTTTCTCCATCCTCTTCCCAGACCGGGCAGCTCTCCCTACTCCTTGATTCCCTGACCCCATAGTCAGTCCTCTCGATCTTCTATCTGCCAATATCTCTATTTCCTCATCCATACTTGTGGTAGTCCCCAAGGCACCCTGCTTCTGGTTCCCTGGCAGCTCATCCATACTCAAGGCTCTCACCTCTAAGCCAGTGTCTTCCTAATCGATGTTTCACAATCACTTCTAATTCACTAGGAATTACAAAATAGTTACCTGCTCTGGGCTGAAACTGAGTCCTCTCTTTGACTACTGGTAGCTCACAAAGCTGATGAAGCCCTTCTCCTACCTAATGTCCTTTCCAGATTTTCTACAGAAACAGGCTTGTTCCAGGCCAGTCCCTCTCTCCCTCTCCCATCCAGTTGTCTGTCCCTCCTCCTCACACATCTCATGTCTCAAATCATAGAAGAAGTCCTTTACAGCTTTCGATTCATTTAATACTCCTAACAGCCCTACAAGCAGTATTATGATTATCCCCTTTTAGAGATGATGACTTAGTTTGCTAAGGCTGCTATGACAAATACCACACAATGGGTTGCCTTTAATAACAAGCATTGATTGCCTCACAGTTTTGAAGGTTAGAAATCCAAAATCAAAAGAAGTTAACAAGGCCATGTGTTCTCCCACAGTTGGCAGTGATCTGGGAATGGCAGTCTTCCATCACATGGCCTTCTCTCTCTCTCCTCTCTGGCTTCTTCTTGCTGACTGTGTCCAAATTTCCTCTGCCTTATAAAGATTCCAGCCATTTGGAGGAAACGCCACCATGATTCAATTTAGCCTCATCTAAACAGGATCTTCAAAGATCTTATCCATGAATGAGTACACCACTTAACTAATGGTCACATCTTCAAAGATCCTATTTACAAATGAGTTCACACCCACAGGAACCCAGACAGTGTCTTTGTGGGCTATATGACTCAATCCCCAACAGTGGGGAAACTGAGGCACAGAAAGATTGAGGAACACACCCAAAGTTGCAAAGTTGGTAAGTGCTAGAGAGAGGATTCACACCCAAGAAGTCTGGCTCCACAGCCTACCCATCCCTAGTAAGCTAAACCGCCTCGCTGTACACTATAGTGCCCACCATCCTAATACTTTATTGATATTCTTTTATTTAATCTTCACAACACCTACTGTATGAAGTAGGTGCTATTATTATCATTATTAAAATTTTAAAGAGGCTTTGAGAAGTTAAGAAATCCACCAATTTCTTACACAGCTAATAAGGAGTGGACCTTGGAGTTGAAAACCCAGTGTTTTGTCTAATTTCTCACATTTCAGAAGATGAGGAGAGAATATAGAAAGTTTATTAACACACATCCATCCATATAGTCATTGATGTTTATGGAGAAGCATTTTACCATGAGCCAGTATCCCCAAATAACTGATGGAACAGTTCACATCATCCTAATTTTGCTGATGAGTCAAGAGCCAATGACCAGTCCAGCCAAGGGCCCATGCCCCCTGGGGGCTGAGTCCCTGAGCAGACCTTGGTCCACTGTCTCTTATTACACTTGAGGTCATTTTGCACCTATTCATTTTTCATATGCATTGTCTTTGATAGCATCCCTTCAGTCTTCCAGAAATCTAAACTCCTTTAAGCTTTCAGAAATCTGACCAGCATGGAAATAGAATTGTTTCTCCCTTGATTCAAGGACAATGAAATGGCAATGAAAAGGTTCAAAATTGAGAGTAGGTTTTAGGCATGTTTTTTAAAGACACCTGGCCACAATTCTTTGTGGCAGAGCTGCCACTCCACCCTTGCATGTTCTCAATTTTGTAAAGTAAATAACATATTTGCAATCACATACATATGATGATCACGGGGAGCTGGAAGCCACAATTCAAACATGAGCAACATGTAGTCATTCTCAAAGACAGGGTTATCTCCCACTGTCCCTTTTTTAGCTTTAAGATAGCACCTTTCTTTTCACAGAGTTTTCAGGGCTTTTTGGTTAATTACTATTAGGTTAAAAAGATTAAAAGATTACCCCATAAAGATAAAGAAATAATATAGAAAAGCAGAAATAAGAATCAGAAGTAGAGACAGAGGCATCAAAATAACAAAAGGAGAAGAGAGAGAGGAAGAAAGGATTTTTAAAAATAACTGAAAGAAATAACAGTCCTGAACATCACTGAAAATTTATGATTTGGATCTTGGTCTTGTCACTCCTCACCTATATTTAGGTGGCCCCAGGTGAGTTACTTCACCTCTTTTTGCCTCTGTTTCCTCATCAATAAAATGAGGGGTTTTGAAGGTGTTAAATGAAAGAATACATGGCAAGGTGTTTAGAACAAAGCAAATGCTCAATAAATGATAGCTGTTATTGTGGTGATGGTGATGTTACAGGACACATATACATTTTACCAAGCTGGTAAGTCCCAGGAAGACTCTGGGAATGCAAAATTCTTCTATGAGATGGGGTTGGCAAGGATCGGTTGAAGAGACTAGAGATTCGTATTGCAGCTTACTGGGCCTTGGTTTCCTTGGTTTTGTACAAAGGCACGTGTGACTTTTGGAATTCCAAGGTCATGTTTCTAGAAGATTTCTAAATTCCTTTTACACCAAGGTTGCAATAAATTCTAGTGCACACTGCCAGGCCAGAGGCTCCGATAGCATGGGGTTTGTAAGCAAGTCACTGACTTAGGCAGGAATGAAAGGAATCTCAGTTCATCCTTTGTCTGCAATGATTAGCTGTCCTTGGCTCGAAATTGATGTTGCAAGAACAGTTAGTCCAACAACTGATCCCTTCCAAGCACATTTTTCTAGTCCAGTTTTAAGTCATTAAAAGATGAATAAAAATCTCATAAGGAAAAATAAGGCATAACACACAATTTCACAGCATGCTGTTTAATTTGGGCTTTTTCAAACTGGAAGGTTCTCTAGGCCAGTATTTTGGAGACCCATCTTGAAATCAATTTCTCTTATGAAAGCATCCTTGATTGCATCAACCAGAAGTAATGTTTCTCTCTGAACTCCCACAGCATTACATCTGCCCATCTTCTACAACATGAGTTATGTTGGCACTTGAGTCTCAGAAACCACTTGACTGCAAGGGCTTCCACTTATTCGGCCTCATAACCACACTTCTTTCTCCACATATACACATAGCAGGCATTTCACAAATATTTAATGTATCAGGAAACACACTTGTTCTATTCAGAGTGCTGATCCTCAGTTTTCTAACCAGCATGGATGATAAAGATAGCAGGATGGGAACAGCCAACCTATTCTAGGAAACAGTTGATTCTGATCCTGGGAGCATGATTTTGGTTTGGGGCTTATTGATCTTGTTGTTTAAGTGGAGGTAGGGAGAAGGAATAAGAACAATTCTTTATAGAACTTCTGTGGTATAATTTACATTTTTAAACTGTTGCTAACATCCTCCATTGGTAGGTCTCAGGGGAAAATACAATAAGAGAGGATAAAGAAGAGGTTTCTCTCATGAAATGGATGACCTCAAATTAAATGGGATTTATGAGTCTCTGCTCCCTCTCGGTATTTCTCCAACCTCCTAGAGAAAAATGAATTCTACTCTATAAATGGGCTCACCAAAAACATTTTTATAAATGTGCAGTCCTCAAAGTAACTAAATTGAGAAAAGGAAAAGATAGTCAACTGAAGATGTGAGTAAATCCCCAAAGGGCTTATTTTTCCCAGTTGATCTAATTTAAAATGTTAATAACTCAGATAGATGTTTCCAAAACTTTGATTCATACTAGATATTAGACACTTTTATCATCCTATGTGGATATGAATTAGTTGATGAGTATTAATTATTAAACACCTTCTGTCCTACCCCCCACAGGAGACGTCACGAAGACGAACATAGCCCTTAGCCTGGCACCTCCAAGGGCCCACTAAATAATTATGTGTTGAGTGTATAGTAAATAAATGAACAATTCAAATAAGCACACAGAAAATCTACACCTGAATAAATGTCCTATCTCTCTTCATACACATGACTGCACATAAACATACACATACCTTCCAGGAGTAACTATTGAACTCTAGGCACATGATGGATACAATCTCATGTTATCCCCACAGGAGCACTCTGAAGTGTCACTCCCATTGTCCAGAAGAGGAAGAACCAGCTAAGAGGGGTTGGTCACAAAGCAAGTAACTGATGATGCTGGGATTGGAACCCGGGTCTGCTGAATCTGCCTATGCCCTTCTCGTCAGGCCACACTGCTTCCTTCAACCATGCTGCCATGCTCACACCATTTTTACTACTCAATTTTTCAATCTTACCTTTAAAGCCAGCCAATATTAGTTTGAATTATTTGAACTTGCTCAAACCTATAGGTAAGTCTACCTCTGATCTCACTCTCCAGCCCTCCAACCTCCTCTGCTCACTGCCCCCACACGCTCTTTCTAAAACCTACATGTCACTAACATGCTCCCTCACAGGAAGCCCTTTGGGATAAATTCTCTCCCTGTGGTATCCAAGGGCCTCCATGGTCGACTCCCTAACTCTTCTCCTGTCTTTCCTCCTGATTTTCCACCTGCAGTGTCTGCTCCCACTGGACCAAACTCCTTGCCAATGTATGACTGCCCTGAGTTTCCTCAGACTCTCCTGTCTTGGCAGGTGCATTTCCTGCCTGGATCCTCCCTCTCATCTTCTCTCTCTTCCCTCTTCCCCAAACCCTCACAGTCTGCAAGCCTCCTTCCATGCTCATCTTTGAGGAGAAGTTTCTAGGCTAATTTAGAAGTTCCTCTTCAGAAGCGCCACAGCAACCTGTGCTTGCCCTCTCGCAAAGTGCTTTTCAAACCCTATTGAAAGAATAGGCTGACTCTGGATTTTCCCACCGGAGTGTATGCCTCTGGAAAATAAGGATCGACTAACCCAATGCCCAGTACCGATACATGTTTGGAAAGGAACAAATGTAAGGAGGGAGATAAGAGTAAATACTCAAGCTCTGGGGCAGAATCTGACTCAGGGAAATAGCTGAGAATGACTCAGAGTCGAGCTAAATACACAATATAAGCGATCAAGTTGGGTAACACAGTTTAGGGTCCAGAACCATTTCAACAAAAATACATTGTGAAAAAGACCATTGTCAAGATGGGGAAGTTTATCCCTGAACACACAAAATGTCCCTTCATGGGCTGCCCAACAATTCTACATAAACATCTGTCCAAGGAAATGTCATCCAGAGTGTTTATTACATTATACTTTAGGGGTCTCTCATATTTGTGTGGGGAGTAAGGGAACAGCCATATATTTCTCTTCTGAGAAACAAGTTCTTAAAGATCTACCAAAAGCTTCAGCAAGCCTCAGTGCTTTCTCTTGCTCTCACTCATGTGATTACCTTATCTCATTTGGGGAAGGCAAACTCCATATTCCCACCCACTTCAGGACACAAGCCATTGGATAATACACGATTAAGCACCATAGCTTGGTCAAAAGTACTGGTTTGAGAATAACTTCTAAAGAACTCAATTGCCATGAAGTTCTTTTAATACATCTTAAGATCTCTCTAAGTACTTGCAAGTTAACAGAGGTTTCAGACTAGCCTGCTACACTCCAGGGTGCAACCCCTTGCAAAGCCTGAGGTAAAGAAATGCCACTGCCTTGGGAAATGTGGCATTTGGTGATATGACAAGTACAATGGTATTTATCATCCATAGCCACAGCTTACTGGACATGAGCCATAGCTGAAAGGGGAAAAGGTGGTTTTGCCCATTAAGTATACAAAACTCATCTTTCTATACAAGATGGCCCTTGATGGTTTTTTTCTCATAGCCAAGGCTCCATCCAAGTGGGAAAAATGCAAAAGTAGAAATATCTATAGCTCTTCTATTAGTGCAACAGCCAGAGCAAATCTAAGAATTACTGCAGAGGGGAACTCAGCAGAATATGCAAATGGTCTCTACTTTCTTCACAATTTTGTTCTTTTTTGAGGGGGACCACAATCTCACACTTAAGTCCCCCTTTTGCTTTTCTGTGCTTTCTTATAAATTACTTTAGATTTTCTGAGAGCTAGACTTCAAGTATGTTCAGATGAGAAATTTCCAAAATAAAGCTTTCAATAAAAACATGAGTTCTGGCAAGCCCATGTCCCTGGCTTGGTAAGAATTCCCTATTGAACTGAAGATGAATTGTCTGGCAGTTAATGAGACAAACAACATAAAGTTGTCATTTGATTAAGCTTAAATCCCAAGCCCTGCTCCTCCCTCCCACAGCTTCTTTTTCTAGGAGACCATCTTATAATCCTTTAAACAATTCTCTCTTATGCAACTATTTAGTTTTAAAACACCCTCCAAGGTATTATCTAAAAGTCCTCCATTAAAAAATCATTACAAATGGCCCTGCTATAAATGACTTTACTAGCTAAGAGATTTCCAAGTTAAAGCAAAAGGCGCTAAAGGAATTACCGTAATAAGGGGTTAGTTAGCTCCTTGTTTTTTTATTTCCGCTGTATAAAAAAGACTCTCACAACTTGATGCTACACTCTATTTACTGCATGTAAATCAAGCATTAAAACTTTACAAAAAGGAACTCTCTTCACTATCTCAGTTATATTTCTACATTGTCCCCTGATTATACTTTGTACAGGTGGTTCATGGGCCCCCCAAATCATTGCAAATATTTGCCACTGTTTCCACCAGGGGGCATTCATCTCATTGAAAAGGAATACTTTTTAACTGTTTAGCTAAATTCAGAGTACAAGAAAAGAATGTTAAGTTGAAATGCCTAAAATACATATTTTGTTTATTAATTTGGAAATTTGCATATCTGATGAGTAGCAGAAAAGGCTGTCTTTAGTAGGTAGTTCTTAAACCAGATGGTTTGTGTGTATGAAAAGATAAATGAGTATGAAAAACTATTCAATATTATTATAGCCTAAAGGTGATGATACTGGATGGAGAAGGTTATGAATTCTCAAAAAAAAAAAAAAAAAAAAAAAAAAAATGCCAACAACACATACATGTAAAGAACACACAGCTATAACTAGAGTTTAATTTTAAGGGTATTAGAATGGGAGCTCCCACAAGTTTTTTCCCAGGCCTAAAAGTTTTTGGCAACAAATAATGTTCCATAATTAAATAAAAAGAAAACAAAATATAAATTCATTGATTCTCTCTTAAAAAAAAAAAATGCCTGTTTTTCAAAGATTTTATCACCTTTCTTCCAATCAAACCACACGGTTCGGACACTGGCAGATAGAAACAAGGCAGGCTTTCCCTGGAAAAATTATTTAGGAAGGAAGAAAAGACAATGAAATGTACAAAGACATATTCACCATTAAACACTGTGAATCCTGATAATCTGTTGTAATAAAATCAATGTAAAGGTTTACAGGCAAAAAGGATCCAAATACTAAATTCCTAAAAGAATCCATATCTGAATCATATTTACCCTTTTTGTGTTTATGTACTAAAAACACATTACACAAAGTCTGCCATATCTCTAAAATCATCACTGACCCATCCAAGCCAAGGACACGTCTCTCTTCTTTTTTCTTTCCAAGAAAGATAGAAGAAAAAATTCCAAGTATGATAGTTCATATTTCTATCTAGAACCATCTGATATACTAGCTCAATAGATCAATAAGGACTATTGAGCAGTATGTTCTACCACCTCCTCATTACCACCTCTGATGGCAGCTTTGAAAGCATCTTTCTGTTTCTACAGTTTCCATTTTAGTATACACAACTGTAGTGTCCACACAGGGAATTACAGACTCTTTATTTATTTATTTTATTTGAATCACAGATTCTTAAGGTAATGTTGCAACATAAAGTTGGACCTTGGTAATTTCTGAAGCAATAATTTTTTTTCTGCGATTTATGCCTCTGCCTAAATTATTTGGGGACTGGAAATCTTGCCTAGTTTTAGCTCTCTGATATAAAATGTGCAGGAGTCTGAATGACAGCTTATTAGTTTGTTAGTTGTTTTGCTCGTTTGTTCTTTTAAGGCACGGGTGAGAAAACTTTCTCTGTAAATAGCCAGATAGTAAATGTTTTAAAATACTGCAGGTCATATAGTCTTGGTCACAGCTACTCAACTCTACCATTGTAGAGTGAAAGCAGCCACAGACAACAGATAAACAAATGGGTCTGTGTTCCAATAAAACTTTATTTACAGAAATAAACAATGGGATACAGAGAAGAACACTCTCATTGGTGTGGCAATGTATTATGTGCAGCCACTGTGGACGACAACTTGGCAGTTCCTAGAAAGCTAAGTATAAAACTACCATGCAACCCAGTAATCCCACTGCTAGGTGTATACCCCCCAAAAAACTGAAAGCAGGCACTCAAACATATTTCTGCACATCAATGTTTATAGCAACATTATTCACAATTGCCAAAAGATGGAAGCAATCCAAGGATCCATCACTTGATGAATGGATAAATAAAATGTGGTATGTATATATACAATGGACTATTATTCAGTCATAAAAAGCAATGAGGTCCTGATAGATGCAATAACATGATGAACCTTGGAGACATCATGTTGTGAAATAAGCCAGACACAAAAAGACAAATATTGCATGATCTCACTGATTTGAAATAATTAGAATAAACAAAGGCATAGAGTCAGAATCTAGAATATAGGTTATCAGGGGACGGGATAGGAAGAGGAAATGGGAAGTTAAGCTTAAAATGTATAGGGTTCCTATTTAGAATGATGAAAATGTTTTGGTAATAGATAGTGGTGATGGTAGCACAACATTGTGAACATAATGAAGAAATATATATCTGAATGTGATTAAAAATTATAAAAATGTGCTATCACCAACTGTCAAAAATGTTCACCAATGCAAGCTGTTGGTGGTGAGGTGGTATATGGGAATCCTGAATTTTATGCATAGTCTGTAAACCCACAACTTCTCTAATAAAGAAAAAGAAAGAAACAATGGGTCAGATTTAGCTTGTTTTAAGAGAAATACTCAAGTTTTTTTTCTTCTCCAGCACTGGTAGAATTCATATGTGTAGCCCAGCCCAGAATTTCCTTAATGACAAGCATGTTAATTATAATTAGATTTTTTCAGGAGAAAAAAAGTAATGTAGATTCCCATCTATAATGATTTTTTTTCCCATTTGCAAAAGCTAGTTGCCAGGGAGCTCCTCTGACCGACTAGTAGCATGGGTTGCTAATGTCCCACATGGCATGGTCAGGAGAGTCTTGGTTTCCGACATTGGCTTTTATGAGCAGTGGACAGAAACAGAGAAGGAGGTTTCTCCCGAGAGGAAGCCCAATATGATGTTAGGACTGCAGACCCAACACACTTGAGGAAAGTTCTTCCAACTTTCATGTTCTTTTCCTATCTAACTAAACACTTCAGCTTCCTGTTCTTGAACACGGGGGGAACACATAATATGATCAGCATCTAGCTGAGTCTTCAAACAGCCCACCACTCCTGTGCTCCTCCCATGACAGATAGAGAAGGAAGGGGCAGCAGCAGGCAGATGCCAAGGCCTGGCGTGCCCTGTCCAAAGCCCCTTCTTACAGAGCAGTCAAACTCTTAAAACTTATTTGGCTCATTGTGTCTACACAAAAATTTGGGACAAACCATGCAAAGCCCTCTTTTAAAATTCACTTCTATTTCTCCCTTCACCAGAAAAGGGAAGACGAAAGTGAAGGGGTGGGTGGAAATTGATCTCTAGAACATGGTATATGAATTGTTCTCTCCATTTGGTCTTAGCCTAAACAGCAAATCTATGTGTCCATCTCTTTGCCTGGTAATGCATTTGCTTCACAAGGGAGAACAAACCCCTTGGAAATGGGTACATTTTAGAAATAGAAGAAAAAAAAATTCTACTTGTAATGGAAGCTGCAAATCAATATCACCAGGCTTCCAATAGAGGTGATGTAGAGTTTCAGAATGTGCATCTAAGTTTGGTGGATTTTTAAAATTATTATTATTACTTGATAGTATTTTTAATCCTGTTCATGTGCCCAGAGACTGGGCAGGATGAGCATTTTATAAATCTGATAAATAAATAATTGAAGCCTCCCGATTAATATCACCCACGGGAGAGGGGAGAAGGTGCTCAAGTCTGCATTAAAGTCAGGGTCCCCCCTTCTGGTAAGTGCTGGGAGAGGAGAAGGCAGTCTAATTAAAGCCAGTGGCCACCAAAAGCACATCTTACCAGGGTGGGCTCCAATGCAGCAAGCTTGCTCCTTCCGCTTATCTCACGGAAGGTGGGGGTGGAGGGGAGGCAACGGAAGAGTACCTCAGTCCACTCAACCAGCCCCACATGATGAGCACAGAGCGGGCAGGAGCAAGCGTTACATGGGTGCCTGTAGAAGCAAAGTTCACCTACGTGAGCTGGGTAGTTCACGCAGGTGGGTGGCTTGCTCATCCAAGAGCTTTGTGTAACTTCAGTGTCTGGGCTACCACTTGAATTCTCTGGGAAAATGTTTCTGTCAACACTGCAATAGGGACTTTACAGACTCAGCCAAACTGCGCCCAAGGGGAATTCCAGAATAAATCTCTTGAAGAGGCATAAAGCCTCATTAACACAAAGAGGATTTACCAGGCTCCTGGTCCAACCACCGATACAAGTACCTTGTTCCGGAATTTGTGATTCATTATGATTCTGCAGATACCCCAAGGATTCCTCACTGGTTGGTTGATAACTGAATAACCTCCTGTTCTTCTAAAAATATCAGTGACAGCATCTACAAGCCTTTCTAGAGAAAGAAATATGCTGAGCTGGCAGTTGGTTTCTTTAAAGAAAGCAAATAGGTCTGTTATACACACAACGTAAAGGATGACTTTAAAAAACAATCAAATTTCATACTGTGAAATGAAGTTCAAAAGATTGAAAAAAAAGAAGTTCATTTACTTTGTCATTCTGCCTTAGGAAAATCTAGCTGCGAATTGCCGGGGGCAACTAGGACAGACCCTATCTTATAAGAACTGAAAAAAAAAAAGAAAATTCTCCAAGCAAATGCTTTGCATGATCAAAATACCTTCACTGCCAAAAAACTACCAATTATGACTGTTTTTCAACGGCTTGCTGGAGCTGGCTCACACCGGCTTGAGAGAACCATTTATTAAATTTTCAGGACTTGGGCAAGCTGGTTGACATCATGTTGGTGGCTTGAAATCAGCCGAGGTGGGAATATTTACACCGTGAAAATCAGCAAACACTACAAATTAGAGACCCCCACCCCACCCCTGAAAGCTGATTATTAAGCACTTATCAGCACGACACTCTCATATGCAGGGGATCTGTGAAGAATTGTCTCCCTACAATAGGTATCAGGACGTCTTTATTATTAGGTATCAGGACCTTCCCAAGTTATACAAAAAGAATCTGTGATTCTTTATGGCATACCTAATATTTGCTGGGCATGATCTTATTATTCTTTATTTTACCTTCTGACTCCTCTCTGAAATTAGAACAAATATGCTCATGTTACAGATAAAGATGATGAAACTTAGAGCAGTCGAGTCACAGAAATGGCAGAGCTTGGAGTCAAATCTCAGTTCCATGCTCATTCCACTCCTCTATCTTACTTCAAATACCAATTTCACAGATTCTTTTATTTTATTCTTTATCATTTCAGAAGTGCTTTCTCTTTACCATTCTCCTCCATCATCATTCTCACCTCTTAAACTTTGTCCCAAGTGGTCCTCAGATGATATCCGGCTACCAAACTTCTCCCATCCTTCCAGACATAACCCACACTCTTCTCTTCCAGATTCCCTGACCTCAAAAGCCTGATCGAATATTTCCACTGCCCCTCTTGTTCTTCAGTATTTCTTCAGCCCAAGTCACACGAGTGACATTAAAATAATTTACAGTCTGGAGGAGCAGATGTAGCTCAAAACTCTGTTTTGTTTTTGTTTAGGAGGTACTGGGGATTGAACCCAGGACTTCATACATGGGAAGCAGGTGTTCAACCACTTGACCTACATCTGCTCCCCCAGACTGCTTTAATACTCCAAGAAAGAAATAGAGTCAGTAGGGTGGCAGTTGAAAGAAATAAAGTATTATTTACTATCTCTGTGACTTGGACACATTAATAAATTTCTCCATATTTCAACTAATTTAGCTGTAAAGTACAGAATTATTATGAAAATTAGAGAAAATGTGTCAAGGACCTGACACATAGTGGCCCCTCAATGAGCTGTAAGTATAATCTAGACCTCAGTTAATATTTTTGTTGACTTTTGAGATCACCCACTTGCACATATGTAGTACAAATTAACAAACAAGAAGTCAAAACAGTTTTAAAGATCTGATAAAAAGCATCAAGTGACATTTAATTTCTTAGAGCTCTTATAGCAAATGTTCACTGTCTTAGATCAGTTCCTCAGAAGTACATCCAGATAGGAGTGTTCACGGCAAGTGAATTATTAAGGAAGGGTTCCCAGGAGGAATGGGTAAGAGAGGGGGAAAAGCCAGTAGGAAGGAAGAGGAAGAAGCCAAGAAAGGCTGCAATTTCAGGTGAGGTCTCAGCTTCAGCAGGGAGCTCTGGAGTGTAAATTATAGTATAGAACCTGCAGAGAACTTGTAAATTATACCAAGGGTTTGCCCCGCCTCAAGGCAAGAGAGTTGGTTTTCACACTTCTGCACCAGTCTATCCTTGGACAAGGGCTGCTAAGGGAGTGAGGGAAGGGAGTGTAGGGTGGTGAATTCCCAGCCACTTGGAGTTGTGTGTATTTTGGAGGGTGGGGAAGAGCTCCAGTTGCTCACAGGTAACCTTCTGAAGAAGGTTCCAGGTGCTGGCCCTTAGGAGCAAATGCTGAAAGAAGCTGAGGGTGAGTGCATAGAACTAGTAAAGGGAGCCGGAGGGTTGCTGAGCAGTGCACTGACCAGTATACGAATCAGGAAAGCTTCATGGAAACACATCTATATAGACTCTTCCTTTAGGTCATGGGAGTTTGTTCATCACCAAATATGTTAATTGTAAATAAATTCATTTTTCTTTGGTAATTTATAAAGAACTATGTTTGAAGTAAATATTTCCTAGGAGTATGAAATTCAGTTTTGAAAGTTTGCCCTCAGGACTCATAAAATGAGCTCCTCAACCTATCACGGCTCTGGTTTTCTGCTGAAGAATGTTGGGCTAGTCACTAACAGAGGGTCACAGGCCCTGCCCAGACTGAAGCAACCAGGAAAGGGCAACAGCCAACTTCTCAAATACCAAGAAAGAAATTGGCAGCAACAACTCCTTAGTTCTTTTTCATATACTTTATTCATCTAAGCACACATGCAGCTCAGAGTTTCTGGGATGCTGTTTAAATTGTGTTGTATAATCTATGCATCTAGTTAACACAGTCCTTTACTCAAATAAATTCTCGTAGTTTTTAAAATATAAGTTCTCATGCCTCTATGTCCTTGTCTGTACAGAAGAATGTTGACTTTAACACTTAAGGTAATAGACACTCTATGGAGACAGCCAATTGGGTAAGTAGACTGCCACAAGGTCACTTAAGGCTTAACTAATATATCATTATAAATGACTATAGAAACATGAAACACCAAAATTTTTTAACACGCATGGAATTAATTTGTTAGGGTCATGAATGTTTCCACACACCAACTTCCAATAACTTTTATAATTTGGTCAATAAATAACCTGTATAAGGCAATTACAAAGCCTAGAACTGGAACAGGAGAGTGCAGCCTACAAATGCTAAGTAACCAGATACATTAAAACAAAAGTCATATAGAATTTCTGAGCAGCCTAACAGAGAGATAAAACTGATGATTAATGGACACCTCAAGTTTTAGCATGTAGCTATGAGTTCCAATTTTATATAAGTAAATAATCAGTAACCACAATGGCTGCCACCAAGGGGCAAAACCTGTTTTCCATTTTCAGAGACTCTCAGAACACTACAGGGGTTCAAGAGATGAACAGAAAGTCCCGGGGGTGGGGGAAGTGGGGAGAATTCAACCTAAGAATGATTGACTATCATCCTCAGAGAAAATTCTCAGTGATTACAGTTACAAATATCTGTGATGAATCATCATTTCAAGGTGATATATTTGCTAAAATCAACACTAATATGCTAAGACAAAGCTACTCACACTTGGTATATCCAACCCTTGGCATATCTAATTCTGAGAATTCAGAATCTCATTATACTTCTTCTCTGCTGTCCCATGCATCTTTTTGTAATTGGAAACTTTTGGGATTCATAACAATTTGATGTGTAGCATAAGATAACGAATAGAAGGTGAACAGAGATATCAAACCAAAATGAATATTGATGATTTTCAAGAATCCATGACAATGAACGGGATTACCCAAAACTATGGCCTTTGTTTTCCATTTTTAGATTCTTGTTATGCTGATCTGTATATGCCAGATCTTTTTTTTTTTTTTTTTTTGCTAGTAATATCTAAGTTAGTTTGAATTTGCTAACCTATAAGCATATTAGGTAATAGGTGATAAAAACACAATTGAATAAATCTGTATTGCTAGGAGAGTCATAAAGAAAAAGATCCACATGGCAATAATGAAGACTTGGGAAGAATACAATACTAGGTCTAATGGGGGCTGCAGAGGAAAACAATAGCCAGAAGAGAAAAAAAGTAGTATGGGGTAGAAGGGAGAAGAGGATTGCAGCCTCCCAAAAGTGATAGTCAATAAAATACTTTCTAAAAAAAGAGAATAAGAAAGGGGAGAAGGGAGTGGGTGAAGAATACTAATAGAACAAGAGATTTAAGGAGATCGGGTCATAGGATAATTAAATCCTCCCTCTTAAACCCCAAGGTGACTCAAGAAAGAAGACTAATCTGGGCCACAAGATGGCAAAGTGCTATGTGCAATTTGTCAGAAGGATAATAAGCAGTAAAATCAAAATGTGCTCTCTTCCTATCTGGAAATGCATGTCCTCGAAAATCTTCCAGCCTGACCTGAAGTGTTAGCCTTGTCTTTTGAGTCAAAAGGAACACCATGCAAAGTGCATGGGTTCTATTTAATGTTTCATCATCACAAAGAGAAGAAAAATAGAAAAATTATCACAATGTCTTTGCTTACTCTGAAAACACATCATTTGAATTTTCAAACAATGACACTTTTCTCCCAATAGCAACTGAGATCTCAAAAAAGAGAAGATTTTACTCAACTTATATCAACCCTGAAATTAATTATTGTGTAAGGACCCAGACCTTTAAGGGAACTGGGCTGAATAAAAGGAATCAGACTGAAAATGAGAAAAGATTACAAGAAAAACTCAAGGCATAACTGAAAGACAGGCTCCTACCACTTTCAGTTTCCAAGTGGCCATGATCATGTTATAAGGAACAGTTACAGCATTCTATGAGTGCATAAAGTTGAGGGAAAGGCAGAGGAGGCAGAGGGCATGCATCATTCTTGTAACCCTGCAATGAAATTTTCTCCATACCCTTATATTATGAACACCTCTCCTCCAGCCCCTAGACATATCTTTCCCCCCAATCATCTTTTGTTAAAGAAATTACTTTAATACATTAATATATCAGTGTTACCTACATTTGTGTTCTTTACATATATTTTCTTAAGTTTTGTCTTATCCAAGGACCTTCTGTACTCTTATCTCTCATTGAGAGAAAGTCTTAAAAGGCCCTGCAAGTCCCTCTGTGAGCTGCATCTCTATCACCTCTCCAGAGATTCTCTCCCCCCCTTGCTCACACTGCTCTAGCCACACTGGCCTCTTTGTTGTTTTCTTGGCTCAAAAGTTATCTTACCAGACAGGCTTTTCTTAATTATTTAAAATAACAGAGCCCTATGATCCCACTCTTATCCTGCTTCACTTATTTTTTATTTATTTTTATTAGAGAAGTTGTGAGCTTACAAAACAATCATGCATAATGTGCAGAATTCCCATACATCACCCCTCCACCAATACCTTATGTTATTGTGGAACAGTTACAGATTATGAGAACATCATCATATTATTACCACTAACTATGATCCATAGCTTACATTTGTTATCTTTTTTCCATACACCCCCTATTATTAACACCACGTATTAGTATTGTACGTTTGTTATGGTTCATGAGAGAGCACCCTCACATTTGTACTGTTAACCCCAGTCCATCTTCTACCACGTGGTTCACTGTGTTATACATCAGTACCCCTCATCCAATCTTCTTGTAACCTATAGTCTAGGTTTTAACTCCATGTGTTTATTCTTCATATTTAGTTCATATTAGTGAGTCCTTTTGTATCTGGCTTATTTCACTCATACCCTGCTTCACTTTTATTCATAGTATTTGCCATCCCCTGAAGATTAAATTACATCTATACTTCTTTCTCTAATTTTTTTTGTCTTTCTTCCTCCATTAGAGTTTAAGCTCCATGAAGCAAAAACTTTGCTCTTTCTATTCAACATTAAATCCCCAGTGCCCTGTGATAGTCCTACTCAAATAATCTTTTTTTAAAAATTTATATTGAAATGCAATTATTTACTTAATATTTTTTATTTCAATTTTTTTAACTTAGCCTTATCCTAAACAATTATATCACAAAGTATAGAGTGCCAGGTATATTTTCCAATAAACATTGAAGCAAACATAGAATTATAAAAATATAAAATATTAGCTCCTGTTTATCCCATAAATCTATCTTCCTACCACCAATAACTAGCTTTTTCTCAGCTTGGGAAACACAGTATTATTCAATGACAATACATACAAGTGACATGTCATATGCTGACACAGTGACTTGGGCATGGAAGTAAGTTTTATGGTGGGGTTTTCTCATGATGTTTCTTAGTCTCACAGCATAAAACAACAAAGCTGGAGTCATAAGGCCTGGTGCATGGGTCTGAATCTGACAAGTCACTTAAACTCTCTGGGCCCCAAAATCCTTATCTAGGTAATAAAGACTTTGGATGATTCCTAAGCTTGCTGCCAGCTCTCACGGGTCTTTGATTCTACCAACAACGATAAAATTGCAGGAGGGAATCCTGAAAGGAATTAAGTTTATTTTACACTTATAATGAAATATATTTTTGATATAGTAACACTATTCTTTTCTGAAGCCCATGATCATCCTCAATGCTGGCCTCTGGATACCAACCATCCCACATCCCTTGCCTCAAGGATGGGTTATCAAGGCAGAACTATGATAAAAGAGTTGAAATCCCTGGCCAAGGACAGAAGGCTTTTTTTTTTTAATGGAAGAAGGCCAATATGTAGAAGGAATGATTGAATTAGAAAAAACAACATTCTGCAACTCTTAGAAATTAAATAACTTTCAGGAAAGGATCAGAATTGGATGCTAAAACCATTAGGTTCAAGTTGCGGGGAAGACAATATCTGCTAAATGCCATGTATCACCCTATAAGTCACGCACCAAGTGCAAAAAGAAAAGCTTACATTTACAATGAAATGATCTGGTGGTCATCTTAAAAAGTGATCTAAGTCAGCAACACTAAGAGTGAAACAGCCTGACATTATGTATCATCAGAGCAATCCCAAGCCTGTAGGCTACATAGTGTATCTAGGTCAAGAGAACGGGGGCCCTGTCTCATCAAGTTTCCTGTGTCCTTAAAGCTGCAAAGATGCCCTTGCAGAGGGGGATGGGAGAGTTGTTGAACCTGGTTAGGAACATAAGACAAACCTGTGACTTGCACAGGCTGGTGATCAGGGACACGTAAGGAGATGGACAACTTGGCAGACACCAGCATAGAGAAATGACCACCATTGGGACGTATGCCCCCTCCCCAAGGGGGAAATATTCCAAGGGAATATTTTCTATTCCCTGACACACACACTCCATCACCATCCAGAGACTGAAATGCAACCTGAGGATACGAGAGAAAGGTGAAAGACCCTGAATTGATGGCGCAAACGTTGAATTTTCTGTGATTACAATTGTCTGAGATTATTAAGAATGGCAAGAGATTACATTTCTGCTACTCCAGTGGAGAAAGGGCTTAAAGAAGCTATTTTATTTAACTGTAAAAAAAAAAAGTCATATATATTGCATTCTGTGCCTCAGATATGTGCCAACTCTTTTCTTAATCCAATTCTAGACATTTTAGCTATTCCTCCACTCATTGCCAAGGCATCACAGGAAAATTAAGATACAATGTGAGGAATAAATATTTCTGGGATTTTATATATATAAAAGGTGTATATATATATATAATACTTTGCTATTGTCTGTACTTTTAGAAGAAAGACTACATGTAGATAACACAGAAATTATTCTGGGCTATGGAATGCATGGTACTTCAATACAGATAAATCTAATGTTCCAAGGATTTACTTCAAACAAAATAATAAAGCCATGCTGTGGAGTCTGGCTTAAAAATCTTGGGATATAACCCAGCTGTTGAACTTCTCCCTGAAGCCCACACCATTCCAGGAAGAGAGAGCTTGGGCAGGGCTGCCTCTCCTTGCTCTCAAGCTTGGATTACAAAGCACCCCTACAGGGACGGACGCTATGTGCAAATTAATTGTCAACATTGTCCCCTGGGAATGACAACTAAGAAATGGCTTCTGTTTATAATTTTTTTTTTTTTTTTTTTTTTTTGGTGGAGGATCTTTTATTAGAGACAGTGATGGGGCAGGGAGGCCGGAGGCCCGCTGCAAAACAGGGTGGGGGCCACAGCCCTTTCCTGCTCTGGGGCTGCCTGAGGTCTGGTAGACACGAGGTAGGGTCGTTTCCCTGCCCCCCCCCCAGAGGCATGAGCAGCTTTGGGCTTGCTGGGCGGACAGCAGCCTCGTCCAGGGCAGCCTTCCAGGTCCGAGTCAACGTCTGCGGGTGCCAGGCAGCGGGAGGCACCCCAGCCGCCGTCGGCTCCGCAGAGAGGCAGGGAGAAGCGGGGTGCCCCTCGGGAACGTATCCAGGCGCAGAGGTGGCCTGAAACACCACAAGTTTGAAAATATGCCCAGTGATATTTAGTATTGACCATATATTCACAATATTTCATATGTTAATAGTAAGGAGATTGTGGTTCGTCAGTAGAGGGAAATAAGACTATATCATTGCACACCAAATAATAAAGGAAATTGCCGGAAGTAGGTGGCAGACTTTTTTAGTGAGCGTGGGATTGAGTAGAATGCTTTTATAGCAAGATAGAAGATATTAAAGCTGGAGGGGACCCTCAGATGATCTTTTCTGGTCCTTTCACAACTTTCTTTTACAGATGATCCAGGAAGTAAGATTGGGAAAGTCTCAGCTGGTGGTTGACGTAACTCAAGTTTACCAGGACTACTAAAGTTGACAACCACAACTGTAAATAGAGATACCTCCTCATTTCCACCAACTTCTCCTCTCACACCACTCCCACCTCATGATCTCAGGTCACCTTCTTTCCTTATATGGTCACTAGTTGGGACTAGGATGACCCTTTTGCCTTCAATTCAGGAATATTAATCTCTTACTAACTAAATACAAAATGTTAGTATGGGGATCAGGCACCTCAGACCCCACTACAGCTCCCAGAAAATAACAGAAGACGTCAATGGCTTTCGAATTTTGCTAATGCCTTGATGCAAACAAAAGTTCTACATGTCTATTTGCCAGTCCAAGCCTTGGCTTCTCTCACAGGAAATGCAGCATTTTGGTCTATTGTTATAATAATATGGATGGCAATCTTTTGCATAAGGAAGAATTTACTTTCTCTGGAATCCCTCTTTTCCTCTCTAGCAGATTGTAAGTACATCAAATATTAAAGCCTATTTTTTGTATAAAAGAAATCCTTTCAGCAGTTGCAATCCCTTCCCTGCAAAAGGAAAATGCATTACACAGGCAGCTCCGTGAGCTCATGTTTCTATATCTAAGCTAATGACTGTGAGGGAACACCCTTTCCACCCCATCCCTGTCCTTTCTGCACCTTTCCTTCAATAAATGCTCCTCTCAAAAGAAATTTGTAGAACCTATATGCCAAATCAATAAATGCATAAAACTGTTTTCTTATCAACCCCTAATTTAAACAGGTGAATTGTTTAAAAGACAATAAAATTAAGAACTTGCAAAATTTCATACATAAGGTCTTTAATTTTATTGGCTGAAAGGCTTAAAATAAGCATACATTTCAGCAATTTTATATTTATGATACATGCCCACAAAATAAAGGCACACTATAAATTGCATTTTTTTCCTATAAAATCTACTAATAAATCTTGCAACACTAGTATACACTATACACAGCTGGGACACTTTCTGCAATTCAGACTTGGTATAAATTCGGATAAGACTCTCCCCATACTCTTTTCCTTAATTATGTACTGCAATAGCATAAATCTGAAAAATAGTTACCTTTTACAGAAATAGTTCAATGAACCAGGCACTAAACTAAGCACTGATTTAATTTTTAGAATCACCAGAGAGATGAGTATTATTCCCTCATTGTACCAAAGAGGAATCTAAGATTTAAAGAGTTTTAAAATTTTTCTCAACATTATGGTTAGCAGATGGGAGATCTGGGATTTGAACCGAAGTTTGTCTGATTCATTAAGTCTCTGACAGTATGTACCTATTTCCAACTAGGGTTGAAGACTTAAAGGGGTTAACAACTCACAAATGCAAAGAAGGCGCATTATTCATACAGGCTGTATTCCAAAGAGTCACATGACAATCCTGCTGATTTAGGGCTAAATTTATTCCCAAAGTCATTCAGTGTTTCTTGCCCCAAATAAAGTAAGTTAAAATCAAAGCATATTTAAGTCACATTATCATCTGTCTTCTTCATAAATTCTGAAAAGCTTGCTCACCAAAATCAGATACAAGGGATAAAGAAAATCAAGAGGAAAGAACATAAAATTAGAAAGCACAGAGATGTAGGAGGCCAAAATGAAAGGGGGGGAAAAGGAAAGGTGAAAGGGGAATGAAAGGGAGAAAAGAGAAGAAAGGCAGCAGAGTTTTGGATTTTGAAATTCCTTTATCAAGTATGTCATGAAGTGGGTGAGGTGGTTGATGGGGGAGCAAAGAAGAGGTGTCAATTTTTCATGACTTTCATTTAAGTACAAAGTCTAATTTCTTAAAGGATCTTTTATCTCTCAGTAAAACTAGTAAAGCAGAAAGTCACTCAACAATCCCACCCATACATTTCATATTGCATGCTACCATCAGCTTTCCCCTGAATCTTAACCGACTTGTAGGAACACCCAGGGAAGATGGTCAGTTAAAAGTTAGAGTTAAAAGCTGATTCTTCTTCCTCTCTTGCCTAATCTAGCCAATTCTTAAAGTTCTACACACATTTTCAATACATGGCAAAGGAAAAAGCATGTTCTTTTCTTATACACACATAACCCAAATGGTGGCACATAAAGAAGAGGCTTTGGAAAGTAGATCCTTACCTCACAACACTACAGAAAAAACTTTTTACAACATCTTCAAATGACAGGAAAAAATACTTGTACTAATTCTTTTCTTTAGCTACACATTATTTTTTAATTTGTCAAATGACTCAATGACTAAACCAAATGTCTCTTTCAACTAAATGTCTTTTCTGATATTTCTGAGGACTTGACTGGTATTGAAAAATTTTGTTCTCTACTACAAAAAGTGCTAAGACACTTTTCAAGCTCAATTTGATGCTGGTGGAGGGCAACAGAAAACCTATGAAAACCTATTTTCTCTGACAATGTTTTGTGAGGTATGCATTCCCCTGTCACAAGAGAGAAACAAAAAGTCTCATTACTTACTTTACAAAATAAGAGTTAACTATTAAGTTTTCTTCAAAATTTATTTACTTATTTAATTTTTGATTTCAGAAAGTTAAAATAATACTGTTGGATGCTCTGAAAATGTCACAGAGGTTCGTTCAAATACCTTTTCTATATATCTCTGAAAAGGACAGGACTACTTCACACCAAATGTTGAAAAAAACAAATGAATTGCCAAATGTGGTGGATTAAATTATGTACCCAATTTTAGACCTGTTTTTGGTCTTGATCCTCATTCCTGTGGGTGTGAAGCTACTCTAACTGGTACCTCTTGAAGGAGTTACTTTAGTTAAGGTGTGGTCCAACTGAACAAGGGTGGACCTTAAATCTGGATTACTGGAGTCCTTTATAAACAGAGCAAAAGTCAGACAGAGAGAGAGAAAGCCACAGGGAAGTCCAGAAGCTGAAATTCTACAGAACCTGGAACAGAAAGAAGAGGACATCACCACATGATGGGAAATCCAAGGAACCCAAGGACTGCCGGTCAGCCAGAATGCCACCAGCCCTGGGAGGAAGCCAGCCTTCCAGCCTCTGGAACCATGAGCCAATAGACTCCTGTGTTAGGCCAACCATTGTGGGGTATTTGTCATAGCATCTGGAAAACGAAGACGCCAAAGGATTAACGCTCTAAGTTAAAACACGCATGCACACACACAGAGTAAAACCAGTAGAAGAAAATACTAAAAATTATTTACAGTCTTGGGGCAGGGAAGGCCTTCTTAAGCAAAACACAGAACTTAGAGGGAAGAGACAGTTTTGCTTATATAAAACAAGGTAAATCTTTGTTTGCCAAAAGGAGACCTTTAAAAAGTCAAAAGACTAGAAGAAAATGTGACCAATAAAAGGTTATTTTATATAATCTATAAAGTAAATCTATAAATCAACAAATAAAAACAAACATTTGTTCTTCATAGATGATCTATAAATGGCAAATAATAACATGATGAAGATGGTTAACTTCATCAATCAAACTATCATTTTAATCCAAATCAGCAAAAACATAAAAGATCGATAATATGCAGTATGGGTGAAAGTATAATCAAATGGGTACTCTCATATACTGTTGCTGGGTGTGTAAACTGGTAAAGCATTTATGGGGGGTAATCAGGCACCACATGTCAAGATTTAAAACATACACATCTTTTCTCTCAACATCTCCAAGTATTTATTTTTATATGCAAGGTATTATTTGAAATAATTTTCTGAAATTTGAATGTCTATTCAAAGGAGAAAAGTTAAATAAATCACAATTCATTCATAATAATAATAGTGTTAATAGTAAATCTTTATAGAGTGGTTACTAAATACCAGGAACTTTTCCAAGAGCATCACGTGTATAAACTCAGTCTGTCTTCATAACGAGCCTATGAGGTAAATATCATTATTGCCCCATTATGGTTGGGAATACTGAGGCAAGAGAAGATGAGAAACTTGCTCAAAGTCACACAGCTTGTAAGTAGCACGGCCACGTTTCACACCCAAGCAGCCAGGTGCCAGGCTACTCCAAAATACTGTACAATAGAAGGCTGTAGATAACTAGGTACCAATACAGAAAGATCTACAAGACAAATGGTCATCTTAAAAAAAGATACAGAACTTGACAGGTAACTAATGACTTCATGTAATCAAATATAAGTCTATATGTTTGATTATCTATATGACAAATGAAGCTATGTATTTGATTATTGACCCTAGATATGCATGCCGGGTAGATAAAGGTTACCTGGATTGGAAATGGTAGTGGGAGAGGAGGATGGAGGTAAATTTCCACTTTTAATTCTCTATATTTCTAAACTATTTGAAAGGAAAAAGAAGAATGCTTTCCTGTATTACTGTTATATATATTTTTAATGTTATTTTTCTTTAAATTTAAAAAAAGCACATGGAGGGAAGCAGATATGGCTCAAGCAGTTGGGCACCCACCTACCACATGGGAGGGCCTGGGTTCGGTTCCCAGGGCCTCCTGAAAAAGAAAAAGAAGAAGACAAGCAGACACAGAGAGCACACAATGAGCAGACAGCAAGTGCAAACAGAGGGCAGGGGGTGGGGGTTGGGGAGAGAATATAAATAAATAAAATAAATGTTAAAAAAAAAAAGCATATGGAAAACAGTTTTTGTTCCCTACAGCTGTTTCTACATCTATGTATCTGGCTTTCAGTCACATTTTTCCCTCTTTTAAAAGTTGATCCAAATATCTGTTAAATTCAAACTCTGAAACTTTTTGGAATTGTTTTCAGCTCATATAAAAGGCTTTAACCTTCAACCTCTTTAGTTTTGGCCCCACTATGTTTAATACTATTTTTAAACAACTCAATTTTCGGTTGTTGTTAAAAGACATTTAGAAGATCATTTGTAAGATGAGAAACTTTAAATGTGGGCTACAGACCTGGCCTTAAGAAAACCTGGATCGGCACGCTCGGGTAGTAAAGGTTTTCTGTCAATTACTAATTGGCAAAATCTAAAGCGTAAATTAGCAGGAACGGAGCTATCTAGGCCCTTTATATGAATGGAGAGGAGGCTACGGAGGAAATCTGACTCTTGGATGCTCCCAACACTGAATTAGAAGAAAGGTTCTTCTTCTAGTTCATTCTCCTGGGATTTCTTATTTTACTCTGAAGGTCAAAGGATGCATCAGAAATTAGGGAATAAATACATGTGGACTTACATCAGGGAATCCAAGTAACAGAAAGCTGATAGCAGAAACTAGTTTTACCCTCGTGATGAAGGCCAAGCCCCTTGTTCCTTTCCAGCCCCCTTACATTTTTCCCAACGCTCTACAGCATAAACACCATCAGGCAGGGCTCCCTATTGGGGACACTTTTTGAAGACCTGGCAGCTGCTGTGCCCCTCGATAGCTTCCAGTTCTCCTTCATATGCTCTTCTACATCTTCACTGAAGAAAGCAATGTGGGCATTCAACACAACACTTGTTGCAACACAAGTGAGAGCAGTCAAGAGGCTGTTACCCATTTCTTTGGCAATGAAGCTGCTCTGGGAAATTCTTTGAGCTCCCATCTACCAAAGCCCTCCTTCAATGTAAACAAAAATTAAAATGAGAAGCAGACCTCGACCTTAAGGTCCCAGTTGGGACTCTTTCTGGGCCAAGGGGAGGTCCCACATATTCCAAACAGGTCTCACCATTGGGGTAACCAATGACAGCTCTAGCATTAGCAAAGGGAGGAATAATTAATAGCTTAAGACCACACGAGCCAGAGCTTGCTCTCTCTGCCTAGAGGAGCCTGCACCAAATCTGTGTGTGTATTTCTGTCCTTCTCTTACATTTCTCAGCAAGCTCTGTTCTTTTTCCCCATTTCCCAATAATTTTTTTTTTACTGGTCTAACTGAAAAAAAAAAAAAAAGGCAGACCCTAGGAGAAAATGGATGAGATTAATGTATTCAAGTATAGAGGGATTGATAAAGAAGTAGATTTAGATAGATTTGTTGTAAATTCTATGCATGTGTATTAAACACATATATGAATAATCCCTCTACAACGGGCCAAGCCAAGCACTAACAGTGAGGCTTCAACTGGGGCTTCAGCAATTATGATAACTCACTGTTTCAAGAACCAATAGGCCAGTGTAAAGGCACAAAAATGAACATAGAAAAAACTGGACTCTGATAAAGTTCTACCTTTTGACAGCATCACTGCAACACTGGACACTAGCAACAAAAAACTTAAAATATATCAATCCATCACAGAAGATGAATTCTACATTAGCACCAAGTCATGTGCCACCACTTGTCACTTCTGCTGGCTTTAGAGCTAGACAAAGACACATATTCCAAAGTTACATTTCCAAAGGCCAAGAGATGAAAACTGAAGATGTTCACGTGCAACATAGAAAGCTAAAGAGAATCCTCCAAACTTAAACCACAGTAATTATTTAAAACAATATGTGAAAAACAGCATGTCCTAAGATAAGACCTGGACAAGTTGACCTCCCAACTATGGCCATTATTTATCTGGAAAACTGAAAGAAAAAAGTGGGGGAGGGAAGTGGCTTTGACACCTTTAGAAATTTAGAATCCCAGAGTCTCTCTTTAACCATTCACATGCTAGTCGTCCTCAAAATGGTAACTGTTTTCCAAGTGCCAACCTAAAGTGGATGAAGTTGCAAATTCTCTCTGATCATTCTTTCAATGGATTAATATTTATTGAGTGCCAACTTTGGGCGAGGCACTCGTACATAATGACCAAGAGGACAATTATGACCGCTATCACCATGGAGCTCACAGTCTGTCCTGCCTCTTCTGGATCAGCATTTGATTTATGGTGACTCAACAACACAGAGAACAACTCCTTATGAAATTTATGGTCAAACAGGCCCATCTCCCATAAAAAACACCCACATCTCACTGGCCATATTCTAAAATCCAGGTTTAACTGCCTGGTTTGGAATTTAGAGATCATCTTCCCATAAAAGCAATACCATAAATAATGTTTGGGTTTCGGGTCAGTCCATAAAGCTTGAGCTGCGGTGATTTTAAAAGGTTGCTGGATGGTTTGTATTACCCTGGGACCTTCAAGTCAACATTATTAAACTGTAGATTATACTCTCATGGCTGTTATCATGGGTTGAGACAACCCTGGCTGGAGACTAGACTTAGTGCAGGCTAAGGTTGGAAAGAAAGCTGTAAGTGCCTGAAGGTGGGCTGGCAGCTATCTTTCTGTCTCCATCTGTCTCCAGGATAAGAGAACACAGATGGGGCCAGAATCTCCCCAAAGTTGCTTCTGAGCATAAGAATTATATTTGGAATAGCTCATTTGCATACCAACCCCTGGCCACTCCCATGGGTCTGTAGTTCTGTCCAAAGTTATGCAAATTCCATACCATTGTTACTGAGAAGTAACAACCAAAGGTATTACCTGGTTACCTCAGGAAATATAATAGTGTTTTTATATATTTTTCCTTTTTTGAGACATATGTTTGTCCACAATAACCCTAGCTCTAGTAGCATTTAAAGCACATTAAATCACAGTATTTTTTAAACATCACATTTTATCCAGTTTCATTTGCACTCCCTTACATGAACCGCATCTTAAGTTCTAGATCACTAAAGATTATCATTTCAGTCTCTAACTTATAAAATAATAATCTCAGCTCAGGCTCATTTTTGTTCAAATCATGCCACAGATATACTTGTAGCTAAAAATAGAAAAATAAGTTATTTTAAGCAATCATGTGAGTCTCCAGGACAAAATTTCTAAAAACGATTTTATTTATGTTTAAAAGGGAGCAAAACATAGGATAGCCTAGTTACTGCCTGAAGGAAGTTGTTTACTGGCTCTGTTACAAGGTGAAGCAAAATCTTTCTTACAGGTCATTACAAATGCCCTTAGGCTATAGTCAGAAACTGTAGATGCTTTAGAGGTAATCCCACATTATCCACATAAAATATTATTTCTGTCTTAGTGCCAGGGTCTCAATACGAAATACAATCTTCTCTGAAACGAAATGGCTTTTATTATGACCCCCATTACCTTTGACAGATAATTCTGCACAAGTGAAAGGGTGGGAAGGGACTCCCAAATTTTGCTCTAGGATTCCCAAAGCTATTGATGAGTTCCAAAAGACCTGGGTACATCCTCTTTCTGAAGAGCCCATAAGGATGAAAGATCTCAAGCTAAACTCCTCAAGAAAGCAAAGTTTTACTGGCAGGGTTTGGCACTCTTTGATAAAATCTTTGCTTGGTACATCAACTCTATGTGCCTCCAAGGAAAGAAAGCATCTGTCTGGTAAGAATGAGAAAGACAAAATGCCCTGACAAGTAGCCTGCATGAAGAGAGCTGTCACCTGGCCCAGACCTGGGTGCCAGAGGAAACACTGGGACCCAGAAAGGTCTGAGAAGCAGTGGGTGAGTTTTGTTTGCAATGCCTCCCCCCACACCTGGTCACCCTCCAAAAGAAACCCTGTACCCTGTGTTTATCCCATAGAAGAGGGATTCTCAAAGAAGGCTTGGGCAACAGCAGCCTCAGCGGCCAGTCTCAACCTGGAAGCTGTTAGAAATGCAAGTACTCAGGCCTACCCTAGATTTACCAAGTCAGAAACTCTGGGGGTATGTTCTAAACAAGCCCTCTAGGAGTGTTCTGACAGCGGTCAAGTTTGAGAACCGCTGCTGTACAATGAATTAAAATCATTGTACTATAGCCCCTCTTCCAAGTCTTATTTAAAATTGGTGAAGGAAAGCACTTTTCTCTTCCTAAAGAAATGTCAAGGATCAACAAGCAAGAGGGAGTCAGGAGGAGTTTGGAGGTGGGGGGGTGGAGGGGGTGGAATGTTGAGCTCCAATTGACCATTCTCCTTCTCCTTCATTTCTGGTCTAGGAATTTCAGTCATAGGAACCAAAAAAGGAGAGGAGAAAACATCAGAAATAGATCTGATCTACCCCAGAACCCAGTTTATATCAGGCAAGGGGTTGCTAATTAAACATTCCCTTCCAAGTAAACAAGCAGCATTCATGGTAACCACAATCAACCACACATACAAAGATAACACACCAGACCTGCTCTTCAACACAAGTAATTAAAGACACTAAGAAAGCCATCTTCACAGCTTTCCCAGACTTAGTGGCTATTTGAGAGACCACACAAAACACAACACTAACATATTAGCCAAAACATAAATTTAAACTTCAAAGCAAAAGCTCATAAATCATTGAAACTCTTGGCTATTAATTTAACAAGAGCATTTATACGCGTCCTTTTCCTGAAAGATAAATTTCAATCCTCTAAAAGAGAACAATTATCTACTATTCTTGGGCAACATAGCCCTAGTTTTTAATCCAGCACTGAGAAGGCTTCCATTAAGGGAAAAGGAAGCCATTTAGTCACAAAGATTCAAATGTACCACCAATGATTGGTCTTATGTTGCTTCCCGACCTGACTGTTTAAATTTCAACAGCTGAGAATCTGGAAAAGCAGTAGCAACCCCAAACCACGCCACTGAAGATCTGAAGTCAAAGGTAAAAGAGAAAGGCCCTTTCTGTACAAAGTTCTTGAGTACACACCTACCCTGACTCTGCATCCCACCTGCCTTTCTGGAGCAAAGGGAAATGTCAAGGACTATTTGCCTATATCGTTATTCATCACTTGATACTCAAGGAATCAGTTTCTTGTCTCCTGGGACAACTGTCCTCACTGGAAAGTGGGTAGTGCTGAATAGTCAACATTATTTTGCTCTGATTTGATCTGTAGTCTCATATCCTTGTTGCTATTTTTTTTTCTTCCTTAAAACTGAGTCATCGTAAATCTAGGCGCTTCCTTCTTTACTGGTAATTAGCATTAGTCATAAGCCAAAAATGATTCCACATGAGAAGCAAAATAAACACAACCCTTCTTACCTTTCATGCCAAACTTGGAGTGTCTTGCCAACTTAAGCAGAAACAGCATTACCAGCAGACAAAATCCCACCACAGATGCAATTACCACCACAGCGTAGACCTAGGGGAAGGGAAAGGGGCAGTTACAGCCTTGCTTTTTTAGTTCTCTATCATCATCATCATCAATGATGACAATGACAACAGTTAACAGGTAGTGAATGCTGACTACAATCTCTCCCAAGAGCTTTACATACATTAATTCATTTAACCCTCAACAGCCCTATAATGAACGATCAAGGTCACATCATTATCTCTACAAATGAAGAAGTGTAAGTTAAAGCTTATAGAAATAAACATCCATCTGATATTTTTAAAATATAGAAACATATATATGTTTCTTACATAAAACACAAATGGCAAAATAGTGATCATTTGTGAAGCTGGTGATGGGTTCCAAGGGATTCATTAAACTATTCTCCCTACTACTCTGCATGTTTGAAAATTGTCTGTAGTAGATTTTTTTAAGTTGGCTATTGTGGCTCTTAGACATCAGTGTACCTTGGAGCAGGGAGTGGGAATGGAAGGGGGCAGAAGGGATGTTTGGGCTAAGTCTGGCCTGTAAAAGCCCATTGGATTATATACATAGGATAAGTGCATGCATCTGTATTATCTTACAGGTCAATAAAAATGTTTTGTAAGTTTAAAAATGTAATTGCAAGATGTGGATGGTACAAGTAGAAAAAGTAGGTGCAGAGAGTGAAGGATGAGAGAGAGAGAAAGAGCTACAAGTGCAAACATGGGCCATGCAGCTGCCGTAGCTGCTGAGTGAGGTGTGAGGCTACAGTGAGCCCAAGTTCACTTTTTTGTTTGTTTGTTTGTTTGTTTTTGTTTTTTTTCCAAGTTCACATTTTAGCAACAAGAATGTAAGCAGGGCTATGGATCTCTTTCCATTCTTGTTGCTCAACCCAAGGTCCTACCTACAAAAACAAAGTTTACTTCTCTAAACAAGGAGTTGGCAAACTTTTTCCATAAAGAGTCAGAGTAAATATGTCATGCTTGTAGACCACGAGGTCCCCATAGCAACTACTCAACTCTGCCATTGCCGAAAGCAGCTGTGGACAATATGTCAGCAAATGGACATGGCTGCATTCCTATAAAACTTTATTTACAAAAACAGATTTGGATGTTGTTTACCAACTGCTGCTCTAAACTGTCTTAGATATCCACAGGGATTTAGAGGCTTAAGCTTCTTTGTTTCATTTAATCTGCACACTAATCCTTAAAACAGGTATAATCATCCCTATCTATGGTAATGGTTAGTGCTGTTCACCAAATATTTCTGTGTTTTCTTCTGTTTCTCTTTGTAGAATGTACTTCCTGGCTTGTTTGTGGTTAGGTTAGTTCATATGGCTGGTTCTGGCCCAAGAGCCCAGACTTGTGTTACTTCCAGGGTAGAGGATTAACTGCCAGTACGAGATCCTCTGAATCAATGGTTCTCAACAGGTAACACTGTGGTCCCCCGGGGACATTTAGTGCTTTTTGCTTGCCACAATGGGGGTGTGCAGAGGAGTGCTACTAGCATGTAGTGGGTAGAATCCAGTTGTGCTGCTAAGCATCCTATAGTGCCCAGGACAGCCCCACAACAAGGAATTACCCATCCCAAAATCTCAATATCTAAATAGACAAGTCCAAACTCCATTTTTTCTTAAGCCAGTAAAAAGAATTTATTTGGGAAATGCGGGAAAGAACTGAGCTTGTTGAGAAATGGGGGAGAAAGACAGAAATACACACCAAGATTTGGTATGGGCCCCTCTAGGAAGAGAGAGCCCAAACTCCATTTTTCAAAGAGGTACCAGGGATAGAACCTGAGACCTCGTACATGGGGAGCAGCTGCTCAACCACTTGAGCTACATCTGCTCCTCTCTGAACTTCATTTTATAGATAAGGACAATGGGATTCAGAGAGGTCAGAGGACTTGCCCTGAATTGTACAACTTCTCTGCTGTAACAGGGGACAGTGTCATAGCTGCTTTGGAAAATATTTGACTGGGATTCAGAGCTGGAGTGAGATGCTTCACATCTCCAAGCCTCCATTTCTTCATTTGTATACAAAGATAATGATACCTGTCCTGCCTTCTCTACATTATTACAGAATGTTAAAGACAAGTTGGTAAATCTTAAGTGGTTCTACTGGTAGAAACAGCCAACGATCCATAATCAAACATTTAAACATACTGAAGGAACTCTAAATTTAAAGAAGTCTTTAGGTAACAAAGACTCCTGTGCTAATGAGAAAAATCATCTCCTCAAAGCAGACTGTGGGAAAAACACAGAGTTTCAGGTTGTGGGTTTGTATTGGGGTGGGGTGGCCTTTATGTGGGAGACAATTCTGGGTGACTGTTGATTTGTTTTCCATCTGGGGAGATCTCCTAGGATGGAAAAAGGCGAGCTGTCCTCCACCTCAAAGGCATCAAGAGCCAGAAAAGTCAATGTTTGAAGCTGTCTTCTGAATGAGCCAACAACAGCCTTTAGCTTTTATAGCAGCTCCCTGCTTCTGAAATCTTTTTCTAGCCCAACGACCTTGCCTCTGATCAGGGGCTGCTTATGTATTAAATATGTATTAAGACTTTAAGTGCTTGGATGACCATTCCTCCCATTCTTGCGTGCCCAAACCCCAACCATGCTGCACAGGCCATCGTAAAACATGCTCCTTGTCCCACAGAGGCTTCCCTGAGTCTCCCAGCTGGAAGGAACAGAACGCCTCTACCTCTATTGCTATCCCTCTCATCACACTGCTCATTTTCTACTTGTATTTTAAGTATGAGTATTAGCATCTCAAGTCTCTGACCGAAGTTTAAGCTCCTAAGATCAGGCCTGTGTTTCATTCACTTTTAAAATATCTCTCCCCCAGCCCCCAACCCCCACAGTCCCTTCCAGAACCTACCGGATTCCTTACATTTATTGTGCACTCAAACTTTTATTTAAAGAATTAAGAACACAGGTGTGAAGTTGTGGACAACAGGATTAAGCATATATGTCTCTGAACACAAAAGCTGGTTTCTTGCTCTTCTAGTGATGATAACATTTTAAAGGACAAAAATTTGAGATAGGAACCACTTGTGATTAAAGTGACCCACGAAAGGAGAAGTAACTCAGAGGCTATCTATATGGCTTCCTTAAGTGTCTGTATTCATTTCTCCAACATTAATGCCTGTTTACATCAGAACAATAAAAACTCCTTATTGAAGGACATCAACTGAAGCAGCCAGTCTGCTCAGAGCCAGTCTGCTCAGAGCCAGTCTAGAAAACACGGACCCATCACAATGCTCACCGAGAGGTGTTCCCGACCAGATTGGTCAGCCATATCTGTGGGAGGGATGTCGTTACTTCTGTTTGTGGTGTCGCCAATGTCATTCGCTGCTGTTCCATAATCTTAAATTGGAGAAAGAGGAAAGAGAAGTGAACGTCATGTTGTTATTAGGCTGACAACACACACGAGACCACAGAACCTCAGTAAGACCCAGAACAAAGCAAAACTAGTCACCAAGATCCCAAATGACTGGTGGCCTGGCCATGGAAGATGCAGGATTTGGCTGCCAAAATTAAATCCATTGCTGCGTTGGGAATGCACAAAGCCACAAATGTTATTCAACCGAAATCTTTATATCAGCATTTTCTTGGTCAAATTCTAAACCAGGTCTAGGGTCATCTAAGAATCATAAATTTATAGACCTGGAAGTGTCTTTAAAAATAAAGTCTAACCTCCAGCTCTACAGATGAATTATGTCAGCCAAGAAAAGCTACATGATTAGTCTACAGTCACATGGCAAGGGGCCAGCAGAGCCCAAACAGGAATCTAGACTTGATATCATCAATACTTATTCCCTGGACAGGTATATCTTATTTGAATAAGGTAGACACTCAATACGGAATGTGGAATCAGTATAGATATGGAACTTTGGTCTACATATGAACTTTTGAGGAGTTCTGAATTAGCAATGTTTCTATTTTAGACTTGTTAATTGGTAGGGAACTGTGCCAACAACATATTTAGAATTGAAAACATGCATTCTCATTTCACCATTCTCAAATGTAACTGCTATCTTCTGAATCAATTTTAGTCTACATGAATCAGGCATGGAAATATACGACTGATTTTTTTTATGGATAGTCATTGTTTTATTAGTAACATTATATACAAAAAAGGGTCACAAAAATTCTTGGTAAACTTGTTATGGACAATGGTGTATATAATTTTTAAAATTTTAATTCTTAATAGGTAAGATGCCTTCCTTCAATTTCCATCCTGAGCAAGCTACCTTTAACTCAGCCCTATCTAAATTTCCCTCGATAGAAATATCAGACTGGCCTTGGGGCAACCAATTTAATCTTTTTTCTATTAACAGAGTGTCTCTTTGAATGTGAATGAAAAGTAACAGGAAAAGCACCTATTTTCTGTTTGCTGTTTTACTTTTAACTCCCGAATGATAATCTCACCATTCCCATTTTGAGTAATTTATTAATCTTAATCCAATACTAATAGACATAATAATTTATTTATTTGTTTTTTCTTCTTCATATTATATCCAACATCAAATGCAAAATTTAAATCACTGAAGTATTTATAGTTTAATATTATGACATTTCGGATCAATGATCCAAATTGAAGGTGACATTTTTAAAGTGTTGAAGTCACTAAAGAGTCCAAAACAAAATTTAAAAATGTAAAATCACAATTCAAACATATCCCCCACCCTCTACCCCTGTGATCCAGTTTGAAATATTCTCCCTTTAAACCATATCAAGGCAAATTTTTTAAAAAAATACAAAAGTCACATGCACACAATCATCCAAATCACAGGTTAGAAAAATATGGCTTAACATGTAAATAAGCAAGTAATGAAATATAATTTCCCAGCTAAAATTAGCTCAAGTTAAATACACAAGTATAATAAATATAAAACCATAAAATAATTTTATTGAAAAATAAAATATAAATGTGCATCTCTAAATATATATAAGTATATTTGCTAGAATAAACATATAAACAGAAACTTTTAATCAGTCTTAATTTTCTAGCCTTGTCTTGAAATTTAGCCTGCCACCTCCCACACAGTGGCCTCCTGATTATGAAGGTGGTGTGGATATGTGTTAAAGATGGGTTTTTCACACCTAGTGAAACATCTCTGGTATTCAATAAAAATAGCTAAATAGAGATGAGATATTTGATCAAAAGCTAATACCAGGGACGTTTTGGGAACTCTCTTTCCACATTCCTAAGGGAACCCCATTTTATTTAAGTGTCGTCCACCTCCACCCCCAGTGGGCTCATCTCCTCAGGGGGAGTTACCCTCACCTGCAGGGGTGGGTGTAGTTAGGCAAGGGGTCATCCCTCTCTCTTATCAATAATGGGGACAGTAACAAACCATGACCTGAATACAATTCTCAAACTGAATACAAAGAAAACTTGCTGGTCTCTAGGAAAGTTATCTCTCTTCTGGAACAGTTTTCAGAAGCTCTTCCCTTTTTCACATCCATGAGGATGACAGTAGCCCCTCTGCAGACATGACCTTATGACTGTAAGGGGAACCAGTCTTCTGTGAGGCTGGTGTAGTGGGCAGTGGAGTAGAGAGATGAAGAGAATGTGGGCCTCTGATGAGCTATGGTTGAGCTGCCTACCTCTGAGGTGAGCCAAACTTCCTTATTAAACAAATTAGGTTTACTCTTATAGCCAGAAACATGCTAACAGATACAACTCCTTTTTCTTTGTAGTCATGGCTTTTAAACAGGTAATTAGTTTCTAATTATGGAAACAAAATATCTGTTACAGCAGAATAGACTGACTACTTCCAAGAACACAGCAGGAGAAAGTGCTATTTACAAGCACTGTAAATATCAAGGGAGAAGGGCCATCAATATTGAATGATTTTTTAAATATTATTTTGGCATATGTAATGCTTTAAGTGTATATTTAACTGAGCTTAACGGTCTCCTTTTAGCTGATTTATTTCATTTTAGACAAACATTTTGAAAAAATATACAAAATAAGGGGAACATGATAGCTACCTTCATAAATGACATCAGGGTTTGCACCTAAAAAGCAAATTAAAAAAAAAAAACAAAACGATTTGTAAGTATGCATTTTGGAGATAACAAATAACTTATTTTTACCGACTAAAATGAGCTAGATATACTTCACAGGTTTTATAATCGAATAGACTGTTTTGCCAAACAAGCAAATATAACTTGAAATTCTTAGTTAGCGTCACATTAGCTATGTCCCCCTCCACCAAATCTCCCAACCTCCATTCCTTCAAAAAAGAAAAAAATAAAGAAAAATCACAAATTAATTTTGCTGAAAAAACTTCAGCCATCAATGAATTAGGATCATTTCTTGTTTTGTACTTTGTCTATTACATGATTGGCCATTTAAAGAGCAATTCTGGAACTTTTATTCTAGATACAAATAACAATTTCCATATCATTTTTGTTATTCTCTGATGGTTTAGGGGGTTACTTTCAAATCTTGTTTTGGCAGGTCCATTTGCATTTATAAACACATTATTCACCACTCTGTATAATCTAAAATAATTTTGTTTTCCACTTGGTCTTCAGGGAAGCTCCCAAGGCCAAATAAACCCTATTTTTGTTCCAACCCAACATAGTGAAGTAATACATACTTTTCTGTTGAAATAATTTATGTATAACCAATTACAAATAAATGCTAACTCAGAGAGAAATGCAAAAGTATATTAACTAATTTCTATGACTATGCAGTCACCATGATCAGAATATTCTGTTCTAAGGTATACCCATGAGAATTGCCAAAAACATATAAAAGATTTTTTTAAAAGCAAGAACTTGTTTAAAAACATTTGCTACTTATTTTCCAATCAGAACTAACTGGACTTCTCTATAAATGTCTACTTGGAAATAAAATTAACCTTTGATATAACATTTAAGTGATTGGAAAATGAATTTACAAAGCTATCTCCTAGGATTTTTAGTCTTCACTTACCATGTGAACAAGTAAAACTTGTCAACCTAAAACTTACTCCATTTTCATTTCATATCTGAACCCTTTGCAGAAAATACCTTTTAAAATAAAGTAAAACTTGAACCAGTGTTTTGTCCATGTATTCCCCAGTGAATGAGCAATGTTAGTCTAAATGAAGAACCAAAAAAAAAAAAAAAACAGTGGTCCCAATGTTCAAATTAGAATTGAACACATTTTAACCAGAAGAATATCTATTTTAGCAGGGGCGGGGGGAAACAGATGAATGGCTGTGCACTTCAATTCAGGAATGCTGCATAATGTTGTGCAGTCTGTGCTTTGCACAACTCTAGGGGGTATCATCCATACTGTAGTCTCGGTGGATGGTCCCACGTGAAATTATGCAGTGCACAGCCTGTGCTTTCATATGGGATGGTTCCAGGTCAATTCATGCGAAGTCATTGATTCTTGTAGATTCCAATTGTATTTTGATGAGTTTTATTATCCCAAATGCCATTTCAAAGTAGTTTTGAGCTATAATATGCCAAAATGTATTTAATGCCAATATGAATTTACAATATATAGTCAGAATTATAAGAGGACCAAGCACTCCAAGTGAAAAGAACATTAGAGACTATTCTAGCCACAGAGGCTCTCCATGGATGATAAAATCACCTTCCCCCCCACCACCCCCAAGAATATCAAACCAAAGCATTTCACCAAGTTCTTAATTCCATGCAAAACAACCTGAAGGGAGGATCTTCTAATTCTCATCATCTAATTTCAGTTGTATCTTATTTATATCAGGTTAAGTCCTGCATCTATCAGACCTTACACATAAAGGAAAAACCTATTTGTAGAATGAAAAAAAATTGTGGAAGGAGGGGTAGCCTGAGGGTAGGGTTCATTTTCCATGCAGCCACAAAGAAAAAAGCAATGATGGAGACAAGTGTGGTGGTTGGAACTGTGTGTACCCCCAGAAAATCATGTTCTTAAAGCTAATCCTTTTCTGTGGGTGGGAACCCATTGTAAGTAGGTGTGAACCCTTTTGATGAGGCTACTTCATTTAAGGTGTGGCCCACCTCATGCAGGATGGGTCTCAATTCTATTATAAATGTGATGACTACAGAGAGAGAGAAAGAGAGAGAGAGAGAGAGAGAGAGAGAGAGGGAGAGAAAGAGAGAGAGAGAAAGCCACTAAAGCAAGAAGCTGAAAGCAAGGAAGCCCAGAAGAGAAGGGAGAGACCAGCAGATGCCACCACGTGCCTTGCCATGTGGCAGAGAAGCCAAGGATAGCTGGTTGCCAGTCTTCGGGAAGAAAGCATCGCCTTGATGATGCCTTAATGTGGACATTTTCCTGGACTCAATCTATAAGGCAATAACTTCCCTTTGTTTAAGTCTACCCAATGCATGGCATCTGCTTTAAGCAGCCTAGGAAACTGAAACCACCAGGAAAACTCATCTACTTTCTTCTTTTAAGCTTTAAGTCTCCTTCTAATGCCTTACAAAGGAATAAAAAATAAAACCAAAAACTTCTCTTTCAATTCTATTTGCACACTCTGGTGTGATCTTGAAAACCATTTCAAAGGATTCCATATGAGAAAGCAATAGCAAAAGATTTGCTCTTTTTAACTCAACTGTCCTTGCTTTGTCAACAGTGCTTTCCAACTCACATTTTGACTTCCAGGTCCTTCTCTTCTTCTCTTTTTGAATGGCAAGCTGAACTCAGGACCTGAAAACATCAGGGGTCCAGATGTCTGTGTTTCATTTCTGGCTGAAGCACTAATTCGCTATCTAGCTATGGGAATCTCTTCATTTTTTTCTGTAACCAGAGTCTCCAATAAGATCAGAAAGGATAATAGCATTCACTTTGGTACCTCCCAGGAGCTTTGGGAAGCATAATTAATTAACATTAGTACTCCTGAGATATAAAGAGTCATTTAAATATAAATCTTAATTATCATGATTATTATGAGTTTATGGCCAAACCAGACACTTCTCGGTTATTTAAGGCAGGAGGGCAGGTAGAATTTGCTTTCTTCCACCTCCACAGCAAAAAATGGGCTTAGACAAATCACCTAAGGGACTAACTGTGGGGGGGGAGGGTTGTAATGACATAAAAGTAATTGTATTTCGTGCCTGGTCATCCTGCCTGGCTTATTTTAAGTTTCCCTCTTGAGCTACCACCCCAACTAGCCCTGGGCATGACCACAAGTAGTAAGGCTTGCTACTCTATATGGTTTGGATGATTAGAGCTGCCCCTCATTTCTTCTCCAAACAGTCCCTTACAGCTTCTGCCCTTTCATGCCACATAATTTACTAGCAGGGCAGGTAATTCCATTCCAAATGGCTTGGATGATAAGAAGCTGCTCTTAGCTTCTCCAAATGGCCTTTGATGCTTCTATTTTTCATGCCATCGGGATTGATACTTCCAATCCCCAGTATCTGCTGGAAAGCCTTACTCGTCCCCTCTGGGTCACAACAAAGGCCAGAGCCCAGGACCCCCACGTGCTTCTTCCCTCTCTCCTCCTCAGACCCTCACAGGAGCCTAGGTTAGGTAAAGCCAGCACCTCTAAGCTGACCCCCATCCCCCAGGGCATTTGATCTAGCAAAGCTGTCCTTTCCTGCATTCTTGGCTGGCTGGAGATCTGTGTTTGCACCTCATCACCCAAAGAACTTCCATATAACACCCCACCACAGGACTTTACATCTTCTTAATGTAAATTTGGAGAAATTTCCTTTCCTTAAGTTCTTTGGACTAAGGCTACCAAATCTAAAGCTGCCAGTCTGGGGTGATTCTAAGTGCTGCAGAGAGTTCTGGTTTATCCAGACACCAGGAATCTTTTGATAAAATGGCAGGGAATGAGAAGCCTTGAGGGAAACGTTACCAATATTTACAGTTTGTTCTGGACGCACATTTTGCAGAGGAGACAACTGCTCCCGACTTAGGAAGCACAAGTCACTAACTCCCACTGCTTGTGTGGATGAGTGTTCTTCAGCTGTGACATTCTCACTGAATGACTGGGTCACGGAGACACTCTTTATGCACTGCCGAAAGAATACGAAGCTTTAAGCCAACGGTACTTTATCATCTAGTGCCTTGAGATTTGTTCCAAGCGTAGCATATTAAATCTACTCCTAAACAACCAACATATTCATGCTTATGGATCTATCTGACCTTCAAAATACTTGGGCCTTTTGCCATCTGATCAGAAGATGCTACACAAAGGCTCCAGGTTTCTTCCTCCTGACAATCGCAAGCCGTCTCAATATCAACGAGATGCCCACCCACCCCCACCCTCTGTCATGAATTTCTGCTTAAAAAGGGGTAAAGGCATTCTCACCTCTTCTAATCACCACTCAGTCTCCACACATCATTTCATGCTCATAAAAGGACTTTTCTATATGTAGGATTGAATTCCAATGACAGCCACAAAGTAGATCAATTTCATCATAGACAAGCCTTTATTTTTGGCCTGTAAGCTGAATGGGAGACTGAAGAATCTTTGGCAAATCCTCAGATAATCCCCCATTTTGTGTGTGTGTATGCACGTGTACGGGCAATTGCTTTCTCTACTTGTCATTCACTCTTCCAGGACTTCTCAAGCCTGAATTGTATTCATGCTACTTTTTGCCAGAACTAGTCAGAGCTCTTTCTGTGCATTGTCTCTTCTATATTTTTATGATTAATACTACTTGATATCCTCAGAGAGCATCAGTGAAGTAATCTTGAAGGATGCCTGGCAAGTTCTTCCAGGGGCTCCCCCAGCTTCGACGGGCAGTAATAGCCTGAGAGGAGGGAACTATCCTCCATACTTAAAATGTGATTCATGGCCAGGAATAGCAGCAGCTGCTGAGCCCTTATTAGAAATGGAGAAGCTTAGGCCCTTCTCCAGGCCCACTGAATCAGAATCTGCATTTTAACAGCATTTCCAGGTGATGTGAGTGCACACTAAAGTTTGAGAGGCGATGGTTTACAACAGGCTGAGAAGTTTAACAAGTCAAGGCCCCAGTCAGCATGAAGGAAGGCACCTTTTCATGAAACCTAAAGCCAAATTAAAAATGGGTAGATAGCTCTGGCCATGGATGCAAAAATCCTTGGGGGTAACGGGAGGTGCTTTGTTTTGTTCCCTGTGGCACATCTCTGGGACTTTTCCAAATGGGGAAGGGGAAAGAAAAAGTGAGCTTAGACACCAGAAGGCCTTACATTTATCCTCCCTCCCTGAAAACCAAATTTGGACTTAACATTTTCTCTTTCAAGGGCCACATCTAGAAAGTTTACACATTAGAATAGAGTCCTGAGCCCCTCTTCTCTGGGCAGGCTTAAGCTTCCAGACAAGGAGTGCAAAGTCAATGCTGAGCTAAAAGCTCCGGTGGAAAGTTCCTCCTTGATGTCTACAGGGCATCAATACAAAGGGGCGTGATATATGCCCCTTCTTGCTTATACTCTCCGAACCCACCTGAGAAGAGGATACTGCTGACTGAGAGAACGCCTGCCTACCACGTGCCAGCCACAACATTAGCATTTCAGATATGCTTACCTTTACAACCGTCTAAGAAGCGGGCTGGACCCCTACTTGCTATAGAGAAGGAAGGCCAGGTTCAGAGCTGTTAGGAAAATTGTTCAAAGCCACACAGTCAGTAGAGGATGGAACTCATGTTTTAATCAGACATGATTCCAAACCCTTTCTACTATGCCAACGCTTCTTTTTCAACAGCGTACGGCGTGGGGACTACCGATGTTGAAAATTCCAAGTTCAAACACCAGATCTGAATGAGTCACTTGGATTAAAAGCAAGTGACAGGAGTTTCCCTCATTAAAAGCAAAATCTTAGAGGTTCCCTCTATTCCACTTAATGTCAGCTCGTTCAGCTTTCTCTCTCTCTCTCTCTCTCACACACACACACACACACACAAATATATTCCAAGAGGAGCCCTTACTGTTCCTTGACCACAATTTCCACATATCTCCAGCTGAATAATGCTCCTGCCTTCAAAAGGTGGGGCCTGTCCCAGGCGGGACATCCCTGGGAATTAGAAGTTGATCTCAGAGCACCGACAAAGGTTGAAGGTAACCACAAAGAAGTGCAGGGGACAGGAATGAAAGCCTCCTGTTACTATATTATGGGTGTTTGGAGCTTTTTTTCCTTTTTGGGGTGAGATTTGTGTTTTATTCCCCCAGCTTTGCAGGATGCACATTGTCTCCAGCTTTGTAACTCACTGCAGTGGACAGCACAGTGCCTCCTGTTTCTCACTCCTGGTCAGAGCTCAGGAAATGAAATGTTGGGGTTCAGAGTTGCAAGGACAGAGTCAGACAGACAGGGTTCCCTAGTCCAGCTCTGTCTCTTTCTTCCTCTGGTCTACTTAGGCAGGTTCCCCACCTTTCTAAGTCTCGGCTTTTTTATTTGTATAAAAGGAAGAATAAATAGTACCGAAGGACACAGAGAGAGGTTTAATAAGAGAGAGATTTAGCACAGTGGAGAGATAGAGTAAATTAGGCATTGCAGGACATAACCATGATCTCTGGGCACAATGCATCAAAGACAGGTTTTGTGAGGCCTGATATTTTTTTAAAAAACTGAATTTTAATGCCTTCTGCTGGGTGCTTTCTAGCTCTGCAGCTCTCCCCAGCCCACACAGCCCATCACTTCCTAGGCTTACAAGAGCCATCTCACTTTACCTGCCAGTCCCAGAATGGACAAAAGTTTGGTTTGGCTCCCAGGAGTCCCAAGTTTAAATTCTTTCTGGCTCTCAGCATGGCGAGTCTTTGTTCTCCAGAGTCCTCATTTATAAAATGAGTCTACAGAAGAATGAAAAGCTTACAAAATTAAACTGAGATAGCTCATCACTTAAGCACCAAGCAATCTGACAGGAGAAAACAAGGAATCCCACAACAACCAAACTGACTGCTCTTCATCTCAGAGCTCAGAGAGCCAGCTGCCAGAGAGCTTGATTTTTTCCATCAGCAAATTATTCTTCAGCACCAGCTGGGCCTCTAGCAAAAGCAGTTCTCTCCCTGCTTGTCTTTTGCTGCATAAAACAACATTTAGATCAATCGAGCTACAATGGTATCTCTTGAAGAATGAATCCTGCCTTTCCTGCCAGTGGTCTCACAGGCCACTCCTGTTTCTGAGACTGTGGTCCAGGACCCTGATGCTACACATCATCCAGAAGACAACATCCCTTTCACACCCAGGCATCCAGATTATTACGCTACTGAGCATTGCTTCCAAATGTGCATGGACTGACTTTTCCTAACCTAAATTTGCTTGCAAGGTTTCACTGCATCTCTGAAACCTGTAATGCATTAATTTCATTGTTGAAAAACCTTTAAAATGATGAAGCCAATGTAAACATTGCTCTTTGCCATTTATTTTTTAGTTCGATGATATTAGTTGCCACCACCTTTCCTGTTCTTTCAGTAGCTTAACTGAACCCTCCTCCCTTTATTTTCCAAGCATCAAACTCTAGGACCGCACCACCCAATATAGTAGCCGTTAGTCACATGTAGCTATTTAAATTAAAATTAATTGAAATTAGGAAAAATTTAAAATTCAGCTTCACAGTCTCACTAGACATATTTGAAGTGCTCAGTAGCCACATGTGGCTTGTGGCTACCTTACCGGATAGCACAGGTACAGAACATTTCCATCAACACAGAAAGTTCCCTTGGATGGCACTGCTGCAGGAGATCAGTTTGTTTATATGGACTGAAGATACCTTCAGAATGCCAAGCTTCTAGTAACAAGATGTTAAATGAGACTTTTCCTGACTCAGTAACTAACATCAAAGTGAATATGAAACACTCATAGGCAGAACTCACAAAGAAAATAGCTGAGAACTGGATCCATGCCCTTTGAAAGCTCTGATTCACACTGAGACATTAAGAGGTCCCTGAGAGGAGAGAAGAAGGAAGGGTTTATAAAGAAGTTTCTTTGGGGAAGAGTGTTGCCATGCCACCGCCCTACCAGGGAACTTCCATGGAACCAATCTTGAGAACCTGAACTGGTTGCCTGGCAGGTAAAAGGCTCAGAGGACAAATGCCTGACCCCTGCAAGAGAAGGCTGAGGTGGCAGCAAGATGCAATGGTCAGTGTGTTGGGCCTGTGCTCACAAGGGCTCAGGACAAGGGAACATGAGTGTTCCTTATGGACCAGACATAGGCAGCTTGGGAGAAAGCTTGTGTGGAAAATCCTCTTCTTTCAGTAGCTCAACAGAACTCTCCTCCCTTTATTTACAGAGCATCAAGCTCTAGAACTGCACGACCCAATATGGTAGCCATATGTCCAACAGGGTCACACAGAGGAGCAGAGGGACCCCAACCACACAAAGTTGCCTTCCTTGAAGCTGAGGAAGGAGTTGCAAGCTACCAGCTGGGAGCAGGGATGCACTTTCTCATGTAATGGGAATTGCAGGAGAGAGGACACCAGGGAGAGGAATCTCCAAAGAATACACAAAAGTATCCAGAAGGGAAAGCTGTGTGTCAGCCCTGAACATTCCTAGGTCCAAGAACCAAAGGCATCAGCAAGCAAACTTCCCTCCTGTCCCCTCAAGCCCACCTACTTCTACCTGGGCAGCAGGGGACTGAGGTTTCCTTAGCAAGATCTGGCCCCCACTCCACATGGCCAATCTGAACTTGGAGGATAGAAGAGAGAGCTCCATTACAGCAAGTCCAGAGTTTTGATTTCTGTCTCAGGTAGGACATGCTATTTCTCAATTGGGCATTGTGTTTGCAATTTAAAGTGCCCACAGAATTGTCTGTTAATCAACACTGAGAGGAAAAATCTTGGGCCAGTCAGTTTTCATATAGAGCAGTTCACACTAGAATCACCTGGAGATCTTAAAAATAAAAATAGCCAAAGCCCAAGCGTCAATCCATAGCACTGAAGCAAAATTGTTAAAGGTGAGCCCCAGTCACATACTTTTTTTTTTTTTTTTTCACAGCAGGCACAGCATCATGTTTTGTTTTTTTAAAAAAATAAATATTTATAAACTTAGGGAGAAATATTTGAAGATTTGAAGTATCTTTCCCTCCAAAAGCACAAGTGTCCCATGTGAGCCAAACCAAGGTAAGTCTACCAACCCATGGAGGAAACACCACCCTCCAGGTACTGCTGCCTCAAGAGTAGGACAGCAGGGGAGCTGATACCTCGCCCACCCTTACTGGCTCCGAGCCCTTAGTCCCCCTTGGTGATCAGGTCTTCAATGTAGGCATCCAGCTCGTCATCAGTATTGATGTCTATGTCCTCCTGCACCTTCTGTAGGAGCGCCACAATGTTGGTCCTCAGCTTCTGCAGTTTCTCCTCTGTCTCGCGGAGCTTCCTCTCAGAGGCGCGCAGGCTCTCCTCGGAGGCTTTGGCGCGTGAGTCGGCACGGCTCTGGTAGGAGTGGCACAGATTCTGGAGCCCGACTTCATATTGCTTGAAGTACTCTTTCAGGGGAAATGATATTAGCTCATCTGAATTCATAGAACTCAGCTCCTTCTTGGAGATAGGGAAACTCGGAGGCAGGAAATACCGTAAACAGTTCCGGAGAATCTGGACAAGCAGGTCAATGGTCTCGTGGTTGGTGCTCGGGGCAGTGGTGTCAGGCTCGATGCGGATACAGTCGGAAGTGGAGGGTTCTGCCAGGCCTACAGCCATACATTTTAAATTTTATTTTAAAATGAAATGAAGTGAGAAATTAAAAAAAAAAAAAGAAGTGAAATATGAAATGAAGTGAAATGAAAGAAAAGGAAAGGAGGAAAAGGGAGGGAGGAGGGGAGGGGAGGGGAGAGAAAATTGCCAGTTGATTCTAATTTAAAGCAAGGGGCAGAAAACTACTATTCTAGGAACTGGGGAAATTACGCCTAGTTGAATACATTTTAAAAAGACAATGGAAAACAATGATGAAATAAAATTACAATTTGATTGTCACAAGGTGTGTTCTTCAGTGTGCTGTAAAAATAAATACTATAGTTCTCCAGAATTTTGAAGATGAAAGTTGCAGTTTGCATTTATAACACAGCCGCAAACTAGCCAGAGCTGAGCTCAGTTCAAAACGTGAGATCCAAAATGATCAATCTGGCATTTGGAGCCTGGGAAAGTATTTTCTCCCATCCTCAGTTACCAGCCGGGTTTCCAATGACTAACAGATGGGGAAGGCATTGACTTGATATGTGGAGTCCTGCTGACATCTAAAGATCTGATAACAGCTGTCCTTCCACATTAGCACCACGGCTGAGCCCGTGGCACAGTCTACACTGTCACAGAACTCTCGGAAGTCCTTAAATAGGTATCTTGGTTAGCCAAGCCTCTCTCTGTGAGGGACCTACCTCGCGTCTTCCTATCTGGTAAATGGTAGCCTCTTGGGCCACTGCTGGCTTGAGGTCTTCCTGCCCCATCCTGCCTCCAAGTGGAAAGCAGAGTGTCTGCTTCCAAGCCCAGTATCCCCCCACACACTGTACTAAAGGACATTGTTTTTTGTTCCTGTTTCTGTTTTAATTTCTTTCAAAACTCTTCTTTACCTATCTCCAAACAAGAGTTCCTAAGCAAAACAACCATCCCATGGCAAGCTCAGTTCTGAGCTGAATGAGGAGCTCACACCCTAAGAGAGAGCAGAGCTGCCATTTTGATTCCTCTGACTCTGTGTGGAAATAAATGCATATCAGCTTCGGGGAGAGCCCACGCTGCCTGCTTTTACAGCCAGGAAATTTGCAATATGAAAGAAAAAAAGGAGGAGGGGATCTTATCAAAACAAATGAAAACAAACAAAAAAAGTAACCCAAACTTCACAGCATCAAAGACTTGTGAGAGCTAAACTTCCTCATCAATTATTAGCTGATGACAACAAAAATATTGCAGGAACATAAAGCCAAAATTGGCCTTTTGCTCTTAACTTGTACCTTTAAACCAGCAGGGAAATGATTTTTTTTTTTTTTTTTTTTTTTTTTGCTATTTATTTTTTCTTTAGTTTTAAAGGGGGTTAAGAGAGAAAGGAAGCAACTCTAAGAAAGGTCACTATCTGTATGTTATGGCTACAAATCTCATAAATACTGTCAAAGATTCTATCACACAAGGCAAATAAGGTCAATCTCTAATTGGTCACACTGGTTTATGGTCCACTAGGGCCATTTATATCCACTATCACCCTGGGCCAAGTCTCCTTCATTTCCACTTTCATTTATTACTCCTTGATAGCTGGTCCCTGAGTAAATAAAGAGAAAAAAAAATCAGTTTTTCCTAAAAACAGATAGTTTATATTTTAAAGTCCTAATGAAAACAAATGAATAACTGAACAAGAAGAGGGAAAGAAGAGAGAGAAGAGAACATCTTTATAAAATGGAGCTTAATTTTAATCTTTAATAAATCATTGTTTTTTTCAAGAGAAATATTCAAGAGGCTCAAGTTATTCTTATTCCAGAAAAAACATTCTTTCCCATCACTATCTAAGTTAAAACTAACAGAAACACTTTTGTGTATCAAAGGAAATTATCAAGAAACTGAAAAGACAAACTATAGAATGGAAGAAAATAGTTATAAACCATATATCAAGTAAGAGCTTAATATCCAGAATATATAAGGAACTTTTACAATGCAATAATAAAAAGACAAACAATTCAATTTAAAAATGGGCAATAGACTTGAACAGACATTTCTCCAAAGAAGATATACAAATGGCCAATAAGCACATGAAAAGATGCTTAGTATCATCAGACATTAGGGAAATGCAAATCAAAACCACAATGAGGTCAAAAAAGGGGGGTATGGGATTGATTTTTTATTTTGGACTAAGGAAAATGACCAAAACTTTACTTTATTATCAAGCTGCACAATTCTGTGATGAAAGTGGGAGCCACTGAGTGTACACTTTGGATAGACTGTACAAAGCATGGGACCATATAACACATCGAGCCATGCGGTGGAACATGGACAGTGATTAACAGTACAAATATGAGAGTGCTCTCTCATGAATTAAAACAAATATAAAATACTAATACATAGTGTTGATAATAGGGAGTGTATGGAAAAAAATATGCCACATGTAAGCTATGGGCCATAGTTAGTGGTAATAGTCTAATGATATTCTTTCATAATCTGTAACAAATGTTCCACAACATCAGATGTTGGTGGAGGGGTGACATATGAGATTTCTGTACATTACGCAGGATTGTTTTGTAAGCTCACAAATTCTCTATTAAAATATATATATTTAAAAAACCATAATGAGATACCACTTCACATCTACAAAGATGGCTATTGTTTTTTTAAAAGTAGAAAATAACAGGTGTTGGAGAGGATGCAGAAAAAATTGGAACCCCAATGCATTGCTGGTGGGAATGTAAAATGGTGCAGACATTATGGAAAGCAATATGGCAGTTCCTCAAAAAGTTAAATACACAATTACCAAATGACCCAGCAATTCTACTCCTAGGGATATACCTAAAGAAAGTGAAAACGACATCTCAAACAATACTTGTACACCAATGTTCATAGCAACATTATTTGCAATAGCCAAAAGGTGGAAACACCATTCAAGTGTCCATCGACAGATGAATGGATAAGCACAATGTGGTACAAACACACAAAAGGAATATTAATGGGCTATAAAAAAAGAAGGAAGTTAGAAGACATGCTGCAATGTGGAAGAACCTTGAAAACATTATGCTCAGTGAAATAAGCAAGGCACATAAGACAAAGATTGTATACTATCACTTATTACAGATGACCAGAAATAGCAAATCTGCAGGGACAGAAAGTAGATTAGAGATTACTAGGGATGGGGGAAGTGGGAGGGGGAGTGTTTGATTGTAAAGGAAAAAAAAAAAAATCTAACAGAAACGATGGATAAAAATGAAGCCGCATGGATTAGAGGTCTTCAGCTCTATCAAATATTGTCACTACATAGAAATGTTCAAAAGAAAACTATATCAAAATCCTATCTAAAATAGAAGCTACTGCCTTTACACCGGCATTACTGTGCCTATATCAAAGAGCACAGACAACTTCTGATGGCTTTTAAACTCCGGACCTTCGACCGGAATCAAGTTTCACTCCCACTTCAAAAGGCAGTTGTTGGTGAAATTCATAAAAAGTCCAAGGATCAGTTAATAGTAATGTAACAATGGCAGTTTCTTAGTTATGACAAACGCACCACGGAGACATAAGATGTGAACAATGGGGAAAAGTGGGTGGGAGATCTCTGGGAACTCTCTGTACTATTGTTGCCATTTTTCTGTAAATCCAAAATTATCCCAAAATAAAGAGGTTGTTTAAAAACAAACGCACAAAAGGCAGTCAGCCCAAATAGGAGCCCCCCCCCCCCCCGTTTTAACTCTAAGCTATTATTCCCTCGAACATAGAGACAGAAACACAGTTATCTAAAGATTTATTATGGCAAACATAGCCATGCAGCTAAAGTCTCAATTAAGAGGAAGATTTAATGGGAAATACAATGACTGTCAGGGGTCCCTGGGTAAGGCATCCAAACAGAGCTTGTTTTATGTGCTCCTGCAGGGCTGTTTGTAAATCACACTGCTATAATTCAAATCACCTTTTGAGCATGCTAAGGAAGCTTGTGCATTGAAAAACCTGTTTAGTAAATAGCAGGATAAGAAGAATTATTATGTAATGAGAGTTACTGCATTCCCATTTACTGCTTGGTGAAGGTGGCTGTGCATGGGTCACCTTAGTCTGTGACGCTGCCCCTGGAAGCCACACGGGTACAAATGCCCCAAGCAGCCCCTGCTTCCTGGGCCTCCAACTTTCTTTTGTCCCTTCATTCTGCCAAGCAATCTTTGTGTGACTTTGACTAACTCCATGCTATTATGGTGAAGAATTCTACTCAGGCACAGGTCCCAACATCTAAACACAGGTCTTGGTGCCCACAATGGTAGCAAGGATTGTGGCAACAAAATAGGGCAGGTAAGAAGACTCCGCTGAATGACAGCAGTTGAAGTCAAAGCCATGGCTGTGCTCTCACTGGGGCTCACACTGAAATTCTCCTGTTGCCCACTGATGCCAACCATCATTCTCCCCACCCAAGCCATCCAAACCATTGGTCAGGCGGGAATTGCTATCGCTCTTAGAAGAAAACAATTGAAGATCTGATAAAAGGACGATTCAGCTCATTCAGCCCAGGTAAGCAAAACATTCCAGGATACTGATGTCTCATCCATGGATGAGAAAGCAGGATTCTCCATTCCAAATGGATAAGGGGCAAAAATAAAAGTTAAATAGGCCATGAGTCAACTAAACACCATTCATCCGCTCATGGTTTTTTGCATGGGTTTTGCCCTTGCAGGTACAAAATCTCATTAAACACAATAATAACAACAAGAAGGACAGTAATAATAACAACCCTTCTCTCATGAACTACCCCAACACACTCATTAGTAGTCCTGAAGAGATCAGATTATTGTTCCAAAGCATTCACTCTTCCTTCAGCTCCCCCAGGTTCCTTCCCCTTGACTTAGCCTTGGCCAGATGATTTGCTTTGGCCAGTGGGACATAGGCAGGAGAGCCCGTGTGACAGTCCAGAACCCAAGCCTTAAACGGCCCTGCCCTCTTGCACTTCCATGCTCACTATAAGAAGCAGATCTACGTGGGCCCAATGCTTCTTCAACCTGTGCCCCATCATAAATACCTGTGGAATCAAACCACCTCAGCAGACCTGCAGATCCAGAGCAAGAATAAATAATGGGGCTTGGGGACGGCTTATTTTTATGCACACAATTTTGTCAAGAGCTGACTGATATCCCCTATATTCTCCCCAGATGAAAAAGCATTAGATACTCACCATCTCCAGGCCAGCCCATGAAGTGAGCATAAACCTGTTTCTCATCCTTCCCATACTCATTCTTGGCGATTAAAATGTAGTCCCCATTGTTCATGTGCGTGGGGTTATCCAGCTGGAGGCAGCCGTGGTATTCCGTGTGGTTAGTAACATGTATTTTAGTACAGATGTATTTGGACTCATTCAATATCGCCCCGTTATAGAACCACTGAAGCGCTGGTTTGGGGTTGCCTTTCACAGTGAATGGAATGCACCAGTGGTGGTCTGAGGTTGGAGATTCGAGAAATGTGATAGTTGGTGCAACTAAATCAAAAAAGAGAGAGTTAATGGCATCAGAAAGCTTGGAATTCTCCCCATCTCCAGATTTCTGTGTCATCGACAGGGGCTTTTCTTCAACCATTGTTTGGTTGAAGAAAACACATAACCAGTAACTCTGGAATCCATCAATATTTTGTATCATCTTCAAGGTCGGTTCAGCTCCCTAAAGAGAACTTCAGGGGGATGCCTTTCTCTGCTCTACTTAAGTGTGTCACAGTCATTTTTCCAACCTATTTCGTGTGAGCTCCAACTCCAAACAGATTCAAAACGTTCTAACAGTGGGAAGGGTTCAGTTGAAGTTGACTTTGGTTTCTATAGATTCACCATCGAAACAAAGAAGAATACTATTTTTATAGGGCTTCTTTTCTAAATAATACTAATAACAACAAAAATGACTGCAAATCTTGTCCAATGCTCAGATCTGATAGAACTTTTTCCAAAGTAGATCAAGTCGATCAATGCAAGAAATGTTGCTACTGATACTGATGGGTTATTATAAAATATGATAAATTGATTTTTTTTTTCATGGATTGTCAATTGTAAATGCTTTTTTAAAGCATCACATTTCATTTGTAAGGTCTATTTGTGGTAGAATACTAAATGCAAAGGGCCAATGTTTTGATCCATTAAATGCCTGGAGTTTTAGCTAAACCTGGTCAAACAGACTAAGAATTATTTCAGCTTTAAGTATTAAGTGCTTTATGCTCTGGGGAAACAAACATTACCAAGTAGCATCCTTAAACAGAGGGCTTACCCTGAGTGAAGATATTTAAAATCCTAAATCATTGTTTATTTATATAGAGTCTTCCTTGGATAATTACAGAATCAAGAACTTGAAAAGACCTTCGAGATCTACTAGTATCGTTCTTCAGATGAAGAAGCCAAAGTCCAGTGAAACTGAGCAACTCTGTCAAGGTTACAGAGCTAGGCAGAGCTGGAACTGGAATCTAGGACTTCCAATGCCTAACCCAGTAGTCCTTCCCTCTCACACATGACCTCTTGATTGTATATGCATCAAGATGTATATAAATAAGGGGGAATCTATTTTAGCCTTCAGAGTCTCAGTGGGGTTCCTGCAATGGTTATGTCAGTTGTTAATATTCTGTTTGACTTATTCCTTCTACTCTTTATCTAAACCTTGATGGATTCAGGTGATGGAACCACCTAGACGATAATTGAGAAACACTCTAGTTTGACTGTCTTTATTAGAAAGCTGATCACCTGCCATTACCCTCATCTCTCCTCAGGTAAATCCTCCCAGATGCTTACCCAAAGAAGAAGCAACGCTAATTTAAAAACCTAATTCGTTTCCATATTCCACAGGAAGATTTCCCGGTACCAGTAAAATTCCTCATAAATGAGCCTGTGGAATTTCTGACTCTGCACATGTGTATGTAACAGGGTCCCTGGTCTGAAGAAAATGCAACATGACCAAATCTAAATTTCCCAAGCATAATTGTTTGCTTTAGCAAATATTGGTCGTAAAATAGTTTGGGAAGTGAAAGAGCTGTTAATATATGATTTGATCTACATAAATTCCATTTAAACACAATCCAGAGGTGGGGGTGAAAGGGGTCTCTATGCCCATTAGAAAAAATAAGGTGCATGTTTAAATCCACAGACTTACTGACCTGTGCTTCAAACCAGTCACAACAAGGACCCCAGTCTGGGACCACACTTACCTGCCTCCCACCAGCCCAGCCAGGCCGCCATGCCCAGAACCCATTTGTTCCTATCACCCTGCTCAAAGCTTTGGGTGAGGTGCTGATTTAAAGCAATAAAGCTGAACAATGGTTGCATTTGTTTAGGGATAACATTAACTTCAGGCTTCGATGTATCAAAATGATGAGAAATGTTGAGTCCAGTACCCAGTGGGCCTAGGGGTGGTTCTAAAAGCAACAAAGGATTGCGGTTGGTGGTTTCAGACACACTGCAACAATCACATACTAAATGTATGCTAGCAGCGGGTGCTAACCAGAATACTGACACCAACTGTGGGTGTGTGTCTGCATGGGTGCAATTTGTATGCATCATTACACACATGCACATTCATATCCTAATCCAAACAAAGCAAAACCTCATTAATTTATACCATGCCAGCTCCCAATTTTCAGTGACGTAGAGTGTATACGATTTTTATTGAATGCAAGTTCACACTGAATACCACAATGTGGGATGTTAATATGTGTTATATACTATTTAGAAGAGGCTGAATTAAGAAGCATTCATTTCTTAGATCTTAGTTTCAGTCAATACAGAGACTTAAAATAACAACAATAATAATAAAGTTTCTGCAGGTGATAATAATTTTCATTAATTTAAGCAAGACTCCTCTTATCATCCATAGAAACTTGATGTCAAACTAATGAGGTTTTATCGTATCAACAGTACAATTAGGTTTTTAAGAACAGACAACAAATACTGTAGGTATCACAACTTTAAAGCTTCCCATTATTTTTAGAGAGAAAAAAAATGTTTAGAAATTGGTTTATCAGAATTTCAACAAAAACTTATTAACAAGGTGAAGAGTTCAAAATGTATTCTATCAGAAAACGGCAGGCGGAAGGCAAAGAAGGACACACTCAAGTTTGAAAAAGAAGCTTAAAAGAAAGAGACAATGCATGAGCAAGAGAGATTATGCAGAAGTAGAGCAAGTGCAAGAGGCTGATAAACATTCTTAATTAAATGTGCACAAAACACTGCATATACTTTTTTTAAACCAACTTCAGCAACACCCAGGGTGCCCAAACAACAGATGCCGGTCTGTCCACAATCATTTGCTATTAAACACATATGCCGATCTGATTACGTACAATGCACAGTGAGGTTCACAGAATCTTGATCTTCTCCTACAATATTTTCTGCCACACAAGAGATCTGTTTTCCACTGTCATCAGATGAAATGTTAGTTATCCTTAAGGAGCCCTGTGTGTGGCTTGTTTCACTCTACAAATGAATTAACAGACAAAAATAATCTTTATTAGAATCGATCCCCCCAGTGACAAGAGTCGGGGCTTCTTCTCCTAACTAGAGGAAAAAAAAAAAAAAAAAGCATAACATTAGAGAAGTTTCCCTGTCTGAATTGGGCTCAGGCAAAGGAGTAAATCAGAAGTTACTCTCTTTCTCTGGGTTTCAATGTTAACTATGTGAAGTTCATTTAATCTTCGAATTCCTACCTACCTTCCTCCAAGGGAAAAGACCATGAGGAGAGTAACTCACCTTGCTTATGAGGACACAAAGAGCTCACTAGGGAACCTACAGATTCTCTAGGCTATTGGGTGCATGCACCTAACTAAAATGCAAACCTGCATTAATTAGTCTTCGTTAATTAAGAATCAATAGGAAGAAAATGGCAATCAAAACTCACCTCAAATTTTTAGGTGTGACCCTATGAAACATTAAATGATCATCACTAAATTAAATATAATCTCAAGATCTGAGACACACTTATTGCCTCTCTGTTAACACAAAGCCAAACACAAGCCTTACCATATGTTTGGAAACCAGATTACCGACATCCCAGTACAAATTAGGAATGGGATTGCCTGCAACGCTGCAAGATAACACAATCGACTTTCCCTCCTCCACAGTGAGGTTAGGTGCAGCCAAATTTGCTGACGGCAAACCTGTGGAACAAGAAAAGTAAATGGAGATATATACACATCATTAAATACAGTATCAAAATAACAGCAAAAAATGAGAACACCCTTTATACTTCATGCTTTAAAGTCAAGCATTATTCACTTTCTGAAACTGATTCATGTTGAACTGAAGTGCCAGGTTGATAAACCCTACAGGTTGTAGAGCAAAAAATCATTCATTAATAAGATTTGAAAACAAATTTCACACATTTATTGAGTATGTTGCTGCAGAATAACCTTTTGTTGAAAAATACTATTTTATGGAACCATGTCTACTTATTCTGTTCTACAATTACTAATCCAGTTTTTTTGCACATAAGGAGATAATGCCCTCTCCCCCTCCACTTTTATAGTCAAGAACACAAAAGGATGAGAATACATCTAATTTTTTAAATAATTCTTTTTTTTTTTTTTTTTTTGTATTAAGTAACTCTTAAAACTCGGATCCACTAAGAGACCTAGATTTTGAAGTAGACAAATGATGGAAAAACGTCATTTTTAAAGCATTTCTCAAAGACATGAAGCTTGAACCACCACAATGTTAGAATGTTTCAAAGCTATATAAGCCATACTTAAATAATCTGGGGAAAATTTTGGTCATCCTATTTATGATATGATGAATAAAGTTATGTGGACCCTTTCTCCAATGAAAGGTTGTTTTGTTTTTTTTTTTTTGAAAACTCTGGAGAATGTATTGTTGTCTGATGAAATTTTGAGCCTTAATTCCTGGGAAGCATCATTTTTTCACTTTTACATTTCCAAAGCTAGCTTTTCTTTATTGATCCTGCTATCACTTCATTAAACTATCACATCTATTGGATGTCCACATTGCTTTAAAGCACAAAGAATTACAGTATTTTTACCCGAAGATAGGTGTCTGACAGATAACAGTACATGCCAGGTCCTGCCACTCAGGCTGGTCACTTCCTTTGTATCAGAAACTCTGATCAGGGCTGCATTCCTTCCAACAGCTGTGTCCCATGAAACTAGGATACATCATTAACTCAGGAGCAACCCGGAGGTCAGAAAAGGCCATTCAACTTCAACAGCCGTTAAATTGCAGCTAATACACCCACCTAGCAGAGCCTGACCCACCATCTTCACATTACTATGCAAGAACCCTTCTTTTATGGTGCAGCCCTCACTGACAAAAGCTTTGTGCTTCATTACTGAAATCAGACTGGAACAAAACTGATAGAGTGCATAGCTCATGACATTCCCACCATGGGGAAAGGGCTGCAAAATACAATACTGGGCTCCTAAGACCCAAGCTGTCTGGGACAATAAAACATATAATAATGATCCAGAGGCAATGCAGTAAAAAGGAACAAGCACTGGAACAGAAAAACAGAAATCCTAGGCCTTACACCTGGCCCTTACTAGCTGTGTGGGCTTAGGTGAGTCACTTCTCTCTATATGTTTTCTTCTCCATAAAACAAAGAAGTCCAATTAGAAACTACATTTCTCCTAGCTCTAAGTTTTGGTGGTAACTCCTGTGGTGACTGAACTTTCCAAATTAAGTTGTCAAGGCAAGGATGATAATTACTTGGCCAGGTGTGGGTGTCCAGTTGTTTGATCAAGCAAGCACTGGTGTGATTGCTACTGAGAGGACATTTCATGGATTTAAATCATCAGCAAATTAATTGCATCGATGGCTTATTAGATTTACAATCAACTGAGGAGATGGCCTTCAGCAATGAGAGAAGTCTCACTGCATCGGTTGAAGACCTTAAAAGGAGGAGTGATGATTTCAGCAGACAGAGAAGAGGGTTTCCATTTCTACTTCAGCCAGCCAGCTTCTCCCGGGGAACTCATCAAAAACTTTCATGGGAGTTCCCAGCTTGTGGCCTGCCCTATAAAATTTGGACTTGCTCATTCCCGCAGCCATGTGAGACAATTCTTATAAAAATTTTGTTGCTTTTGTTTCCCTAGAGAACCCTGACTAATACAGCAAGATATACAAAATAGGCTTACTTGATGAAAAATCTTGAAGTCAGTGGTATGACCAAGGGGACTTTTTTTTTTTTTAAGAATTTTATTTTGCTTTTATTTTTCAATCTAGTCACATAGTTTGAAGAGTATATAATTCTACAAAACCTGTTATAAAAAAATATTCCAACTACTGTAGTTCCACCTCATCCATGCAGCACTCTTTCCTGATCCCCAGGCACTCAATTCATCTCTTTTAACTTCTTCTGGCACTGATTTCCACACCACTAAATAATATGCTTATATTGCTACTTCTTGATGATACTATTTTAGCATTCATTATCTACTGATCTCCCATCATGGAAGATGAGAGCTATGCTCATTTCCACATAGAACTCCAGCCCTCCCCACATGCCCATTCCACACTCAACATCCTCTCCATTTTCACATCCTTCCAAATGTTATAAAGTAAACTCTACTGATAGCTGAACCATATATTAGGTAATAGTTATCATAGTTCACCAAATATAAGACATCATTTATAGATGCATCACTGTTATATGTACAACTAAGAAAGAAAAAGTCATGCCAATTCAACTGTGATGCAACATCTTCATACCACTTGGAACTCCTATTATTTGGATATTGGATCTTCTGAAAAGCCCACCTAATTTTCTAATCCTTTCTCTCCCATTTTCCATCTTTTTGTCTCTTTTCTCTAGGTATAGAGAAATTTCCTCAGTTTTACCTTTCAAACCTTCCTTTGAGGTTTTCATTTCTCTGTCATATTTTTAGTTTCTGAGGCTCTTTCATTTGTGCCTGATGTTCTTTTTTATAGCACCTTGTTTTTATTTCATGGATCCAATATCTGTTCTGATCACTATGAAATATTAATGATAATTTCTTTTGAAGTTTACCTCTCTCCATATATATTTTGTTTCTTGCAATTGTTTTTCCTCTTTGGTTGTTTAGAGTTTGTCTTTCATATTATAAGCATTCCTCATATATTTGGTGGTCCTTGGCTATTTACACATCTTCAAGAATGGGGTACTAGTAACTTTATGCACTGTATTAATGGTAAGCTTCATTATAGGGCAATAAAATTGGCACCTTTATTGGGCAACAACTGATGTCATTATCTTTAAATCATTTTTGAGGGGGGAACTGGTCAAATTCTTCAGCTGATGCTCTCTAGTCTTTTGTCTGGAGGTTGAAAAGACTGGAAATGTCAATATTCAGTATGACATTTACAGTATGTTAATCCTCCATTTTCTCTGTGGTTCCCCCAGCCTCAACTCTCCCTGGAGTTCCTCAGAACCTCTATTTTATCCTTTGTGGAGAAAAAAACCTCCCGTTTTCTGCTGGAGGGATAGGTGTAGTCACCAGGTTTATATGGGATGAAAATGGGTTTAACTGCTTCCTACAGGCTTTCATCCAGTCTCCTGCACTTGACCCTGAGCCTAATAGTAGTGTTACAACATAAACTAAGTTTCTCCCTGGAATTCTTCATTGCCAACTTGGTAATCCTCACTCTTGGCCCTTAAATCAGTTACGACTCACCCATATGCTTTCCAGCTTGCAAATTTTTGTGCTCCCACCAATGGAGCTTGAAGAAATCTCTCTTGACACCTCAAGTACAAACCTATGGAATGAATTTTCTATCCTTTATGATATCTAATAGTTTTCAAATTTGGGCAGAGAAAGGTTAAAATAAAGAGATTATCCATAAGAATGCTATGTCATAATCTTAATTTTCCCTATAAAATCTAATGTCATTTTTTTCTTCAAGCCAAAGCTTAAATGATTAACAGCTCTAAAAAATGTTTTGCTTAATTACAATTATTGGGCATTTACCTAAACAGATACTCTTGCCTAGTGCTTTTAAAATATTGTTTTATTTAATCCTTACATCCAATGTAAAATTTAAGTATTTTGTCCTCATCTAATTAATGAGGAACATGAGTTTTGGAAAAGTCAAATATATGTTTTTCAGGTCATTCAACTTCATGTAGACCTGAGATGTGAACCCAAAGCTCAGTGTCTTCCCCACTGCACTATACCACCTCTCCAGGCTACACATAAACACCACTGCATATCCATGACCCAGGAATTTGGGTCATTTAAAAAATAATTACATATCTATTTGTGAGGGAAGAGTTAGTCTTCTTTATTTATAGTGAAATTATATCACTTTGTCATAGCCGTTTCCAAAGGAATCTGTGCAAAATTGGCCAGGTCTAGCTCTTTTAAATGTAAAGTCGTCCACAAATGAGTAAGTATCTGACTCACGTTAATTCTACAACATTAATATGCTGGCCAAAGACTCAATAATGGAAAAAACAATCTGTACTTGAAATATCACTTGAGGTTTAATTAGCACAATAAAAATGAATTGGGAAGCATGAATAGCCAAGAAAGGATAATTTGCCAGGCACTACTTCATGGCTTAATAAGATTTGAAATCAGCACAAGTTCTGAGCAAATGCCCAGCAAGGCTTCTGAGAGCTTCTAGCACCACTGTCATGGGATCTGATTCTAAACATATTAGCCCTCTTCCTTCACACTCTGGTTTCACTCATAAGAGATGACCAACTTCCCAGAGATAACATCCCCTGCCCTGGACTGGCTCAGAAAAGAGATGTGTTCCTGTAAACCTCAGCTGAAAATCATCAACCACCAGTGACATCATTCAAGTTCTTTAGATCAGGACTTTGAAAACTTTAATGCCCATATGAATCATCAGGGATGCTGTTAAAAATGTAGCTTTTTTTTTTTTTTTTTTTTTTTTTTTTTTCAGTAGATCTGGGGTGGAGCCTGCAAGTTTGTATTTCTAACAAGCTCCTAGTTGGTTCTGTTGCTGCTGTTCCACAGACCACATTTTGAGTAACAAGAGTTTAGATAGCAAGTGTTGTACAATTGTTCACCGGGCTTTCATTTCTACAATTATGTTTCTTCAATCTGATGGAAGCCTGGGCAATTAGCTAGTCCACCAAACTTTCCCCAAGGTGTGTTCTGTGGAATTCTAATTTCTTTTAAAAAAAAGAAAAGAAAAGAAATGAAAACAGCAGCAACAACAAAAAACTCTATAGGAAATGCTATAATTCTTGGGCATTCAAAATGCACATTACCACATTAAAAGCTCTGAGCCTGCTATAAGGAATCCATTTACCTTCCACTGATCTTACACTCCCCATGCTTATTTGAGTACCCAACCATTTCTCTGAAATATGATGTCTTGTTTTGGCCTTATTTTTATTTGAAGGAATTTCCCAAAACATAAGACACACACATATTGAAATACAGATGTAAAATACATTTAAAGGTAAATATTCATATTGATGATTGTAAAAACATTAATAGCTAGTTTATATTGTGTACTTACTATGTGCTAGACTCCATCTTAAATATTTTCTATATGTTGTCTTACTGGTTATCCTAACAACCCTAGGAAGTAGGTGATCAAGGTATCCTCATTTCCAGATGAAGAAGTTAAAGCTTATCAAGTACCAAAACTAAACAGCTAGTTAAATGGGGGCTGACCCTGACTCACAGCTCATGATCTTAACCAGCGCACTAACTGGCTGCCTCTTTGTTGGGGTCACCCATGCTCTCATCGGCACCTTGTTCTCAAGAGTTGACCATATTGACTAGACCCTTCAGCCACTGATTCACCTTTTATAAACTGAGGGAAACTGACCTCTCATCATTTTGGTATATTAAGTAAGTTCTGTGATCAATGAGATGGAATACTTTGGGTTTTGTTTTTCAATGTTCACCAGTAAGTCTGGATTGTGTTCTTTTCACCTGATTTCCATGATTCTAAGTCCTGCTTACTTCATGAAGGGTCAGCATGCCGAGCATATAAAAATATTCATATGGATTATGATTTTATCTGCTCTCTATCTCCTCTCCTCTCACTTCTCTTTGGCATTATAAAGAGCTGAAAACAAGTAAAGGGTTGAAATAGCCCTTAATTCTCTCTCCACGGAACACTAAAAGTCCATAACTTTCCCCTATACCCTTCTCTCATCTTGCCACATCCTCCTCCCATTTCTTTCTTTCTGAAAGAGATATATTCCACAACCAGGAATGAATCCAGAATGATCCTGACCTATTTAGAAGTGGGTGCTTTACACCTGGTTACAAAAATGACAAAAAATTAGCAAAGTAGCTTTCCAGGTTCAAATTGGAAATTGTGCTTCTGAGCTTCTGTGAGCCATGTCGTGACAGTGACAGCCGTGACAAAACTTCTAAACACAAAAACCTAAACAACAGCTGAAAGATTAGAGGGGGAAAGCAGCTTCACTTGGCAGTTTAAAAAAGTAAAAGCAAGAGTCCATGTGAGACTAGCTTGATTTTAGTTAAAACTTTCTCACTAATAAAATTAAAGCAAAGCAGTAAACTAAAGCAGACCAAGATGTCAAAAAAATAATGTTGTTTACCAGTCTAACTTACACATAAAGCTGTAACCTAGCGTATCTTAATCTTCTATGAATGCTAATGGAGCAGAATTGCTATCAGTCTATTTTCCCAGGTCAAAACAAACAAAAGAAGGTTTATGTACAAATATGCTAAGCAGAGACATATACTACAAGCTATGGTTGCAACCATAAGTAAATCTTAAAACCAAAGAATGCAAATCAATTTAATTCAGGGAACCAGATCTTTCTTCCAGTACAGCTGTGAACTGGCATTTATTATCAAAAATAGCATTTTGTTGAAGTGTCTTAAGGAGTCTACATCCTAAAAGTTCAAAGGTTAGAAAAATGGAAAATTGCAATTGTTGTTATAAATAGCAAGGAAACCAAAGGCAGGTCTGGTTTCAATCCATGGGTCCTACAACGGAGGTTTGGATAGTAACAGCATAGTACTTCAACCATTAACGGAATCTACCATGCTATATTCACTATGGGACTATCATTCCCTACAGGAACTAATTATTAGTAAAATGAGTTGAGGAATTGTTTTGCTATGAACCAGAGGAATACTGCCTTCCTTAAATGTATTGGCCAAGTCTATTTAGAACAGAGCATTTTATACACTTCCTGAAGAAGCTCTCTTCTAGGGAAGGTCTAAAGCATAATTGTAGAATTAAAAAATTAAAGTATAAGGTACATTGTTCTTTAATAATCCCAATCGGCCAAGAAAAATGATCGAAAGGCATATACAGTAAAAGTAACTGCTGAAAAGCAACCAAATGTACAGGAATTGAGTGCAAAATGTTTTAAATACTGTATGATAAACAATTTCATTGGAAAACAGTACAAGAAGTTTGGAATGAGTAATTAGCACAGCATGGCAAAATAAGTTTTTTTTTTTTCCTTTCACTTTCACGTGTGTTATTCAGTTTCAGTCTTCAAATTCAGTGCTCTGAACACCCCCATTATTCCAACTAATATAGAAATTTTACATGAATATGCTTTGTTGCCTTGCAATTAATAAAATTTTTCTAAGGTTTAAAGGGCCTTTTGGAGAAACAGACCATAACATGTTTCAGAGCATGAATAAATTTACAGTAATTCACGGCAGGAGGGGACTGTTAGGAAAATATTGTGAGGTATTCTGACTGTGCTGCTAATTGGAATGGCACGGCCAAATTTCCCAGCCCCTCCTCCTACACTCGCTTAATCGCTAAGGCTTATCAAGGATAAGGAACAAACAAGATTCTCACAAAATACAGTGAACACAAATTTCAAACGGAGCTAACAAAATGCTAACATACAGAATAATTTGGTTAGGATAATATAAATATTTGTTAGTTTTACTTAACTGAAATATTTATCACCATTATATTGAAAACCCTGACTCAATCTAATCATTCATCTAATATGATTGATGCATTTATTAATTGATCAATTGAGCAAACATTTATCCAGGGCCTATTATTTCCAAGGAGCACATTAGACACCATGGCGGATGCATATTTGTATACATAATGCCAAAAACGTGTTCTCTATACAATACTTACATGATGAAATACTAAAGGAGGAAGCTTTTAAAGAAAACCCACCTTATAAAGGAATAAAAACCCAAGAACTCTTTTTCATTAAAAATTAAAGTATTACCAGTCACAGACTAAATGCAATATCCATAGTCCTTGGCACATTGCTAGTTTACAATGATGAAACACACAAGACCATATTCTCACCCCATACAGATTTTATCCCTCCTCCCAAAAAAGTGTGGAAATAAGATGAAATCAATGAATCTGTGATTTAATTAAGAACAACATATGTAATCTAAAGTTTCTTTAAAAATAAAAAATAAAAGAGTAAAGTAAAAAAAGAAAAAACATATGTTTTTAAAACTTTCAGAATGAGATCTAAAAGGAAAGCCAACTAATCTTGAATCCAGTCTTTAAACCAAACATCTAACCTGAAGACCAATTCTCCCACAATGCAACACAAAAGAACAAACAAATGGAAAGTATTTTTCAAAGGCTGAAAGGTATAGGGGATACAGCCAAAAGTTGAAATAGCCATCTAATGGGAGTCCTGAGTTTGGGTATAAACAGAAAGAAGATACAGAAAAAATAAATAAGAAAAAATTCCAGAACTGAAGACATGAACTCTCATATTGAAAGGGCACACTGCATGCCATGCAGAATAAATAATTAAAAAAAAAAAACAAAACCAGCTAGTTACATTGTGGTGAAATTTAAGAATAACATGAATAAAGAAAAAAACCTAAAAGCATAAAAAAGAAAAAGGCATAGATTACCTGGAAAGAACCAAGTATCAGACTGACATGAGGCTTCTCATCAGCAATACTGGACATTAAAAAAAAAAAGTTGCACAATACCTTCATAGTTCTAAGAGGAAGTTATTTTGAGCCTAGAACTTTATATTCAGCCAAACCCACTGAGAAGGAAAAATACAGGCTTTTTCAGCCAGGCAAGGACTCGGAGTTTTGTTTTTTCAATTTCTCTGAAAGAAATATTAGAGGAAGTACTCCAGCAAAAAGAAGGACCAACCCAAGAGAAAGTGTAGGTTATAAGAGTCAATGATGTATAAAGAAATAATAAATCTTCAAAAAAATCTAAGTAACAAACTGAAAATAAAATCCTAGATGGTAACAATCGAGAAATGGGAGGAGGAAGTAAAGGAAAGAAAAAGTAGCTTTTCTTGTCTCGTTGAGAGAAGAGGGTGGAGATACTGGTTATCACTAGATACTTACAGAAAATATATGTATAATATGTGTAGTAGATATTTTGGCATTATACACTTTTTAAAAAAGATATAATTTATCACTTTCAAACCATGAAGAAAAAAATAAAATAAAGAACATTAACAATGGAAGAAAAGGAAAAAAATGAAAAAACTTATAGAAAAATGGGCAAAGTGATAAATAGGCAATTCACTGAAGAATAAATACAAATGTCCAATAAAAATATAAGAAGATACTCAACAGTAATCAGGAAATAGGAAATTGCAAATTAAAAAGTAGTGACATCATTTTTAAAGAGACAACAAATAAGTTTGCTAATATTGTGGTACCACTGGTTGGTGTGGCTTTAAATTGGTATAGTCATTTTTTAATATGCAAACTGCATAAACCAAAAATTCTGCTTCCTACCATGTGCCCTAAAGAAGTCTGTGCACTTGCATATATATATAAAGAACATATGTAAGGATGCTCATTGCAACATTTTTGTAGTAATGAGAAACGCGGAATAAGCAAAATGATCATCGAAATGAAACAGTTAATTATGATATATTCTACCTTGAAATACAATGCAATAGTTTAAAAGAATACAATAGATCTATGGTTACTGACCTGAAATTGACACAAGCAAGAAGAAGACGATCTTATGCATAACATAGAAAAAAATTTTGCAACAAAACGTATCATTATTATTTGTGCAATTATAAATAAGTTAAAATACTTTCAAAGAAAAGAAGCAGGGAAGAACAAAAAGCTTAAGAACTCTAAAGTGATGGAAAAGTAAGTCTTTTGATTCATCTGGCACATTCTTTTATAATGTAGCTCTTTGAAAATCTTCATTTACAATGAAATTAATCATGAATGTTTATGTGTGTGTTCACTCAGTCCTAATCAATCAAATTGCATGCTCTCCTGAGAGTGGACTGAAAGTTTTAATCTTCTACACACAATTCATTGACTAATTTATAGTAAAGGGATGTAAAAAATACTGGAAATTTGGACTTGAAATTTGGACCCATTCACTCCCTATCTCTCCCCTCCCCCAACATATAAGGGCAGTATACGTGCATTACTGGAATGCTATCAAGACAACATGGCCAAAATTTGAAAAATAATAATAAAGATTGGTTTGAGGCAGGGGCAAAGCAGAATATATTATGAGGCAGTTTGTGAAATCAGTGCAGCAGTCAGCGGTCGCTTTCTCTTTTCCTCTCAGCGGTTGCGGAAACCAATGTGGTCACAAGAGTGATGGGGATTTGGGAGCTGCTCAAAAGGTCAGGTGACTCAACACTGAGTTTCTTGTCCCTCTAGGCAATTTCTCTCAGTAGTGCAGATTTATACCAGAACAGAGAACAGAAACCCTCTTATCAATCAGGAAGCAACATATATTAAAAGTGTTCTGTTTTGTTTTTTAAAGTATTGGCCAGCAAAGAAAGTTGAGGGAAATTGGCAATGGAACAAAACTTGATTCTCCATTATGAAGCCAAAGGACTCTGTTTGGGACAGAAAAGTCCCTGGGAAGGCTAAGTGCTCTCTTCTAAGCCCCTTCAGGGTAAGGAACAAACACTTATCTTGATTTTTATTACATTCTTCGTTAAGAGTAAGCAGCAGCTATAGATTTTATTTCTTAAATAAAAATGGACCTTGAACAATAGAAAGCAAGGACCTGGATGTTCATGGTTGAGTTCCTGTTCCTTGTAGACAAGACTCAGTTGTTTATAGGGCTTTCTGCTGTGGTGCCAGTCACTCGGCCAGAAAATCAACTGTGTTTGGGAAGGATGGACGGGCTGACTGACTCATGGAAATTTCAATGACGGAACAATAAGCCTAAGTGGGTATCATAGAGGTGCATCGCAGAAGCCCTTGGTGGTAAAACCTGAACCAGTACACTGGTTTTTCCTTCCTTGTAAACACACTACAGCGAATATTCTCACTGTCCTGATTTTGTGATAATCAGGGTAGGCTAAACATTCGCTATATTAGAAACCATGCACGTGTCCCCAGACCTAGTTTTTCTCCCTAGGTCTGGTTTTTAGAATGCTGGTGATAAACTAAACCTGATTTATTATATGACCATCCTATATGGGAAAAGGCTGTAACTTTGGGTATCTTTAGTCAACCTTAAGAGATATAGCAGGGGGACAGATGTGGCTCGGGTGGTTGGACATCCATCTCCCATATGGAGGGAACTGGGTTCGATCCCAGGGACCTCCCAGTGAAAATAAAAAAGAGAAAAATATAGAAGACACATGGGCCACCAGGCCCCATGCATGGGTGCACCACCAGGCCCCACGAGCTACGCAGCAAGATGGTAACGTAACAGGAGAGTGACACAAGGGAGAGCCAAGACGAGATGCACCAAAAAACCAGGAACTAAGGTGGCACAGGCAGTAGGATGCCTCTCTCCCACACCGGAGATTCCGAGGATGAATCCCAGTGAAGACAGGAGGAGAAGGATAAGAAGAGAGGGCAGGAAATGGACACAGAGAGTTGCCCAGTCAATGGACATAGAAACAGCAAAAACGGGGGGGGGGGGCGGCTAAAAATGGGTAAAAGTAAATAAATAAATTAATTAATTAAAAAAAATAAATAAATAAAAAAATAAATAAACACACTAGCACTCATATGGAGCTGTGATTTTTATCATATGGTGCCCTTTGATAAGGGCAAGATGCCGAGGAGAGGAATGGAGGACAACAATTACCTAGGAGATTTTAAAACCAGACAAGGGGAAAAGCACATTCCAGGGCAGACCTATGGCACCCCATCTAGAGACACAGTCATCGGGCAGTAAGACAAGCTTAAGGGAATGTGCTGGATTGAATTGCATTTGCTTATACTGTCAGAACACTTTTATCAGTATCCTCCCTTCTGCGTGGCCTGGGCACCAACCAACTAGTTATGTAGCTAATGAAGTACTGTACTCTTAGCAAATGTTTTTTGGGGATGGATGGATGGATGGACGGATGGATGGATGGATGGATGGATGGATGGAGAGATGGAGAGATGGATGGACAGATAAACAAATGAACAAAGGAATCCACAGTACTTTTAATCTCTATGCATTTTTAAATAATCTATTCAGAACTAGTATCCAACTTGCAAAAATATTCTGTAAAGTTGTTCCCAGCTGATTTCTCCACACTGCACACAAATGTTGCCCGAGTCATTGGACACATCAACAGCACACTATAGGAAATCTGGTTAGTGGTAATCTTTCCAGATTCTCTACTACACCAAGGCAGTTAGAATAATTAATAGCAAACATAACTCATTTATTTAAAAGTAAATTACCACAATTGGGTATCTGAAGGTTTTCCAGGGGAATATTCTTGCTGCTTTCACTTAGGCAATACAAATCCTGAGGTTCTGGACTGGATTTAATCTCCTGGAGAGTCTTGAGCCACATAATGTCACAGGAGCATGTGAAGGGATTGCCCACCAAAGTCCTACATTGAACAAAAATGAAACTCAATTAAGCTCTTGTTTTTGTTTTAACTACACCAGTTTTAACGAAATGCTAAAAAAAAAAAAAGAATTCTTTCTAGCCAGCAATCCTTGGAAACCATATCCACTTTTACAACATGACAATACTTATTATTTTTTCCTTTATTTAATACTTACTGAACTTCTGTTATGTGCAAAGACCACTATACAAGCTAAAAAGTGCAAAGTTATATAAGACCTACAGAATAACAGGGGGAAAGGATAGGAGCAGAAATAGTCATCATACAGGGCAGAAAAGGGTGCCTCATAAGGCAGGGGACAATAAGGTCTCATAAAAATGTTGTCATGGGTAGTGTATAGCGATTAAGAAGATTTTAACTGAAGATACCAACAATAAGTGTTCAGGAACTCTGGCATATGTATTTCTGATCAGGCTAGAGATTCAAGTATGATCATTTGGTAAGTTCAAACTTCAGAAGGGGCAAAGCAATTTCATCTTAATTTAAAAAAACAAAACTGAAAGTACAGTGCTAAGAACGAGCATGAGTTTCAATAGGTTGACACACCCACCTTTCTGCAATGCACAAGAGTCCAGTTTCATTGACACAGGAAAGTTGGAGTGAATGTAAGAGAGATTTTTTTCGTCCTTCTTACACATGCAAACACACACACACACACACACACACACGGTAAAATTGGGGTTTCTGAGACCAAGGGCAATTGAGCCCAGAACTGATTGTTTAACCCACTGTGGGAGAGTCTGCAGAGAGAAGGTACAGAGACCTCAGAGAAGCTGCCTGCACTGCTGGGCCCTGAGATGGGTGAAAGAGGAAACTGTCCAGGGGAAAATAAAAACCACAAGAAAAAAAATCTTTAAATGCTTATTTATAATACTCGGTGGCCTATTTCAAAATGAATTCCATTTATGGTAATGAGCCTTTAAATGAGGCCATTTAAAATCGTTACATAGGCTCTGTCTGGCATTAACCACAATACTTGAGATTTCCATGAGGACAGGACCTGGGCTTTGCAACATCATTTACTCCTGTGGTTTTCTGGTCAGGTTCAAAGACTCTCAGGCATCCCTGGAGACTCTTCCAGGAGTTCCTTTGGGGAAAAATACGGTCATGACAGACCCATTTAATTTGTGTCTGCTTCATCAGCTCCAAGTATCCCAACACCACCAAAACAGAATTTGATGCTACTGGATATGGAATACAATGTGGAAGAGACTCACAATCAATTTAAGCCCCACTCCTTGAAGATTTCCCTTGTGTTCTCAGTACATGAAAAACTAGAGTCTTTTGAAAAAGAAGGTATAATTGAATGAGCAGAAGGCATTAAAAAGTGAAGGGACCTTTCAACTCCAAATACAGTGATGCTCATTGACCACATAGTACGGGCAGACAGCTGGCTTCTTCCTCCAGCTCCCTCTGTAAACTCCTTTGTCAATGACTAGCACAGTGCAAAACACTTAGTTCTTTGCTTCCCATCTCCCCCAGTGGACAACAGCAGACCTCCTGGAACACAGAAACTTTTTTCTCCTTGTATCCCCCTGGCCTAGTGCCGTATCTGTTTGCTTTATAATAGGTGTACAATGAACATTTGTTGAATGAATTGATTAAATATGCTGCAGGGAGAATACTGAGACAAGTGACTTGGAAATCAAAACTCTAATTTTTTAATCCATCGATTTTCTGCAGTGATGCCCAGAATTTTTACACTGAGCAACCTTTTCTAGTTCATATACCTTCCTTTAGTTTTTCATGTCTATCTTGTGGTAGAAACACCAGGTGCTTCAGCCCCCTGCACTCTCTTTATTCCAAAAAACTGCCAATTACCAAACCATATTACTTCTATTGCTACTAATGAATTTATCGCTGTCTTGTCTCTAGTGGCATTTTCTAATCTGTACAATTTCCTTGTGAATAGGGATGGACCATTGTAAAAAGTCCGACAACTCAGTCTGAGCAATACTGGGTTTTAGCAAAAGCCATTGCCTAATATTCAAAGGCCTTATTATTTTGGGCCATCTCTGCCCTCAGACGCCCTCTTCCTTACAGTTCTTTCGAGTGTTTTACCCATAGAAATGGTAACATATCATATTTGCTTCATGGTGATAACACAAAGAATTGAGCATACTTGGAAATGCTGGCTGTTAGTCATCAACACATTGCAATATTTTTCTTATCATTTTATAGCAGAAGAAATTAGGATATAAGGATAAATATTGAATGCAGTGGCAGACCTAGAAGAAAATGTCACAAAGATGGGTGGGGAGGAAAAAGGAATACCTCTCCTCCAACAGATAAGAGTAGAAAGGGTTGGCCCATGGTTATTTTCTCCTTGAATGGGTTTGATTTGCTCTAGGGTCTGGACAAAACAGAATTTTGATGTAAAGATAGGTCTGTAACGTCACTCATAAAAAAAAAATACCTAACCACCCTTTCCTTTGAAAAAATTTCCCCAAATGCCACACAAAATCATTACTTACAGCTCAGACAAGTCAAGGTGATGAAAATGTTTCCTAGACAAACTTGTCAGTTTATTTCGGGTAAAATTGCTGAAAGGAATAAAAAGCATTAAGTGCAAAGTTAAAATGTTACATTGCAGGATTAAAGTATTCAGATATTGATTGTTTTTCAAAATAGAATTTTATTTGATTTTTAAAATTCCTGACTTAGATCCAATATTCTCTTTCTTTCACCTGGAGTAATAGCTTAGTTTTTCCCCTAGTCTCTTTACATGTCTGCCTATTGTGGGAAGAGGTGAAGCATGTTTTTTATATTTTCTATTTTTAATCTCTTTTTCACCCAAAAGTTATTTTCCATATGGCAATTCAGAACCATGATATACTTCCTAGAGATCTCTGAATTTTCAAACAATTAATAGGATGCTACATAAAAAAAAAACAGAAACTTGATGAGGGAAAAAGATGCTCTGAAGTTAAAGTGCAGCATGAATATTTTGATGTCATATGACACAAAACTCTGAATATAACAGGTCTTTATACAAAACAACACAACTATTGATTGATAAACTGCTGAGATATATGACTTTTAGATAAATGGAGAATACCATGAGAGAACATATATATATCAGATAAGGAATTGCTCAGTTTTTGTCTTGAACTATTCTAGCAAAATACCATCATGAAATTTGGACCAACCAGACAATGAAAAGATGGCATATTTGTGATTTAAAAAAAATAAAGAATTTTACTGACATGTTCTAAACACGCAATTCTATTTAACAGATGGAAGTTTCCAATGATCAGTGCCATGGGACCTTGGGTTGAGAAATTCAGTTAAAATCCTGGCAGTAGACTCACTCTGTGAATTTGTTCACCATTTGAATTTATTTCCAAAGTGTCCAATGCTAGAACCTCCAAGCACGTATTTAATAATAAGTAACATAAATGTAAAACAAACATCAGTTTTTCAGAAATAGTCAAGACCTCAACAAATGGAGGAAGCAAATGAGCATTTCAGCATCTTTGCCTGCTCAGGAAAATGAGTGCTGGTTTGCAAGTCCATTGATAATGTCAGATCTAAGGATGACAGTGATATTGGTCCATTGTCTGAAACCACTCTCTTGTGTCAGCCCAGGGAAATCACTGGATGAAGTCTCCTGCCACATCTGACCAGTCATCTTGGCAAGAGGTTAAAACCTAAGAGGTAATGCATGAGCTAAGGCTGGTCAGTTGATGGATAAAGAAGACACCAGCTTTAGCGTGTCATAATTCAAGAATGTGGGTCTAACTCCAAGCTTAATTCAATACTGAGATTTCCACATACCCAAATCCCTACCTACACAAGAATACCATCCTTCCTTCTACACTTACATCTTCTTTCTCACACTGAGTGTCAAGTGCTCACCCACAGGAAAAAAAATAATCCACCTGGAAGTTGTAGAATGTGCCCACATGAATCTATTCTTTGGGAACGTGAATTAAGAATGGGTTACACTGGAGCACAATAAATTGAAATTGGTCTGCCTGTCTTCTCCACAGTCTTCAGGGCACAGATGTTTTCAGCTTCATCAGAAATCCCCATCCTTTAAAAAAAAAAACTTGCTTTTCCTCCCCACAAAGAAGGAGAAAAAAGCAGGCAAAGAAAGAGGAAGCTTATTTTAAAGGTTCTTGCCTTCAGCTAGTTGAGTGTGGGCTCTGGAAGCAGCTGTCTTTGTCAGACTGCCAGCAGACCAGCATAGAGCAGGGTGATGGGCCAAAGAACAAGATGAGTTTTATGAACCACACTTATTATTGGGGCCAAAAGCCAGAAAAGAGGAGGAAGGGAGGAAAAGAATCAACAATCCTCTCACTGTTTGATTATAGAACTCTGCTAGGGAGCACCTCTGCAGAGTCCCTGGAAGATCAGATACTGGGCTTTTCTCAGAGTCCTTGGGTTCTGAGGGGCTGGGCAAGAACTAAAGGCATTAAGAAAAACTCAGTGACTAGTCACAGGGGCGCTAGACAGCCACATAAATATGCACAGGGTAGGGGGTAGAAGTGAGTGCATCCCATTTGAATTTCTGTAAAATCTGAAGTGAAATAGAATGCTCTTTTGCACGTTTTTATATTCTTGGGGAAACTTGGGGAGATGATCGGAGTTTTCCAGGAGTAGAGAGAAAACAGCTTCTATACAAATTTTTTTATCACATTCTTTATCCCTTATATCCCTCTGTGTTGCTATTTCAGGTATTTACATGTGGGAAATCAAGGGGGACACAGTCATTCCTTAGAGCAGGGGTTTTTAATCTTTTTTGTTCCACGGACCCCTTTGCCAATCTGGTGAAACTTATGGGCCCCTTACTAAGTCCACACTATACTGTGTATTATTTAATAAATAAATCACACCCACACCAACAGGTCCCCACAAGAATAAGGTTTTTTTTTTAATTTCTATTCAAGCTCACAGACCCCTTGTTAGGAATCCCTGCTCTAGAGTCTTTCCTCAAGGAGTTGGGCCTAAGCTCTGGAAAGGTAGACACATAACTTGATTCCTTCCTCAAGGGCAAACTACTTAATTTAATTTTATATTTTGGCAATTAGAAGCCTTTTTCAAATGTGAATATCTAAGCTTAGTGACATTTTCCCACTTCCTCACAGCTGTCTGAACACTTGCCTAATTTCATTCTGTCTTACTATTTGACAGTGGCTACAAATATCAATAGAAATTTTGCATTATCAGTGAGTGGGCCACCAACAGTGGCCTTGTAAGGAAACTGTATAAGATATGTTTGTCCCTTTAGTTTCCAGCTTTCAAATGATAACTCTTTGGGAGACAAAAGCAGATATTTGGCTTGGTGCCTGGCACAAAGAATGCCACTAAAATTATTCTACTGTTTATCACCATGAAAAATACACCAGGTGGCTTTGGTATTCATATAAATAACATGCAACAAGAAAACAGGGAAAATATAAGGCATTTGGTAAAGTAATAAATAAATCTCTTAATATAGCTACAATTAACCATCGCCCAATGTACAAATCACAACATTAGGAAAAGTGATGTGCTAAAAAGAGTCAGTGAAATGTGGTTGTTGAGTAATTTGGGTCTAAGGTCAGCTGTAATGAAAATACCAGAATTTACCCACTGAGGTCATTAATTACACTTAAGTGACTGCATTAGAGCATTTTGCCTTTCTCTTCTATCCAACTTCTCTCTTGTTTATGCTACCAAAGCCTACGCAGACATCAGATTTGCACAGGCAAACCGACTGCAGAGATGATGCCAAAAGCATTTAAATGAAATGTGTTAATAAAGTTCCTTGGAGTTTTATCACATTTTTATTGAATATTTTATATCTTACTGCTCCAGACTTTATTTTTAAAGTGACTTCATCATTAATGCCACCCATAAAATAATAAGTCATGATATGGGCTTTACGAAATTTAGGTTTTCCACAATATACAAAAAAATCTCCATATGGTGTCCAACACTCTGCTCTCAGAGAATATTTTCCTTTATAACTGGCATGGGACTCAGTTGGGAGAACTGTTCTCTCCAAGAAAAGAAAGAGGAGAAATGTTAAAGGGCCAATTCTTTAATTATAGGAATGGCACAAATTTTGTTTCCTATACTCCTATTGTAAGAACATGGCTGAGGAGTAAGTTCTGGGGGCATAAATGCTCAGAACATCTTAAGTCTATTTTTATATCTATTAAATGCAAATAAAAAAGATCTCCGCTGCCAACTTTTTTAAAAAATCAAGTGTGATAATGCAGGTGAGTCCTTTATGACATATGGGAGGTATCACCGAAAAGAGAATGTGGCAAAGCACAAAAAGGCCAAAAATGTAGGGTGACAATCCTCTGACAGAAGCTCGCAAACTCAGGAAGAGAGCACCAATCTAATCTGACCTTAGGAGTGCATAAACGTTTTCCACTTGGGTGTTCCTCTGTATAATGAAGAAACCTCTCAAGAAGCCCACACCTTATTAAGTGCCATCATCTAACAGGATTTAACAGCAAACAATCTAGTAGCTCCTACTTCCCATATCTCCATTAGAATTCAGTCTACAACATGACATGGCTTTTAATATTATTTATTCATATTATTAATAATCATCTGAACCTTTGACATGCCCCATGATTGATTTTTCTCCACTTTTATCAATCCTGGCAGATAGTTTTGGGAAAACGAAGGTTCAAAAGAGCATTTATGGGGATGGGGGGGGGGAGCATTAGTAATTTTCAGTTCCCTAAAAAGGCCAAGGCCAAGTCAGTTTCTTTCAATTCCACTAGTTTGATGTTTTCCAGGGAACATGTCATGCTTCCAAGGAAAAGAATCAAGGATGCTGTACCAGGACATAGTTTTCACATCAGACTCCCTGCCATTGGCCTATTGCTCTGTCCAAGATGGAAATGGCCCAGAAACTCATGAAAGAGAATAAACAGGCTATTCTAAGTACCCCTCTGAAGCTATTCAGAAATCTAATAGAATCAAAGCAAATGTTTCTAAGCTATTATCACAGCTACGCTAACTTTACAAGGGTGGGGTTCAGGCTTGGAAAAGAAGGAAAACAAAGAGAGAAAAGAAAAATATTGAGTAAATTGAGTCCTGGGGAACAAAAGAATCAAACTTTACTCACATATGCTGAAGGTTGCTGTTTTTCAGAAATGCTTTATGAGCCACAAATTTTAATCCAGAATCCACAATTGTCCTATGAAAACACAGAAGTGCATGTGTATTAGAACTAACCAGTAAATGCCTGCCCAACTGTAAGAGAGAGTTAAAAAAAATCTCTGAGATAATGTACACAAGGCCTGAGTACTCACAGGTTTTTCAGTCCCACGTAAGCTTCAACATCATCTTCATTGATGATTTCTAACCTTTTCTGATTTGCAATGTAACTGCAAAAGAGCGGAGTGAAAACCAGTGAGTCAGAATGTAGGCAATAACACGAAAGAATGGGTAACTTCCATCCAGCCCCACCAAGTGCACAGGGCAATTTCTCCCCATTTCCCTTGCCCACCATTTTCTTGCAATACTGCAAGTGAGCAAAACTGGTGTGACTGAGAAGAAACCACTATTGATCAGGGAGACAAGTTCCCCCCGTTTCACTTTTCCCTAATCTTTTATCCTTCTTTCAACTAACAATTTTAAAGTCTGACCATATAAAGCATTTCTAAGGGTGTGGGGGAGTTTCTCTCACATGGTTGGAGGGAGCATAAATTGGTTTAACTACTTTAAAGAACAATTTGCCAGTGTTCCGGAAAGTTATAAACAGGCATACTTTATGAGCCAGCAATAGCACTTCTAGGTATTCAGCCCTAGAGAAATTCTCACACATGCACCCAAAAGGGCATATACAAGAATATTCACTGTGACCCTATAACGGTCAAAAGGTGGATGCAACTCAAGAGCCCTTCAACAAACAGAAAAAATAAGGTGTGGTAAATACATAAGTTGGAATGAATCAGATCCATATATTTAAACAGAAAGAGCTCTCCATGTTAAGTGAAGAAAAACAAAGTCAAATGGCATATTGAAATAAATACAAGTTGTTCACAATAAGGTATGTATATAAAGTTTTTTTTTTAATTTATTTATTTTTTATTGTGGGTAAAAATCAAAATTTTCACAATACATACCAATATTTGTAAAATGATATATAAATATATATGTATATATGTGCATTTGCTTACAAAAATGTTATTTATATATATATAAATATATTTTAAGAGGTGCTTAGATTACCCAAAATATTACACGGAACCCACTGGGATTCCCATGTTGCCCACCTCCCACACCTCCCCCCACATCCCACACAAACATCTCCCACAAGTGTGGCCCACCACCCTCAATGGACTTACACACGCCTCTGGCCTAGCTATGTACCAGGTGTGCATGGAATCTTGGTGGAGCTGCAACTCCTACCCTACAGCTCAATGGACTCATCCAAGTCACCTGGCGAGGAGACAACGATCGGCAATGGCCATCCCAGGAAATGAAGAGAGCCTGCATGTGCAGGCAGGATCATCCCACCCACCATATCCATGGGATATAATCCCTCTCTCACTTGGAGGTAGAGTGGACATCACCATCCCAGTCCCCTCAGGATTGAGGGAAGAACTATGGACTAGAGTGGACTTGATGGTATTCTGTTGTACACATATGGTGATTCTAGCAATGGAAGAAATTATAACAATGAGGTGGAGCCAGTGGCCACTGGACACTTTTGGGGCAGGGAGAGGACAAGCAGTTGAAATACAGGGGCTTCTTTGGGATTTGGAGGGTGTCCTGAGTGTTGTTGTGGCAACGGATGTAGACCATTTTAAATCAGCACACACCACTCAGAACTGTGTGGGAGAGAGTGTGGTCTATGATGTGAACTGTGGTCTATATAAAGTATTTTTGAAAAGGGCATTACTGGGAAGGTCACCTCAGGAAAAGAGACATGGGTCAGGGGATAAAGAAACAAACTATTACACTTTATTAAACTACTAGGCTATACTTTTAATTAAAAAGAGAGAAGATCTATAACAAATAAGATAAAAATGGAAGGAAGAGAGGTAGGAAAAAGGAAAGGAAAGGAAAGGAAAGGAAAAGGGAGAAGAGAGGAGGGAAGGGAAGGGAAGGGAAGAAGAAAAGAAGCCAAGTGAAATGGCTGCGAGGAAGCTGGAGTCCAGGGTTTCTCGGTGAGTAAGTGGACAAGTGCACCTGAGCCACCAGGAGGACAGTCTACAGTCTCCTGCTCTCTGCTCCAGAGCCTCAAGCAGGAACCAGAAAACTCAGATGCAAGCAGGGCTGCCCCCTCCTGGTGATTTCCATGCGCCCCCACTGGTCTTGGCAATACCAGGCCTTTCTGGCTTCCCCCTGTCGCAGTCACTCATCACAAGAGCAGCAACTTCAGGGACCAGCCCAGCGTTAGGGGGAGGGAGGCAGAGGCAGTTCAGGGCAGATCATTTAAAGACCTGCCTGACAGGCAAGGAGGCATCCTTCCCCCCCAAAGACTATTTCCCATAACTCAGGGCAAAAATCTGTAAACTCTGTGGGCTCTGCACCCAGTAGAGCTTTGCTTAGTAAAACACTGCTCCAAGCAAAGTTTCATCTCCCCACAAGGTGGTGGGGAAGGCCACATAATTACGTCAACAGCCTTCCTCATGAGCCTTCTCTCCATGACAACCCCTGACTCCTCTGGCTTATGCCCATCCACCGTTCTAGAAAGCTTCAGCCCCAGGGGTTTAAAGCCCCCAGCCCCCAGAGCCCATGTCTCAAGGCTGGTCTCATAGGAGTTTTCACATGAGATAAGCAGAACTTTGGCCCTTTCCCTTCGTAAAAACTAAGCTTCCCCCACTCTGACCTGCAACTGTTGCCTTCACTTTCTTTTAGGCAGATAAGCAGTCTTTAAGTAGTGACAGAGTGACTCTGTACATTCCGTTTTTTTTATTTAATACCTCTTTAAGAAGTTAACTCCTTGGTTTCCCAGTCCTACCAGCTCTTCTCTCCAGCAGCAATATGTCTGGAATCACTGTTGGCCTTCACCCATCCTGTGCTGACCAGATTACATCCTCTTCCTTTCTCTAGTCCATATATAGGCTTTTTGCTAAAACCTCGTTTTACTTTACTAAATTCACCATCTACTGCCCTAAAAGTTGAATCCCATGTCCTAAGGGCATCTCAATGAATTCACCTAAACCTCTCCTGAGATTCTACAATATCTGAAATACTGTTTGAGTGATTTGTAGGCAATACCGAAAAATTTTTTTTCCATCAGAACCTTTTCTTTACATCAATCTGGCAAGTATTTTGTAGCATGTATTGTACTTAAGACTTTGTACTTAAGAATTAGAGGAAATGGGGGTACACTTTGTACTGACAATTGTATTTTTCTATTAACCTATCTGATTCCCCAGTTGAACTGTGAACTCTTCTAATGCAGGGGCCTTAGTCGTCTCACCTTACATTCATTTCTTGGCACAGACCTGATGCTCAAGGAAGTCTGTTGACTTTAACTCACACAGATGCACTTGATCATCCATTTGGAGTTTTTATAACCCCACTGGAAAGATGAGACATATATGCAAACTTGCATGTACCATGCACACTAAATACTGAATGAAGATTCTAATGATGTCAAATAACTTCATTTACCATGAAGAAGCCAAGGACACAAAGTCAAGATGGTAACAGGGGGTTTAGAGAGTCAATTTTGAAAACAAAATTTATTTTTCCAATCTAGAAGGGAATTTAGTTTACAAGCATACTACATCTTGAACTGCTTATTTATTTTTTAAAATGATGAAAATCCAATTGCTCTTGGCAGATGAATGTTTAATTGTTAACTAACCCTTCAGTCTCAGGAATAAAAGGCTAGAAATGGCCTCCAAGATTCTTCAATTCATGGGTTCTTATCTTTTGGGAAGTGACCATCTCAGAAGGAATAATGCTTGGCCACAGAATTTGACAAGCAGGGAAACAAAATATGTTCTGAGCAGAGGTATGCAAGCACCCATATTGTGAGGGTATAGTGGGAGGAACAGCGAAATGCACCTGGGCGGGTCAGTTAAGGCTTAATGGACAAAGGGCCTTGGGGTCAGTTCTTGAAGGGTGACAAGAAAGTCAACAGGTAGAGAATTAGGACATAAGCAAAGCCCATACTGTTTGTCGTCTTGTTTTGTACTGTCACCAAAGCTCCTCCAGTCTCAAATTGACATGTAGGACCTTGATCAAGACATTTTCTTTAGGGTAAAGAATTTCCTCTCCTCAGGCTTAACAAAAAGCTTACAGGTAGATTTTTTTGGAAAAGAAGAGAGGAGATAATTCTAGAAAAACCCTCAGGAAACATTTTTGAATTATAGTTTCCTGGAAAGGGTGCTCATCATATTTTAAAGGATTTCATGTTTGCTTTAACAATCTATCAAATAATTCCTCTAGGTAATTCTACTAAATAACAAAGAATGGCTTCTACTGCATCGTTTCTTTGTGTATATTAGCTAACAGCAGTATTACTCAAGAGTAAACTTTCCCTTGAGCTTAGACTTTATTACCTGAACTCTACTTCAGAAATACTTCAAAAAGAAATGGAAACAGCAGTGACTATTCTAAATGATGGATCTTTGAAATGGAATTATTTCCCACTAACCTGTCCACCCCACCCCATCCCCATAAATAGAAAGGTGATGGATGGATGGATGGATGGATGGATGGATGGATGGATGGATGGATGAATGGATTGATGGATCTGTTGATATCTAGGTAGGTAGATGATAGGTAGTAAGTAGGTACATAAGTAGATAGATAATAGACAGATAAATATAGAGATGGGTGGATATATGGAGGGATGGATGGAGATGGATGGAGGAGGGAGGGATTGTGGGAGGAAGGGAAGCATGGATGGGTTGATAGGTAGGTAGATAAGTAGATACATAGATAAATTCATGAAAGTTGGTAGAACTTAAACTCCACTCCTTGCACCCATGGAAGTAAGACATCAATTCTGATAGAATTTTCTGTGCCATAGCATTTCTTTCATAGGATATGTAACAATCCTTTTAAAAATGCCTATGTTCCAGGGTCCACAGCTAAGTAGCTTCAGTTTCTCAGCAAAAATGCTAAGGACAAGTTTTGAAAGTCAACCCATAAACAGGCACAGGTAAAGTGTGATGGGCTAAGGCAGGATTCAAGATATGAGCCTCTTAATCTATCACTCCCTTCTTGAGAGAGGGTGTAGCACCCTAATTGTGACAGCATGGATCAACATTCAAAACCTGAATTCGAATAGCCTTATTAGCACATGCTTTTCAATATGAGCACATCCAGCTTCTCTTTGGTGAAGGAAATAGACACCTGAGCAACTCCCTTTTATGGAGTGCTGTGTGCCAGGCACTGGAGTACCCAAGATGTGTCTGCCATAAAACAACAATGTTACCAGGAATACGCTATGATTGCTTCCATTTTTCCAATGAGAAAACCAAAGCTCGACCAGCCCAGGTCATTTCCCCCAAAGTCAAGTGCTGCCAAAACAGGTCCTGACCACCATCTACCTGCCTCCAAAGTCAGAGCTCGTTCTACCAGGTGACCCTGCTAGAGCTGTGCACTTGTAAATCTAGCACCTTCAGCAAAGAATCGTTTCTCAACTTTCTGCATAATGGACCTTCACAAATAATCACGGCCTAAAAACAATAGTCAAATAAAAAGGAACAAGGGCACTTTTTACAGGGCGCTCTCACGAGTTATATCTGAGTAGAACAATAATAAGATTTAAATAATCTTCTCCAGATTCTTGCACATGGCCAAACTCAGAACTGTAGGCTCCTAGAATAGCCCAAATACCCTGGGAGTTTAAGAATGCAAGCGCCTGGAAAATAATCAGTGGCATAGTATGAGGGATAAACATACTCCACCAGCTTCACTTCCTACTGGCTATGCCAACTGTGGCAAGTCTCTGCCCTCAGTTTCCATGTCTATAAAATGGAGCAACAATAATATCTGTTTCAAGGGGATGTTGGGAAAATTTAGAAAACTTCCCTAGAACATATGAGGAACTTGTTATCGCTAGTTATTATTAACAATGAATAGAAAACTGGGGTTCAAGGCCTGACTTGGTCACTAAGTAGCTGGTAAGCTTAATTTTTCCCTGCTTCCAGTACTTGTATCTGTGGAAGAGAAAATTTGGACTTGTTATCTCAGTTCTTTTCAGCACACAAAGTATAAGAAAAATTCAGCGAAATATTAGGAACAGTAAATACACTCTGAGTCTCTCTATGAGTGATTGTATAACATTTTTCTTATCAGTCTTTATCATGGGTCTACAACAAGAAGCACCACAAATTATGATGAGAAAAATTAATTATGGGGAAAAAAAAACACTTAAGGTTGGCTTTCTACATAAAATGCATCAGTCTCCACCAGGAAAAGGCAAGTTTAATTTGACTTATTAGCATAAGCTCCCTTATAGACAAAAATCTGACACCAGCCTACAAAAAATGGGACCTGTAAACTTTATGAAAGGGTCAATCGGACGTCACAATGAACAGCATGTGGTCAGATCTAGCCAGCACAGGCTGTTTTGTTGTGGGGTTTTTTTTGTTTTGTTTTTTGTTTTTCTTATTAGTCACTAACATTTAAAAATTGAAAGAGGTCACATTTTTAAAATCTGAATTTCCATATTCCCTCAAAAAAAAAAAACAGAAGGGCTACCAAAACTGGACACAGCATTGCCTCCTGGCAACAGTCGGTGGAGCTGACTCACAGCTGACCCCTGCAGTTCTGTCACATGCCCTGACCTCAGCTATTTCACTGGCCCATGAAAAAATTGTATAAGGTCTGATTTCATTCTTGACAGAAATTGCCTCTGAGATGTCAATGCTCCTACCCTTCTCCTACTTGGGTGTGTCACCTCTAAGCATACAGATCCCTAAAGTGAGTCTCATCAAGTAAAATGACACAGGGACTAAAATAAAAATATCTCACTTAAGAAAAAGTAACTTTTACATGTTCCAGAACCTTTAGAAACTTCCTCTGGTGTTAAAAATAAACTGAAACAGACACAGACATAGTCAAATATAATTTCATACTTGGTGCAATGGTGAATAAAATGCCTACAAGGAGCATGGGGTATGGTTTTTTTTTCTGGAAAAAGTTTTGTTTTCCCTTCCAACTAATTCACTTAGCATCATTATATATTTCACATTAGGTTTCAGATCTTTCGCTAAGTCATGATAACTGGCCACAGCACATGGGAAGACAATTCCCAAGCACTATGACATGGATTTACCCTACTAACCCAAGAGAGAAATGGCCCTGATACTGAACCACTGTCAAGAAGAAGGCTTAGCTTATGTTTAAAACAAAATTTTTAATTTTAGGCAGGTGTACATTGGCTAACATGGAATAACCAGAAACACACGTCAACTTGTGCAGTGATTGGGGTGCACTGGGCAGCTAATCCATCCTGGCAGACCCACGGTGGGGGGGCAGCCCACTCAGGCTCAGGGGCACCACGGGAGCCTGGAGAAGCCCTGCCTGTGGCTGGGGAACCGTCTGGTCACACCTGCTGCTAACGGTTTCTAGGCCAAAACTATCTCTGCAGTGCTCTGTGGGACAGAATTCCACAAACGGTCCAAGTTCTGGGGCCCTCACGGGGCTGCTTCCCCATAAGCCTACCTCTACCTGCTGGTGCCTCTGCAGCTCGTCTTTGTATGTGGATGGGGTGGCTTCCACCTGGATGGGCATCCAGGCCAGGCTGCTTGGTCTTTGTAAAGGGATGTCGGCCCGACCATCAGGCGGTCTGGTTTCCAAAAAGAATGGACCTGACCTTGCCAGCAACCGAGAATAAAATTTTCCAAGCTCTAGTCAGAGGGGACCACCTCAAATCACCTGCAGCCCAGCTTCTGCCAAAGCCTGGCTCAACACAGGGCATTTGGGAGGCAGAATCTAAGAGAAATGATTTTCATCTCCTTTATCAAAAATCTCGAACTGTATCTGTTTTATAACTATGACGCTGGGAGATTAACTTCTTGAAGCCATGTTAGCCTCCTTGCAGAACTGCTGTCTTGTCACTTTCCCCAACTTTCACTGGCTTTCTCAGTAAAAGAAAAACTCAATCTACTTCTGCATTTTTTTTAATAAAAGCTGTGCTTTTTGACATCACTCATTGTCCCTGCAAAAGAAATTCCTTTCAGAATTTAGTGCCAGACAAAGCTGTGTTCCTGTGGAATTAGTAGGCATTCTCCTTCTTAATGAGTTTTTCTTTTCACTGCCAGGAAGCTGAGGACAAATGTTACACTCAGTTACGGCAACTATGTCAGCCATTCAAGTCAACTGTAGTCGTTGTCTCTTTTTTTCACCCCGTATTCCTTCTCATTTTTATCGTATTAACTCATTGTATAAAATAATTATCACCAGGCAAAGGGCCCTGAGTCCACTTCCACAGAAGTTGATGCTAAACTGATTAATTGTGACATTTCTGATGCTGACCCAACTCAAATCAAATGGCCATTATGTGCAATATGCCAATACTATAGAATTATCTTATGGTTGTTTTCAAAAAATGAATTAGTAAATTACTTCCTCTAAGTATTTTTTTTTTAATGTTTTAGTGTGAATGTTCATTTTTTTAAAAATGAAATCTGCTTGAAACTACAATCCAATACATAATATCTTTAAAAAAAAAAAACAAAAAAAACCTTTTCCCTCTTTCCAATCAGTGCTCCATTATGACTAGTGAGAAAGAGCCTCCAAGGATGAACATGGGCCTGAAGAATTCTAAGAAGCATTCAGGTTAGCACTAATCACGGCAGAGGACAGTTTTGAAAGCTGTTGGCCTCCGGTCAGATCAACTTATTCCAGATGAAGACAGTTTATGGAATATTTCTGCTCCAGCTTCGAGACAGATCAAGCATGGTAGAGAGAAAAAATGAGCATCAGACAACGTCAAAAGAAGAGAATGATTCAAATGGTAAATTTGTAGGATCTCTGAAAAGGTCTTTTCTGATTTGGGCACAATTTTTCAGCCAATGTTTAGAGGTTGTGAGGGTTAGAATGCGAGGGACACTTCCAATTTTATTCTCACTGGTTTCACTTCTCATTTAACCTTTAATTGCTTTCATAGAAGGTTCAAGATTACTTTCTATGGAGCGAGACTATCAAAGACACTGTTAGGAAGGGATCCCAAGGATAGTGGTCCTAGGAGGCTACATTCAATAAAGAGAAGTCAGTTTACATAAAGAAAGTGTTAGTACATCTAAAAAATCCTACACAAATCTCTTCTCAAAACTTTTAAATCAAGGGATATGTCATTGTTCAAAAAGCCTATTTTTAAAAGACTTTGCAGTAAAAAGAGTGAGAAAGTTTAAAAAAAGAGAAAAAGGAATACACACTGACTGATAACTTCCTGAGTCCCCCAGGGAAACTCATAGGAAACATTCTAAAAAAAAAAAAAAAAGAAAAGAAGCCAGAACAAACTAACAAACTAAAGATGGAAAACGAAGACCATGACCTGAATCATAGTGGCTAATTCTGACCCATTATTGTTCTGCACATCAAGGGTCAATATCCCAATTGGCTGAGCACATGAGAGCAATAGGACAGCAATACGCAAACAAGCAAAAGGGCATGCAACGGTTGCCATAAAGGGAACTCCCTTTTACACCTGCCCTTTCACTCACAGCTCCCTTCAGTGACATACTCAAGGCAGATCCTTTGCTTTTCAGCTCTCCTCCAGTCCTACAGAGCTCTACTCTCCTCCAAAATATAGTTGAGGATAGCCACACAAAATAACAACAAACAGTGTAGCACTTCCTATGTGTTAGGCAATGTTATAAACATTTTACATTCATCAGCACATTTAAACCTCACAGAAACCTTATAAGGAAGGTTCTATTACTAACCCCATTTTACAGATGGGGAAAACTGAGGCACAGAGACTTTTTGGAACTAGTCCAAAGGAGCAGGGGCACACCAACTTCACTGACAGTTGAACCACTATCTTAGTTTCCAGGCTAAGTGACAAAGTACTACACAACAGGTTGCCTTCAACAATAAGAATCTATTGGCTCACAGTTTCGGAGGCTAGAAGCGTTCCTTCATCATGGATCAGCAGTGTTCTGTCTTTTTCTGCTGGGTTCCCACTGACTTGTCTCCTCCCAATGGCTTCCTTTAACCACATCTGAATTTTTTCTGCTTATAAAGGACCCCAGTCATCTGATTAAGACTCTAACTCACTCAGTTAGACCATCTTCAAGAGGTTCTATTCACAATGGGTTCACACCATAATGTGGATTAAGAACATGTGTTTTGGGGGGGAACATAATTCAACCGACCACACCCACCAAGCAATCTGGCCTCATGACACTCATCACTCCCCTACCCCAACTCCCAAAGAAAATGAAAAAGTAATCCATCAATCCAAGTATGCATCTCAATTGGCATATCCAGTGATTTTTTTCAATTTGGAAAAGAAATAGGGGGAAAGAAACTTTTAGATGCAGTTTTCAATCCCAGGATCCTCCTAGTGTGCCAGTGAGAAAATTATTCAGCCATAACGAACAGATCCTTGAAGCATTAAATTTAGATCCAGAGCTTTCAGGGGCAAAAAAAAAGGAGTGGAAGAGAGAAAAGTGGAGCTGGTAGCTCATGATGTTTAACAAGTCTAGGCTTTATTTGTGATAAAGTCACAAAGCTTGTTGCAATATAAGGAGGGGAAGAATCCAGAACATGCTGACCTTGTTAGAATTGTGCACCCTTATGCTTGAGAAGTAACCTTGCATGACTACCCTGCTGCGCCCTCCCACAGCATCCACCCTATATTTCCCCTGCTTCAGATCAACGCCACGGATCAGAACCGTGATGGAGCAGAGGCCTGGTCGGCCATGTCAGTAGTGCCCGTAGCTCTGGGCAGTGGCATCCCAGCCCTTTAGAGGCCCTCACTCTAGTACTCTTCCAGCCAAGCTTCTCCACATGGGGCAAGGCATCCACAGGAACAGGATGCTCCTACCTGGAAATCACACCACCCTTCTTTACCCCAGACCCAGGATTTCAGAATTCCCTGCCCAAGCAAAGGGCCCTGAGTCCACTTCCACAGCCTATGCAGGCTTTCGCCTGGTCTGTCTTCCTGAGGGCATACAGGTCGTGGGTGTGCACACTTGTGGACAAAAGGGCCAGGCGGAGCTCTGGGGTGGCTGTCGATGGCAGTGGTGATGGAGTTTGGATGTGCAAGCTAGATTGCTTCTACAAGCATGCATGTGAGGCCTCTTGAGGTGTTGGAGGGGGAGAGAAGGATGGACATGATCTGACAGGGGCCTCCATTTGTGCCCTTTGCACCATGCCATATAAACGGGAGCAGCTGGCCTAAGGTTTGTTACCCAGGGCCCATAAAAGTGTCTGGTGTGAGGACATGTTCAAAAAGACTTGTTAACTGACTGCCTGAATGGATCAATCAATCAATGAGGAATACATGCATGTATAAAGAGTAGGTTCCTGTCCTCCATCTCAGATATCCCTGGGAAAAGATGACTTTGTCAATAGAGCATTCATTGCTCTATGAACTATACATCTTTCTACGTCTATAGATATAAAATGCAATGGGAGGACTACATGGTAGGTGAGGGTAAGTGAAAGACTCAATAGCACCTTCAAAGCACCAGGCAGTCAAGCTCCAGAAGAAAATACATTTTCCTGTGAGAGAGCAATTCCCTGAAAGGATAAATGAGATGCCTAAGAAGTTCAATCCCAGTGGGTAGCCTAGCATTACCATGACAGCCAATTATGCAACCAAAAATAAGACTTCACATCAGAGTTCAGCAAGATATGTCGGCTCCATAAAGCCCATTCCTTTTTTAAATTTTAAGCTTTCAAAATACATGCAGAGGGGGACGGATGTGGCTCAAATGGTTGGGCGTCCATTTCCCATATGGAGGGACCCAGGTTTGATCCCCGGGACCTCCCGGTAAAAAAAAAAAAAAAAAAAAATACATGCAGGGAGCAGATGTGGTCAAACAGTTGAGCTTCCGCCTCCCACATGGGAGGCCCCAGGCTTGATTCCAGGTGCCTCCTAAAAAACAACAAAAAGAGCAACAAGCAAAACAAAAAACCAACTCGAGAAAGCCTATGTGGCTCAAAGGCTGAGTGCCAGCTTCCCACACACGAGGTCCCAGGTTCAATCCCTGGCCACAGTACCTCAAAATTAAATTTAAAAAATTTAAATTAAAAAAAATACATGCAGAGTCTTAACTATTTTCATTTGTATGTATATTATGAACATATTGCATAGTATAAACATAAATAAATTGATGTTATTTATCTCTAGAGAGAATTATCTTTTTGGATTATTCAACACAATCTGTTCACCTATAGACTTGCCCGCTCTATTTTTAAAAGTTTTCCAATCTCATATGTCTATCAGTTGTTTCATAATCATTTTTGCAATTAACCATCAAATATTCTCAGATGCTTGGTAGTGTTAAGTACTACAAATCTAATGAAACAGGAAACATTCCTAAGATCAGTCCAAAGCATTTTGGTTGCAAAAACATAAAAGTATATGTATGTATTAAACTTGACCTGACACATTCTTCTTATATTCCTGATGTCTGAAAAATTGAATAGTCGGTACCAGCCAGACTACAAGAAGAATAAATCACATCTGAAATCTCACACCAGAATTGCTTTTTAATTGAAACACCATAAATGCAGTCGCAAGGAAACTGCCATTGATCCACAGGTATATTCATTATTAGCTCTCACAAGACAGAAAAGGTACCAGTCTTTCTCATTAGACATATTTGGGTTTGAGGTGTTCTTTTTTTTTAGATGTCCATGGAATGACTCCTTTTCCATGGATTTATCTTCATTGTTCAGCTCTCTTCCCTGTCCCTCTTTGCTGTTGGATACATAATAACCTGTTTTCCCCTCAAGCTCTGCTAGGTCTCTACAATGAATCCATTTCTTACTGTACATGAAGTAACACTGCACTATTTAATTCCATGAATATTATTTATTTAAACAAGCATCTTGACCTGATACTTTAGGAAAGTCATGTCTAGAGCTTTACACATCAATGGCCCAGAGACCAGCTAACAAGTACTCTTATTTGGGATTGTAAGTGGTGGATGTCTAGGTGCGTGCGCATGTGCCTGCAGGCATGTATCTAACTGTGTGTGCACACGGTGGAGAACTAGGATATAATGCTTGGTGTTAAAGAGCAGTAAAGAAGAAGTAAACTGCCTTCGTGGAGTTTATGTTCTAGCGGGGTGCACAGATAAGTATACAGATAAGCATTCATGATTCTAAACCACCCCTTGCTATTTTTAGGAAACAGGAAGCTATAAGAGCACGTAAAGCAGATGTGCGGAGGCAGAGGGCGCTTCAAGGATCAGCAGTAATTAGCCAGTGGTAAAAGACAGGGAAACTGTTCCAGGCAGTGGGGAAAGCCACTTCATTAGAGGAGCTGAAAGCTCAGAGTGGCTGGATTACAGCACTGAAGAAAGAGGCCAGAGATGGGGCTAAAGAAATGGGTTAGAATCTGAGGACACGGGGCTTTTAAGACTTGGTAAGAAGCTAAGAGCTTCTAATATAAAAATCAATTAAAAAAAAAAATACCCATCAAAATGTGGGAGGGGAGATAGGCAAGCCTCTCCTAAAATTCACATGGAAAAATTATCATGGAAAAAAAGTCCTGAACATTCTGAAAGGGAAGACTGATGAGTAAGACTGTTCTCCAGGTAGAAAAAAATAATATGAAGCTTTAGGAGATAAAAATTTGGTGCTGCATATTAATAGACAGACAAATTAATGGAACAAAAGAGACCCCAAAATTGGTCCAAATAAAAAGGTATTCTTCATATATAATCAAATTTTTATCAAATTCATGAAGTGATGGTAGAATTTTATAATAGTGTTGAAATTGGTGATTGGCTATCTTGAAAAAAATAATAAAACAATTGCTACCTCTTTGCTTACATTTTAAAAATTTGAATGGAGAAAGCTTTAAATACAAAAACATGAAATAATAAAAGTAGTAGAAGAAAATGTAGACTTGTTTTATACTCTCGAAAAGGAAACCTTTTAAAGCCACACTTATAGCAAGAAGGCATAAAGAAAATAATACATTTTACTGTGAACTTTTAAATTCTTCTTTGCAAAAAAAATACCATAAACAACATCAGAATACAGGTAAAACACCAAAGTACACATATTCTTATTGTTAAAGAGAGTTTAAGAATCAATATTTTAAAAGGCCAAAACCCAGTAGAAAAAAAAAAATGACTGAGGGATATGACAAAATAATTTCTGAAAAAGAAATACAAAAGACTTACATACCTATTGGAAAAAAAAACAAAAACACTTTCAACCTGGATCATAATTAAGGAATTGCAAAAAATATAACAATGGTGAATTACTCTTTCCCAGGAATATAATTGACAAAGGTCAAATGGTTTGATAACAAGTAGTAATGGTTTAGCTGTGAGAAAAAGGGCACTCTCAGTTTTGACAGGAGAATAAAATGATGTGACCTCTTTGCAAGGCAGCTTGTCAGCATCTATCAAAGTCACAAAATGTTTTGCAAATGTCCCTGCAGTTCAAATTCTAGGAATGTTTCCTATAGATAAAATTATACATGTGTACAAAAACTCACATACAAAGTTGTTCAACATGACATCAGCTAAATTAAGAATAGTCTATTCATATAATGGGTTACTACGTGGCTGTTAAAAAATTGTTATTAATAGGGGAAAGTGGAAGAGGGAGAGGAGGTTAGGATATGGGAATTCCCTATATTTTCCATGTGACTTTTCTGTAACCTAAAGCTTCTTTGAAGATAAAGCAAAAAAAAAAAAAAAAAAAAAAAGATACTGGGGAAGCATATGGAAGAAAGTGTCACTGTACATAGAAGATAGATCTTATGGTGATGAAAGACACAATGAAAAATTTTTTTATCATTTTATTATTTTTTATTTTTGTATTTTATTTGCAATTTTTATTATTATGATTTTAATTTCTTATTGTTTTATTTGTTTATTTTTTGGCTTTGTTTTGGGGGAGGTTTTGGATCACAGAAGGGTCACAACTGTGGCAAGGGAGGCTCTCTGGTGCAGAGGGAGGGGTGCACCTGGGGCATGCCTCTGTGGCATATGAATATGTTCAAGTGGTCATGGGGCATTGTCTCAGTGGGTGGAGACCCACACAATAACCAAAAGAATATTGAATTCCCATCCTGGGAAATCCTACTACATTCTCTAATAGAGTGGTAAAGAATCCCCCGAGTATATGGGCAGTTCCTAGTGCAGGAGGACAAACAATTAAGCCAGGCAGGCCCTTGATACTGATGGCTGTACTTATGAAACTTTTCTTATGAAATTGAAACTTAGCCTCGTATTATATATTGCCTAAGAGTTACCTCCTGAAAACTTCCTTGTTGCTCAAATGTGTCCTTTCTCTAAGCCAAACTCAGCATATAAACACATTGCCACCCCCATGGCATGGAACAGGACTCCCAGGGACAAGTCTGCCTGGCACAGAGGGATTATATCAAGTGCCAACTAATGATGAATCTGGAAAAAGACCATGACCAAAAGGGGTAAATATTAAGTAAAAATGCGTTTTTATGGCTAAGACATTTCATTGTGAGTTGGGAGGTCATTCTAGAGTTTATGCTTATGCACGTCTCAGCAGGATCTCATTGACTGCCACAGTAAATATTGCCTCAAAGAGCGGGACTCATGAGGGCTCTAGAAACATCTAGACACTATAGGCAGGGCAGACGCACTCTGTCAGTGGGCCTTACTTGGAATATATGCTCCGCAATAACAGAGTTATACTCATTTATAATTTCCCTACACATGGCTCTTCTACCCCTTTTATTTCAACCTATAATTAGCACTATACTTTTTAAACGTATGTCCCAGAGACTTAAATCTTTGGTCTGTTCATATGCTGGTTGGACCCTCAATCTCAGCAAAGTTGCAACACCTACTCTCCAGTTCATTGGATTCTCCCAGGAAAACTAACAAAAGGATGATGGTGGACAATGACCATCCCAAAAAACAGAAAGTATTTACAACTGCAAGCAAGACAGTTCCATCCATCTGCCCCACGGGATCTAAGGCCTCTCTAAATCAGAAAACAGAGTGGGCATCACCATCCCCAAATCTTCAAGATTGAAGAATGAACAAACATAAGGGGGGATACAACTGCAGGCTAAAGTAGACTTATTATTTTAGTAATGGAAGAACTTGTAACATTGATATAAAGGTAAGGGCCGCCAGAGGTTCTGAGGGGAGGGAGAGGGAAGAATAGGTGTAACATGGGGGCATTTTTGGGACACTGGAATTGTCCTGCATGACATTGTAATGATGGATACAGGCCATTATACATTTTGTCAAACCTATAAAATTGTACAGGGAAAAGTGTAAACTATAATATATAGTCCATGGTTTGTAGCAATGCTTCAATATGTGTTAATCAATTGTAACACATGTACCACACTAATGAAAGATGTTAATGTGGGAAAGTGTGGGAGGGAGAGAGTGTATGGCATATGGGAACCCCCTATATTTTTTATGTAACATTGATATAATCTAAAGCTTCTTTAAATATAAAAATTAAAATGTTAAAAAAAATAAGGTTGGTGCTCGTGCTCTGATAAAGAAACATTTTAAAGATGCATTGTTCAGTGGACATCAGCAAGGAGCAAAGAGTGGGTGTAGCATGCTCTCATTTGTGTACAAACAAAAAAGACAAATGACAGATGTCATGTTTGTAACTAGACTATTTCTGGAAGGAAGTGCACAAAACGAAAAGCAATGGTTGTTACTGAAGAAGGGAGTTGAGGGATTGGGGAATTGGGGTCCAGGGTGGGAAGGAGAATAACTTCAAGACACATCCCTTCAGATTGTTTGCTTCACTTACCACATTCAAATGTTGCTTCCCAAAACAGCTAATTGCTAATAAATTCAATACAATAAAATCAATTCATTTCAGAGGAAAAATGTGCAACATCATTTTAAAAAATCTGAAACGCTTCCAGCCTAGAGTAAGGCTTGGCCAAAGGCACTAACCTTTCCAAAGAAAAAATGCATCCATCAGAAGCGGTGCTGGACAGTGAGCAAAGGAAAGAAAAGGAGTGTCCATCCAGAGGACAGGGGTATGGGCCAAAGTACTTCAAGTTCTACATTCCCTTTGTGAAGACTCTCCCATTATGGAGATGGATGCTTCAGGCAAGCTTAGCTTAATGCCATTTAGCATTTTAAATGCAGAATTAAGTGCCCTTGCTCTAATTCCAAGATCACTCAGCAAACTTCCAGTTATAATTTGTTCTCCTTTATAGATCTGCTTGTGTAGAAAGTAACTGTTATGCTGATCTGTGTATTCCAGTCCCTGAAAGTGTTCTATGACTTTGTTATTTAGCAATGGGTTGGGAAGCTGGGTTTGGTTTAAAAAAAAAAAAAAAACCTAGACAAACAAACAAAACTGTGGACTTTATCTTAAGAGGCATGGAACCACAGAGCAGTTATAAGCAGTGACATGATAAGATGAGCTTTTGGAAAGACCACTCCAGCTACCGTGTGGCAAAGGGTAAAAGGGGGGCAAGCCTGCAGGACAAGATAACATTAAGAAGGCTGTCACAGCATTTAGGCAAAAGATGATGGTGGTATGAAATCAATTATTTTATGTAAGTTCTTTCTTGGTGTTTATGTCCCCTCCCAGACTGCAAGCTTCATAAGAACAGGCCAGGTCAGCCTTTTTTTGCCACCTCATCCCCAGTACCTGGTGCCTGGCACAGAATGGACCCCAATCAATCTCTGCTGAAAGAAAGAATGGATGGATAGTGGCAATGAAGATAGAGAACTGGACAAATGTAAGAACTATTTAGGAAAACAAATTGGCAAGACTTAATAATTGAACGAATACAGGAGTCAGAGGGAAGAGTCAAGGCTTCTGGCTTATATTCCCGAGTGGACAGTGTTGCCATCTTTTATTGGTTGCACTGTGTACCCCAAAAAAGATATGTTCATGCTCCTAATCCCCGGTCCCATGAACATGACCTTATTTGAAAATAGGGTCTTTGAAGACGTGATTAGTTAAAATGAAGCCATACTGGATTCCAGTATGACCCACCCAATATGACCAGTATCCTTATAAGAAGAGGGAAGTTTAGACACACAGACACTGAGAAGGCCAGATGAAGATGAGGCAGATATCGGAGAGGTACATCTGCAAACCAAGGAATGCCAAGGATTGCTAGCAAACACCAGAAGCCAGGAGGTTGGCAAGGAAGGATTCTCCCATACATATTTCAGGGGAATCCTGGCCCTGACACCTTTATTCAGATTTCTAGCCTCCAGAATTGTGAGAGAATAATGTCTGCTCTTTTAAGCCACCTACTTTGTGATACTTTATTACGGTAGCTCTAGGAAACTAAGACACCATCCATTAAGAGGGACAACACTGGAGATAGGTTTGGGGAGATGATGATGAGTTTAATTGTGGGACACATAATGATATATCCAAGAGGGGATGGTTACTAGGCAACTGGGTACATGAGCCCAAAGGGCCACACTGGTATTTGATGGGAACACAGATTAAGACACCATAGCATGCAGAAGGCACCTGAAGTCGTGGATGAAAGAGAAGGAGCCTGAGGACAAAAGCCCACAGAACATCAGCTTTTAAGGGAGGAGAAAAGGGAGCCCATGGGTAATACTAAGAAGCAGCAGCCAGAGAGACAGGGAACAAAGAAGGAAAGGGCAGGGACAGGGAGGCCAAAGGAAAAGACTATTTCAAGAGTGAGGAGTGAGCAATGAGGTCAGGTTCTGCTAAGAAGTCAAATAAGAGAAGGACAGAGGCATGTGCCTTGGATTTAGACACATGATGGTCTTTGGGGACTGTGGTGAGAGTCAATGAAGCCATGGAGTGAGACTGGACTGGGTGAGGAAATAGACACAATGAATAGAAACCAGTGTTCTAAGATTTGGTTTTGGAGACGAGAAGAGAAAGGGCAGTATTTGAAGACGTACAGGAAGAATAGGAAAGAATCGTGTTAAAAGAATACTTTTCTAAAATGGGAGAGGCCTGATCTTGCTTAAATTCCATGTTTAATGTCAAATGAGGGGAAGGGACTGAAAACATAGGTGAGAGAGGGAAAGCCACCAATAGAGAAAATAAGAGGCTGGGATGTGTAATAGAGGTAGAGTAATCAGCTTCTGTTAGAAGGTACTCTACCTTTTCCATAGTAATCGTAGTAGAAGGGAAGGCATAAAGGATGATTTTGGTGGCAGGCAGCTAACTCTAGTGGAATAGGACTAGATGAAGCCACAAGCACATCAAAACTCGGTTGGGGGAGTGGATGTGGCCCAAGCTGTTGGGTGCCTGCCTCCCACATGGGAGGTCCTGGGTTCAGCTCCTAGTGCCTCCTAAAGAAGATAAGCAGATGCAACGAGCAGGTGTGACAAGCTGATGTGATAAGCTGATGTAGCGAGCAGACACAATGAGCAGGGATGGATGTGGCTCATGCGGTTGGGTGCCTGCCTCCCACTTGGGAAGTCCTGGGTTTGGTTCCCAGTGCCTCCTAAAGAGGACGAGCAGACAGACACAGTGAGAATACAACGAGCAGACAGTGAGCAGACGGAGAGCAGAGAGCACAAACAGTGGACAGACGAGGGAGCTATCTTGGGGGGGTGTAAAAAACAACAAAAAAAAAAACTTAGTTGGGTTACTGCCACCATAGGAAGTAAAGACTGTGGATTTCTCACATTCATTCTACACATCTAGGCCTCCCACTATTAAACAGTGAAATCTATACACACACATTTAGGAGGAAACACCTTTGCAACTGTACTATATTTGCCTGGGCAAAAAAAAAATCACAATGACCCTCATGCCTTGAAGGTCTTTATTACATTATATTAAAATTAGATGTTTATGCATCTGTCCCTCCCACTAGACACAAGCTACTCAGGGACTCCTCGCCCTCAATACAGTACCTTATTTGACTGTAATGTCCCAGTGCCCTCTAACGCTAGTAGAACTGAACAAATGTTTGCATGAAGTTTGAATTATCTGGCAGGCAGCCTACATGACAATCAGGAAACATGTGGTCAACTACACCAGCCAGAATGAAAAGAAAACTTAATGGGGAGAATGGTTTGATCCAGGTGAAAGCTTCTGCTGTGGGTGTCACAGAAGGTGGAGACTGAACAAAGAGGCTAGCTAGTTAGGAAATCCTCTGGAACACTGTCTACAGAAGTGAACCAGAGTGTGCTGGAAAAATCATTAACACACACACGGTGGCAAGTGTTCTGATCAGACATGAGTATCTGGAGTGGTTATGCAATTGCTTAAAGTGCAGGTAAAAAGCACATTTAAGAAAACTATAGGGGGAGGAGGTACGTGAAGGGGGATTAATTTGTATTTGTGGGAAACCTTGGAAGCACTTCTACCCAGGATGGCAAGAAACTAGGGACCTGAAAACCATCTAGCTTGAACTTCAGAATTGGGCTTAGAGAAAACCCAGGTAGGAATTTTGCTATTTAGCCACCGTGAGAATTGAAGCAAGCCCTGGTTTGGTCTTGGGGAAGAGGCAAAGGTGAATTATAGAACCTAAATGCTAAGATGAGTCAGGGTATGAACAGGACCTTCTAAGATCCTATGTAGATGAGGCCAAACTGAATCAGGGTGGGCTTCAATCTATATGACTGGAGTCCTTATAAGGAGAAGAAATTCTGATGCACCCAGTAGAAGCCAAAAGTCAGAAGCCAGAGAATGTAGCAGATCATCATGCAACAGAGGCAGAGATGCAAGCCAAGGAAGCCTGAGGATTGCCACAAGCCAGCACCAGAATGCTACAGATGCCAGGACAAAATGTGACTTTGTCAACCCCTTGATTTTGGACTTCTAGCCTCCAAAACCATGAGATGATCAATTCTGTTGCTTATGCCAGTATGTGATACTTGTCCTAACAGCCCTGGAAAACTAACACACAGCCCAACACCTAACTGAGTGCATGCTTCTGTGACCTGGGAATATAGAGAAGGGGACTAAAAAAATAACACCCGAAACAGAAGAAGGAGATTAAAGAGTCACTAAGGAAAAAGCCAAACCCAGGTGTGCAAGAAAAATGTCCCAAGAAAATCTTTCACAACATTCTTTGAGTTTGGGGTGGTGGCAATATAGATTTGAAATAAAACCAGGAGCAAACTAGAAAGGGCATTCTATTATATGTTTTGTTTTATTTTTCAAAGGGAAGTGCTTTTTTATCATACCTTGCCAAAGAACACAGCAATTATAATCTCAGAAGCTATCGTGTCAACTCTCTCATCCAACACTCCCCCCCACCCCCCACGCTCCCCAGCCGGGCACTTGCATTGCACATGAGTAAACCAAAGCCAGGAAGAGCAGTGACATGTTCCCCAAGATAAGCAGGAGTCAGAGGGTTCAGATACAGCCTCCTCTTCTTCAGCAAAAGACTCTGGGGTGCATCATGTAGAAACAACTTAGAAGATCCTATCTCTTTAAAATGCGGTCAATTTCAGAATTGAAAGCCAAAATTCTAGTATCTTTCAGGTTAAATTACTTTATAGTAGAATTGTTCAAAAACACCTTGCTGATAACATCAGGCTGTGAACCGATCAAAGAGTCAGAAGGTAGACACAATGGGTCTCTGAGTCCCCAGTAGGCTAACACTGAGTTAATGCACAAACGCTCACAGACTTCACAATCCAGAATGGTTAAAACAGAATGAAAACTCCTGTGAGTTAAAGAAGTAAAGCCTCAATTATTAGGAAAAATGTTACAATTTAAGATAATAAAGTCTGAAAGGATCGTGCCTCATGGGGTTTTATGCATAGATTTATGTTTTCATAGACACGTCATACATACACAACTATAGTCTGGTATGTGTGTACAGAGAATTGTTGGGATATGAAGAGATTAGAAAAGGCTGGGGTGCTAGATAGCAATAGGTCCTTATTTGTTTTTTTAAAAAGGACTCTAAATAATACTTTTATTTAAGAAGATGCCACATTTTATAAATAATTTATCTCTTAGCAATACAACAGATTATAGAAGAGTGAGTGGTGGGGGAGGGGATGACAGAAGGGGAAAGACACAACACACAGATGAAGCCCCAATCCACCACATTCACAGTGCCAGGACGCTTAACATGTAAACATTTATTGAAATCCGTAGGCCTCTCACACAATCACCAGGGCTCTTCAGGCCAAAACTGGGCAACTGTGATTGAGCAGAAAGAACCCTAGGCGAGACATTAGCTAAGACCCTATCCCTAATTCATGCTCTGTTTGACCAGAGAGCCCCAGGCAAACCAATTAACCCAACAGGCCCTCAGAGGTTGTCAAAACTTGCCCACCTACTTCAGAGTAACACTTTAAACCTAAATGAGCAGATGTCTGTTCGTGTCTTTTAGGTTCCTTGGAGAGAAGTCCTGTAAGAACCTGTGGTATGACTCAGAAGTGTTGTTCATATCAGGAAAGTTTTGGACCAGGCCACAGACAACATGTAAAATGGTAGCAGAATGAATTCTGGATGTGAGCCAACAATCCTGAGTTTACCGAGCTCAGTCATCAATCTTCCGGCATTGAGAAGTCAGGGGAAGAAAAGAAGTCCGGAGAGAATAAGTCTCTAGCCACAGCTATTCCGTGGGAGTTAACACAGGCTTTGTAGAAGGGGCTGTGGGATCCTCCACTTATATAACCACTCCTGACTGCATTGGACTCTAGAGGTACCAGCCTCATTGTCTGCCTGTCCTGCCCTCACTCCAACCCCAACCAGCCGGGAAGGCAGAGCAAACACAAGTTAGCAGCCCTCAAGGCTTTCCTTTGCAGCCCAACTTTTGTGTATGAATTGCCTGGAAAAAAGGAAGACTTGAAATTCATACACACATACACACACACACACACACACACACACCAAACAAAAATGCATAAGGTAAGGCTATTGCTTCTAGATCAGTAGCTCAATTACTACATTGTCTGTCGTAGAGACGGGTTGGCACAGACTTGTCTTCCCACCTCTGACCCCATTCTCTTATACTTTCCAAATGGTGGGCGGGGGTTAGGCACTCAGTCTGAGGAAGCACAGAATGGAGCAGGTGCCCTAAAGTAGAAGCAATGGGGTTTTGTTTGAATGCTAAGTCCCCACCAGGCTCTTAATGAGTCCTGTCCTTAGGCAACTCTCTTTTCTGGGTTGATGCAAAGAGGGGGTTGGAGCAGAGCATTTCTAAGGTTCTTTCTCCTTCTATGATCCTGATTCTAAGTGACTCCTGTGAAAAGTAACCTTTAACCTCGGATTCATTAGTCCAACACCAACAGGCACCAGCCTTATTAGCAGCTCATAGCTAAAAAGACATGCTTTGGGGGAGTTCAAGTGGATACTGAAAACATGGTATAGATGACACTATGAAACCAACAGTCTTTCAATTCACGTATGGCGCTACCATGAGCACCTTGCCCCACTCCCCTACTTCATAGCTGATGTAGAAGCTGCATTATCTCCATAACTGAAGTCTCCTGGAACTTTACAGTTAGAAGACATTTGTCTGAGCATCACATCCAAAGCCCTCAATTTACATCTGACAAACTGAGGCCCAGAGATATTAAGAGGCTTCCTCGAGATCAGATAATCAGTTACTGGCAATGCTAGGACCAGCTCTCTGGTCTTCTGATTCCAGTTTTCCATAACATACTTTTTTTAAAAAACACACGTAAGGCAAGAACTTAGTATCTCTGCATTACCCTGCATTCTTCTTCACAGGGATTATGGCATTCACGAGCATTCACTTATTCATCTCCCGATCAATATTGACGACTTCCCAGTCCTTTGGACACCCCAGAGAGCAAAGTAAGTGGTAAGAAGGCACCCTGATTATGTCAGATCTTTGCTTTTTTAAATAGAGATCGACCAACAATCAAATGTAGAGCTAAAATTGACAGGCCACTGTGAGGCTCAGATCTATGCCCTTTGGGAGTTCTGGGTGGGTTTTATGTTTTAAAATAACCCAACCAAGTAGAATATGAAAATGATCAATCAACTATTAATAATCCAAAGTTCAGTGTCTTTTAAAAGTTCAGGGTCTTTTAAATCCTCTTTTTCTCAAACACACACACATCAACCAAGTAAAAAGTTTGCATGCCTAATGTGAGAACATTTTCTCATGAACTATAACTAATATATAACCAAGTGCCAATAACCAAGTGGGTGGGGGGAAAAATACACCAAATATAAGATATTGGCTATAGTTAGTAGTCATGTTTTGATGACACTCTTTCATAGTTTGTAATAGTTGTTTCACAACAATGCAAAGTGTTGGTGGTGGAGTAATGTATGGGAGCCCTGTATGACGATATGCACATTTGTTCTGAAGTTCACAACTTTTACTATACACTTACTGTTTATGGATGTTCGTGTATGAATGATAAACTTCAATTTTAAAAAGTTTAAAAAAAAAGTTTTGCTTGCCTAAGTAATCTCTCTCCAAAATCCTCCTTTTGATGGATAAGCATCAAGAGAGACTAGAAATTGACACTGCTCCAAGGGGCAGCAAGTTCAATGTCACATTCTACCCTATAACTTTGAACCTACAAGAAGCTTTCTAGAGAAGTGGTAAAGAGTAAAGCGAGCCTGGGGCATAAAGTAATGGAAGTGTATGGTATTGAATTAAAAATTGTTCAGTGTGTCATTCTTTAATAGGCAAGATGAGCAATGAGTTAAAACCGGAGGTACTTGCTTAGTATCCAAGGCAGAAGGAAAAAAGAAAATAAAGGAAAAGAAAAAAGAAAAGAAAGAAACTCAACTTCCCTTCCCCAGCTAAACAAAAACTCTAGGTTTTATACTCCTACGACCTAGATATAGTCATACAGAATGTTCCTAGGGAAAAAGGGACCTCAGCTCTCAGCTGTTCAGCCAACTTTTCAGCTTAGAAAACCTCTTTACAAGAGAATATTGAAACAGACACAAACAGAGGTTTATGGGATGGAAACAGTGAAAGACCTTAAACAGATGTAAACTCAGATGGGGAGAACTGTAACCACATGGTCTTAACTTCCCATTACTTGCTTGTAATAACATATAACCCAGGCTCTTCTCCTAACTCTAGTGCTGTGAATTCCCATAAGGAAATATCACTTTTCAGAGAGGAAAAAAAATCAAACACATCTTCTTGTACAGTCAATGACTGGTGATGAAGAGGGGGAGGTGGAACAAAGTAGGGTCAGAGGGTCACAGGGCTTTTCAATTGTTTTACCCAACGTAATAAAAATCTCCATACTGCAGAGATTGGAGGTATGAAGTTAAAAAGACTTCAAATGACTGTGCTGAGCTGAATTCTGTAAATATCTTCACTATGAAGGCAACATATTTGCAACTCCAGTCTGCAAGATGCATTAAATGATGAATGATGTAAATTAGACTGCCTTATTTATTAACAAGTCCAGTGTGGCCTATGTAACCACACTCAAAATTTACTCTGTGGTTCTTAAATGCATATAAAGCACAATCTAAAGTTCTAGAACCCCCGGTGGAGGGACTGAAAAGCAAATATCAGAGTAATAAAAACTGATGTCTTTCACTGAATCCTTGTGAATGCCAGAATTCTTTTTAGTACAATTAATTGCAATAGCAAAGTATACTGAGGTGAGAGGGCCAAAATCAATGTATTAATGACATAATATTACAGCTGCTTAACCAGGCCAACGATAACTTGCACATGGAGGATTTGACAGCAGAAGTTGCAAACTCTATTTACGTTGCACTAAGAGGTAAAATGTCAGATTGGTTTTCAAACATTATCCCCAAATTCAGAGACTATCACCCAAGAAACTCAGAAAAAGACAGACATTGGTCTTTATAAAACATGTGCAATAAAAAAAAAAAATGCATGACCTATTTTGACCATGACTTTTAACACTTGGGTAAGACAACTTGTCCTTTGTAATGCATTTTGGCACTTGATGCAACAGAGAATTAAATGGTCAGTTACATAGTTCCAACAACAGGATTTACTCTTGAATTCCACTTATACAAGACAATGATATTGTGTTTAAAATTTAATTTAGCACTGCTGTGATATAACCATCTCCAGATAGCAAGAGTTGCCACTTATCAGCAGTGTGATGTTGGGCAGGTGTGATATACAACTGCAGATAGAGAAATATACATCTAGATGTAGATACGTTAGTCAGTAAAGAGTATGAAAAGATACCATGATGGGAAGGTTTTTAACAAAACAGGTTCAAACAATGACTCTGAAAGAAAAAAGTCAGTGTGGCTTAAAATAATGCATGCAGAAACAACAAAAACATCCTTCCTCTTAATTAATCTATGTACTTTTTTAATGTTCTGTCAATGGCTCTCTCTGAACCCTAAAGTGCTCAGAGGCTGCACTTTCCACCCCATACATGCATACTGAAAGATATATGGGGGTAAATTGTTTCTTCAGCAAGTTCTAATCATATTTTATTTACTTACATTTATCCCAATTAAAAAGAACAAAACATGTAACTTCAGCTAAACATCATTAAACTAGAACTTCGAAACAAGTTATTTTGGGAATACCACTGTGTCTCATAAACCAAGGGGGGGGGGGAAATGCTGTAATTTGCTTCACACTATCACTGGTATTCACTGGCCAAAAATATAAAGGCTGTTCAAGCAAATATTAATATGTAAGAAATCGAGCACAGATGGTGTCATAGAAGGATGAGAGTCAAACAGGCTCATCCACTAATAGCACACTGAAACCAAAAAAAAAAAAGCAAAATTCAAAATAATTATGTGATGTGCTTTCTAAGCAAGTATTGTGATCCATTTAACAGAATAAGAGACTGAGATTCAAACCAGCTGGGCTCAAACAAAGCTGATGGGCAGACCAGAGAAGAGGACTTTTTTTCTCAGCACTCACCTCTACCTAGCCTGACTGATGTCACTAGCCTAATTCCCTGGCCTGAACAGTTACCCCAACATATCTCTCAACTGCCCCAGTCCCAGTGGGTTTTCCAAATCAAAAGGAAAATAAAAAGAGTCAAAATTAGGAGTGTCATTATAAAATGAACAGCTGTGACAAGTGTTTTTGTAAATATTAAAAATGAAATTTTAAAAAGCCTTAAAATAGGAACCTGCCATCAGATATATAAGAAATAACATCATTGTATGAGAAACAATATAAGAAACCTCCCCTAAACCCATTGATTTCATTTATATCAGACAGCTAAGACCTCTAAGGATTCAAAGGAAAATATTTTTTTTATTTAAAAATAGTTCTCTTCGCTTTTCCTCAGATGAGGACCTTTAAAAAACTGTTGATGTGAGAAAAATATTAATGTGAAAATGACCACCCTGAGCTCATTCCCTTCTTCTTTATACATCTATCACCTAATACAGAATTTAAAAGCAAACAATTACATCCATCTGCATAAAGACCCTCCCTGTGGTTTCAAAATAATCTGAAAGGCTCCGCATTCCATACAGCCTCCTCCATCTGACTACTGACACCCGCATCTCCTGAAAAAGACACAGATTCTGACAAAGAGGCCATAGACACCTTGGACCAGGCTGACAAGGTCCACAGGCCCAGCCTAGGGCCAGCCCTGTTGGAGCCTTCCTCTCAGGCCCTGCCTGCTGCTCTCCTGACCAAAGAGCTTGAGATTCCAGCATCCCGGGTCGGGCCTGACAGTTGACAGCTCCCGGCACATCTCAGCTTTGCTAGGTTTGCACATTCCCTCTGTTCTGTTGTCATTTCCTCCTGCCTGAGCCTTCTAACGTGACCCTCACCAGCAGAAAAGGCAACCGGAGACCAGGAAGATCTCTTACTTACATTTAAAAACAGGTTATCTTGGCCAACTACGTTGGTAGAATCAGGATTGTACGTTTTCTGCGGCGAGGAAAAAAATGCATGCGCACTCGCCAACCGGAAGGCCACAGCCCAAGCCCTACTTCCACGACTGCCTCTCTCTCTCCCAAACACCATAAGGAAACCAGGAAGAACTTTGCTTTACAATCCTCTACACAAATGGATTAAATCTCATATTAGGGAAATGTATGAAATGGCAATGTCCCTAGGAAAAAAATAACACCTCTAGTAGCGGTGACGGGGAATGCTAGAGACAGGACTGATGAGCTCCTGCTTAGTAATTTGTCACCAGGCATCAGAGGAGGAGAAACAGAAATACACAATTCCGTTTCTCCATTAGACTAAGTGCCAACATTTCCAGGGGGCTGAGGGGTGAGATGCTAAAGCCAGCATTCATCAGTGTACTACACACTGCTTTATCATACAACCTAGTCCCAGGAAATTGCTCAATGGGCAATTAAGATTTATAATCCAAATGGTCTCAAAATTGTATCTCTGGGAAGTCAAGTCCAAATTAAATCAGACCAGGCTTTTAGGCTTCCAACTATCACATTTTCTCTTTTGACCGAGTGCATTTCAACACTCAGAACTTCTCCTCTTACAGATCATTTGCAAGGTCCTCTATGGGTGCAATCTCCTAAGCAAAATCTGATCTATGAAATGAAAAGAGAAATTGGTTAACTCCAAACCTCAGAGAAAGACATTAAGGGAGAGACTCTAACCTCCTTCAACAGATTTCAGAAAGTTAATTATTTTAACCTCCTTTTCTATTACATATGACTGGAACTTCTCCAGATACAACATACACATAGCAATTTACGAAACAAAAAGGTCCAGAACTAAGCTATTGTGCATACATATGGACAACCTAAAGCACAGCCAGCAGGACTTTGAATATAAGTGTATATGGACTTCCTTCCCACAAAGAATATTATCTATTTAAAACTTATTTTCAAGTGTCACACCTCTCCCTGGCTGGCAGCCCCAAACCAGTACAGCAGACAGATAACTGACATATGGCCCGACCATCCATCTCCCATCTCTGACTTCTCTCCAGACTTGGGACAGCATTTCATGCCTTGGACATACCCCTCTGGCGGGCCCGTGCCTTAGGGGCGTGGAGGGAAGGAAGGGCGAAGAGCACCAGGAACTCACATTTCGGTGATGTTCTCAGGGTCTGCACTGTTAGGCTCCAACCTCGGAAATGCCACGAGGCCGGGAGAAGGGTCGCTGCACCAGATCCGCAGGGCGCTGCATTTGCAGGACGTGGGGCAGGCAAGCGCGGCCCTCCAGAAGCCCACAATCAGCCAGCAGAAGCCCCAGAGACGCGCCATGGCGGGTCCATGCCACCTCGTCCAGGACGACATCCCTAGCCAACAGTGCCAGCCCGAGGCAGCACGAGTGCGTGTCCCCGTGCTGTGCCGGCTGGCCTCCCCTGCCGGTGCTGGGCGGCCTTTCCAGAGCTCGCACTTCCCTCGGCCCCTCGGTGCTGGTAGCGGGCCCACAGAGTCAAGAGTCTCCGGAGTTGAGTGTGTCTGGGCCAGTGACACCGTTCACAGTAGCCTGGGCATCACCGGCCGCCTCACAGGGGGCGCTACCGCCGCTCCGTGTTCCGCCGCGGCAGCCGTTGCATGGCCCGGGGCGCCGGACACCCGCCGGCGGCGTCCCCGGGACTCGCCGGGGCACAGGTTCCTCGTTACACACGAACGGGGATCCGGGACAGACCTCGGGGCTGAGGACAAACAGACACGCATGAGATTGAACGCGGGACCCCAGAAACCGCGAACTGGGGCACTCTCCCTCCGCGCACTCCTAACCCCCACCCTGACCACAACCGGTAGACCATGGAAAGATGAGTGCCCAGCTCCGGTCCCGGCAATCAACTTGTTTCGCGATGGCACTGACGCCGCTGGGGCCACCAGTGTGCCCACCCTCTCCAAGCTTGAGGTCAAAGGAGGGGAGGTAGGGTAAGGGTCCCCGAGACAGGATTCCATGGCACAGGCCGGGCGAAGGACTCTCTAAAGGGGGCGCAGAGACAGCCGGCGGCGATGACTCCGCGACGGGGTCCCCGAATGATGCTGCAGAATCCGCCACGGCCGCTGGGCGCAGGGGACGCGGGCAGGTGGCGCGGCGCGTCCCACCTGGGAAGCTGCCGCGGCCGCCCGGGGGGGGGGGAGGGGTACGACGGACAGTGAGGGCCGAGGCGACGGAGGGCACTGCTCGCGCTGCTCACCGGAGCTCCGGCGCCTCCCGCCCGCTGGCGGCGCCTGGGTCCAGACTCCTCACGCCGCCGGGGACTGAGTCGCTGAGAGCGCGAGCTGAGGAGCAAGCGAGGCTCCTGCTCCAACCCAATTCCGGGAGCCGCCGCCGCCTCTGCTACTGCTGGAGAAGTGACGTGAGGGCTGACGCAGAGCAGGGGCAGAAACTCCAGAAAATTAGTCTGAAATCCAAAAACACACACGCTCATACACACACAAACCCATAGCACCCTCCAGACAAAAGCAACAAGGAGGGGAAGGGAATCTGGGGGCGAGCGGGGAGGAGGGAGGAACCGGTGCCACTGGCCAGAAGCAGACAGCAGCAGCATGTGGGAGTTCACACACGCGCACACATACGCACACATCCTGGCCGTGTAGACGCGCGCGCCTGTGTGCGTGTGTGCGTGTGTGCATTTAGATCGAGGTACCTCTGAGATGGACCGTTCCGCCACTCGACGCCTCCCGGTCCCTAATTCACACCACGGTCTCCCACGATCACAGTGGAGGCTGTCTCCCTTTTTGCAATGGAAACCCGGCTCGGTTCAGCTCTGATAAATGCGCTGATTCTTATTATAAGAATCCTCCTTTCCCTCTCCCTCCCGCTGCGTTCTTTTTCCCCACCCTGACTAAAAGGGAGGGCTAGCTCTACTAAAAATAAATAAATATTGTAAACACCAAAACGTGCTCTGCATTGGTAACCAAGGATCGCCGCCCCCCATTCCCGACCACCTATTTTGGGGATCGGTGGTTTTGGAGGGTCTTCCTTTTCGTATTTTTCCAGAGGAGGGAGAACCTCTAAAAGCAACTCTGGGTTCTCTATAAGTGGATCTTTTTTTCCTGCTGTTTTCTGGCTTCAAACGCTCAGGAAAAGCATGTGACGGGAAAGGAGCTCGCCCGACGCGTAATAGGTTCCCTAAAGGCGCGGAAGCAACCGTGGCCTGTCCGATGTGTGGCGCCGCGGCATTTTCTCTCATTCTTTAACCTGGCAGGACACAGTCGTTCCCAAATTGTGGCTTCACTCCCCGCGAGGCCCACCCCCAAGCGGGGTACCCTGAGCCCTTACTCCCCTGCCGTACCTTGCGCGTGTTCGTGTGTGCGCGAGGGTGCGCAAACGCGTGCCCTGCGCCCGCGCTCGCCGAAGCGCGACAAGCATCCAATCTACCGAGATACCCGGCGCGGGCAGAGCCTCAGGGTCTCACTAGGGACAAACCAGGCAATCCCGGAGGGTCGGGTGATAAACCGTAACTGCTCTGCGGGCGAAGGTAAATGATGGCTGCGGGGCATTCGCGAGCCTGGTCTGAGAATCCGTCTTCCCATTTGCGGCTCAGAGAATCTGTTTTTCCGCAGTCATTTAAAAGGGAACTGGGAAAATGCACCGCAGTGACCGACACTTCCGAGGGCTCTGGTGCCCCCGCGCGGGGAAAGAGCGCCCGGCACGCTCGGGAGCACCAGCCCACTGCCGCGGCCGCCACCCGCACCGCGCGGGGAGAGGTGGGGCACGCTCTGGCGCCAGATGCGCAACCAGCAGCGCCCGACCGTGCGCGCCCCTGCCGGGCCGGCGCGTGGCTCTCCCCGCCTAGCCAAGCTTCTGCTGGGGAAAAAGGCGGGCGGCCCTCCGCCCGAGAGGGGGCGACGGGCCGGGGGGTCTCGCCCAAAAGATATAAATGGTCACTCATCAGCTGGCAGACACTGGGGGTGGGAAGGATCGAGAAATCTGAACGTCAGGATGAGTGCTCAGATCTCGATGACGACTTAAATATTCCAAGGAGACGAAAAGCATCCAGAGGTGCTTTTGTTACAGATTCCGGGCTCTGAGTGTGAACGTGGGAATCCCCAAGCACCCCCCAAATCTCGCCGCAGGCCCCCAAAAAACATCTCTGCCTCACCACCATTACTAGGCTGTGTTGCGAATTAGGTGCTGAACCACCTGGCTGAAATTCTTTCCTCCGCTCGGCCTCATCCCCTGCTAGGTGAGGACATGCCAAGGAAGGGAAGCTAAGGCCGAAGCTGTCTTGGGCCATCTCACACAGCAAAACTCCTTCGGCTTTCTTGCCAGCGTCCTTAAGTGGAGCTGCCCATGCGGAACACCTGGCGGCGGAGAGAGGGGGTGTATATGTGCATAATTACCCACATTTCTGCCACACTCCCATCCTCACCGCGTTTTACTCATAAATGGCCCATTTGCGCCCTAGTGGCTGTAACGTGTCAATGCAGCATCCAAAGATTTTTAGATGCGATTTGTAGACCCAAAGAGTCTAATTATGCTGTAATATTCTTAGAATTTGTTTTATAATAGATATATACTATTATTCTATTTAGATCCTAGAGATATCCCACTGAAAATATTCCGCTTGAATTAGAACTGGCAACCCCACTTCTAATCATCCTTCCCCAGCTCTGTATTTTTTCTTCTGTAGTACTCAGCACCTTTTAATAGAGCATTCATTTGTTTATTACTTTTATTGTTTACAGTTTCTCTCCCAGTACAATGTAATCTCGACGAGGGCAGACATTTTTATCTATTTCAATATTTGATATATCTCAAAGACATAGTAGGTGTTAAAATACATGCATGTGTGTAATGAAAAAATGAAATAAACTCAAGTTGAGATTGCTCCAGTAGGCCCGCTATAGTTCTACTATCTTAACTTCTGACCCTGCCAGACCCTCTGAATGATTTCCTCTGGACACTTTCCTCCTGTGCTCAGGATCTCAGGATCGTCCCTCTGCTCTAAGTCCTCATAGCACTTCTTAAAGCCTTACATCTGCCTCCTCTAGTAATAGCCAGGTAGGCGCCAGTGCTGGAGGAGGGAGGGCTGTCTCGCCTTCAAGCTGGTAACTCGACATCATCATGCACAGCGCCTAGGACCCTCTAGACCATCAATCAGTACAGCTTACCTGATAGGACTCTGGTTATGTCTCCATTTTAGACCTACAAGGTATTTTGTAAACAGCATTTCAGGGTTCTCAGAGCAGGTCTTTAGTAAGAGATGATGGGCATTTTTCATATGGACAAAATGAAAAGACGTAATTGCCCCAAACTCCTGAGAACCCTCCAAGCTGAGATTAAAACCAAGTTTGTAGACTCCCAATTTACCAGATCATGATATACCTAGAACAGTGTTTCTCAAACTTTTTTGACCATGACCCACAGTTTTTTTTTAAAAGTGTCTTTTACATCACAACCCAGTGCCACATAGATATATACAAACAACATAAAAATATCTTCACAAAACAAACTTATTTACCCTTAAAACATGGAATACACTGATATTTTCTTTTCTACTGTTACAATTTCATTTGTTTTGATGTTTGTCATAACCCAATAAGTTGATTTCAACACCCAATACTAGCTTGTTTAAACATACATAAAACAAAATACTGCCAACTTCTAAGATGGAGTGTAGGGCACAGATTTACCTTCCCAACCAAATAACCAAAATGCTGAACAAAATTAATGAAATGACAGTTGTCAAGACGGTGGACCTAAGAAAGGAATGGCAGCAAACCCTAAGGGACTGAAACAAAGATGAGGCCCACTATTGCCCCAGCTCACTGCCTCGAGAGATTCTCCATGGGTGGCTCAGGGAAGGCTAACACAGACATGTCCATAGGGTTCCCTGGGTTGAGGAGACATCACTGAGAGTCCAGGAAACTTGAGGAGGGCAGAGTATCAGGGAGGAGAGTGGCCCAGAAAGCCAACTATGGAGATCTGCAGAGAGACACCTGCCCTCAAGTATTCTGCAGAATACTGCTTAGCATATGCAGGTGAGGAAACTACCTGAGGCCAGAGAAAGAACCACTGAAAGATTAAAGGGAACAGTATATGACACTTACGGAAGATTGAAGAAGAAATAAAAAGGGAAACTGAAAACGTGACTATTTTAGTTTGTTAGGCTGCAGAAAGCAGATACCATAAAATGGATGGCTTTTAACAGTGAGAATTAATTAGCTTTCAAACTTACAGTTTTGAGGCTAAGAAAAATGTCCTAATCAAGGCATCATCAGGTGATACTTTCTCCCCAAAGACCGGATGCCAGCAATCCTGGACTCCTCTCTCATATGGCAAGGCACATGGCAGCATCTGCTGGATTCTCCCTTTTCTTTCGGGTTCATTGCTTTGTTGCTTTCAGTCTCTTGCTTCTGTGGCGCTCTCTCTCTCTCTCTCTCTCTCTCTCTCTCTCTCTCTCTCTCTCTC